>PVHY01000175.1:0-294876 GCA_004024945.1 Uropsilus gracilis
CTCTCTCTCTCTCTCTCTCTCTCTCTCTCTCTCTCTCTCTTTCTCTCTCCTCTGTGTGTGTCTGTGTGTTTAGGGGTACAGGTTGAAAGTTTGATAAGAAAGAAGATAAGAAGATCAGGGAATTATGGAGCCTGAATCTAGAAATTAGAAAAGCAAATGTAGGCTGGTTAAGCTCATTAAATTTCAGATTTAATTTTGTAACAGTGATATAAGTACGGGTCTTATAGCAATAAAATAGGAGCACATATGTAAAGTCCTTGGACACTCTGTCTTAAATACATGTCATTCATATTGCAAAATGATTAACTTTATTATTCAAATTATGAAGGAAGAAAGGAAGATTGAAGAAAATGAGTGAAAATGGAAAGGGATGCATGAATATTCCTCTAACTTCTTTTTGAAATCACTGAGATATAATTGAAATAGAATAAACAGATTAAAGTATGAAACATTAAATCATACAGTCATCACCACATAAATCAAGGTAATGAATGTAAATATCTTTACTAAAATATTTTCTGTGCACCTTTGCAAACCGTGCTTCTGTCCCTCCCAGGCTTCCAACCATGGATTCTATTAATAGAAATTAGTTTGCATTAACTAGAATTGTATATAATTGGACCATTTCCTGCCCGATTAAACATGTAATTTGGTACATATGTTTGTTATTGAGTCCATGACCTCTACTTAAATCCTAATAACTGGCCCATGAAAATGTCAATCTTCCTTTCCCAGAAAAATCATGTCTCTGTTGTCAACATCCTAGAGTTATCACTAAATTTCAATAACAGTAAAGCATCTTGGCCGGGCATGGTGGTGCATGCCTGTAAGCAGTAGTCTAGGAAGCTGCGGCCAGAACCAGGGATTGCTGTTCGAATCCCACTCAGGGCAATTTAATGAGACCTAGTTCCAAAAAAATAGCTGGGTGTGGTGGCGCGGGTCTGTAATTACAGCTACCTGGGAAGCTGAGACTGGGGATCGCTTAAGTCCATGATACCCTGGGCAACGTTAGCTTGAGGTTCCACGGGCAAAAACAGCAAGACCTAGTCTCAAAAAAATAAATAAATAAAAGTGAAGCGTCTTGAATTTTAACACACTTATAAACTAACATGCTGTGATTTCATGAATGTTGTTAGAAAACTTGAGATTCATGTATCAGAAGACAATCTATTTCCCTAACAATAGCAGTAGTCGGAATATCAGCATTTTTGTGAAAGTCCCTGAGACTCAGTTGCCACAAGGTGATATGGAGAGTGATTTGACAGCTGGGAAACAGTGTATTGGGTTACAAAGAGGAACTTAGGGAATCCAAATCTTTCATAATGGGTATTAAGCTTGACTGCTCTTTGCTCTGGAGAACAACAAAGCTGTTCACTAAATGAATGTTTTTGAAAAATATTGTCCAAAAATAAAGAGCGGTTAATGCTTTAGCTGTCAGATATGAAGGAATGTGAGTGATCCTCTGAGAGTTGTTTCCAGCAGTAACATATTCTTTTATTCTGGTTTATAACTGGTTTTAAGCAATTTGATCATGTTTCTTGTAGTAATTTTCTTCATATATCTTGTGTTTGATTGATGCTTGTTAAGCTTGTTGATTTGCAAATTCATAATATTTATTAAATTTGAAAAAATGATAATTTTTTAACTCTCTTGATCCTCCTCTTTTCATTTTGGAGACTCTAGACACACTTGGCTCTTTGAAGCGCCTGAACTTTGCAGCACTGTTACTTTTTGTGTGTATTTGTTCTTTTTTTAGTGTTTTTAATTGTTATGCCTTTCTGGGTATTTTCTATCACTACATTTTTCTCTTTGTGGTTTTCAGTGGAAGGGAAAACCTGGTCTCTATTAACGTATGTTGATCATAAAAAAGTAGCTCTTTTAACTTGGATAAGATACTTCTCTTCACATTAACTCATATTTGAATTCTATTAGCATAAAATTGTAATTTGATGTGATGAAGAGTCGCTTTCTCTAAATATACTTTGCTGTGTGTGCTAATATGTAATTATATATATGTACGTGTATATATATATATATATATATATATATAGTCTCACATATATATGGGATTAAATTTGAATTTATCCTAGCAAATGAAGAATCAATTTAGACTACTGCCTATTCCCTCCATCTGGAAAACTGAGACTGGAAGAATTAAAGAAGTTAGCTTATGGTTACTGACTACTTATTTATGGCAGTATGAAACTAGAAACTAGATTCAGTTATTACAGATTTACTGTACTCAATCACTTAACTCATTTTAGAAGTGAGTAGTTGGAAACTCTAGCTCTATTCATGGTCAAAGCAAATTTCTATGCCTTGGCTTCTTATATACAATTGTCATTCTGTCAACTACTCAACACTACAGTGAATTGACAAACATGTTTGTAGAGCACCAAGAACAAATCATTATTAATAAGTTGAAGTTTGGATGTTATTACCTGCCATTCACTGCCATTGAGAGATTTAATTGTGCTTTGCGAAACAATTTGTCACTGACAGTTGAAAATCATTTGAGAAAATCTGTGTTACAGTGATTACTTCAGAAATACAGCCATATGCTTTAAACATACGCTCCAATTTTACCCATTTAAAAGCATGCAATTAATGTCTCTGGCATATTCTGTCAGCATTTGCACACTTATTTAGGTATTTAAATAATTGATCATTAAATAACAATAAAAGCAAAATGCCAGTTTCATGGTGATATTGCTGCCAACATAGTCTTAATTCAGAATTTGATTCTGTTAAAATGTGCCTTTTTTCCTTTTCTGAGCATTTGTCAAAAAATGTTTTTAATAAATAATTTAAATCTGACAGTCTATAATCCTAAATTATTCTCACACAGAGTCTTCCATTCCTAGGGAAATCTAATATTATTATCCTCTATTGGCATCTATTAAAATGTTCCATCTTTCCAGATCCTATACAGTTTGCCAGGATTCATTCAAAGATTGTAAGACTTTTGCAACACCAAACTTAGCTTTCTCTGTTTCTCTTTGACACTGGAGACATTTGTTGAGATAGTGACAAAATATATTAGGGAAAGAGAAAGAATGAAGTTGTCTACTAAAGTAGGTGATATATTGTAAGTCATTGAACCTTTCTTTCATTTTAAGAACTGGTACAGACTCACCATAATTTTTTTGACATAGTGGTCTACTTCAGCATTCTCTACCACCACTTTGTCACCTGTGAACTATTATCTTAATATTTTATACCCATCCCACCTCTGATTTCCCCCCTTCCCCCTGATCTTCCCCCCTCCCTCTCTTGCTCTGTAGTTCTGCTGACAGTTTTAATTTTTTCTTGTTCATTTGTTTATTTATTTCCCCTAAGGGTCAATATAAATTTATAGCAATTCAGCAAGACTTTATATGGACTTATCTTGAAACATCGAGGTTTGAGCAAATATAAGATAGAATGTCTTGTAAAAGTAAAGGCTAGGAAGGTTGGAAAGTAATAGGTAGCTTAAAAAAAAAAGAAATGCATCTTATTCATGATGTGATGCTTAAAGGTAATCTTGTAATCCAGAGGTTTAAAAATAATATAATGTTCACTGACAGTTGTGTAAATTTATTAGTTGCAAAACCATTTTTGTAAGACAACTTTTGTAAAATTTAGGTTCCTGATTTACTTTATTAATTTCCTTTTCAGTGATCTTTTGGTAATATTCCAACTCCAGAAAATGAATTAAATTTTTTTTTACCCAATTTAATAACTTGGTTTCTATAGCTTATTTAACTCAGGGATATCTTCTTTCCTCTTCATCGTTGTTTCCCTCTATACAGTTTTTAAATTTATTTGTATTTATTTCTCTCTTATGGAAGCTATAAAGCAATATCTCACTCATAATATTTGGAAGATGTGATAAAGAAAAAAATAGGAAAATTCATCTCAATTAAATATAAATATATAGTTAAACATTGCTTTTCATTTTTTAACTATTACAATTATATAGCAGTTTTTACGCATGCAACTCTCAAACTAATAGGACATGAAATTGCATAATAAAATGTATAGTATCTAGAAAAATGGGAATGGGTCCTATCCTCTGTCACAGTCATACCTTGGGATATCATGCTCAGCTCTGAAAGTGACAATGGAAAAATTAACAAGTTGAAATGAAATCACAACATAGTCCCTATACCATGATGACAATAAAATCATTGGAAAAAAAGGTTGCTGTTGGTGGATAGGGGGGTTGTTGGCAAAATTTAATAGTCATCTTTATGTGTCTAATGAACTTTCATTATAATTTGGTCTTTTTATATGACTTTTAAAGTCATAAACAGAAGAAAAATTGGAAGTAATGTGGAAGCAGTGTAGTTCATATGATGGATTTTTTTTTAATTCACCAGAACTGTTGGAACTGGAAATCAGTATACCAATAATACATCTATGTAGACTTGAGCTAGGAATTCTACCCATTGGGTTCCCATTCTACTTAAGAATTTGACTAGGTTATTTCTCAGCTATTTAAAACTCAGCAAGTGTCTCCCTTTTAAATTATCTAAAATACAGGTGGTACTTTTACAGAGATTCATTTGACCCTTTTAATGTCCCATAGAATATAAATTTCAACAATATTGATTTGAAATTTAGAGATTGTTGTGGATCTTTCATTGCTCCATAGTAACCCAACATCCTGATTTGCACTCAGAAATCCAGGCTATTTTTCTTTTTTTAATACTTTATTTATATATAAATCTTACATCTTTGTAATTCCGAGGGTTCACCCCCCCACCCTCCCTGACCATTCCCACCCTCTCGCACTCCACCCCCCAAGTTATGTACTTCAATTTGGTTGTTAGCTTGTTTAGGCTATTTCTAACATTGTCTAACTGTAAACTATATTCAAGTGAAATTTGTGATGGGAGAAGAAGGTATTTTAATGTTTCTCTAGTTATTTTCAAAATGAATATAGTGTTTTAAAATGGAGATAATTTTTTCAAAGTGGGAGAAGTAATGAGTTAAATGTAGTTTTTTAAAATTTCTATGAATAGATATTTTAAAAATAAAATAATCTAAATACAAAAAAATGATAATTTTCTTTAATAAAGATATGCCTTGCTCAAGGTCACACTATCCCCTTATCGGGGCAACCTGTATCCAGTGACTAATTAAATTTAAAGTATCTTACTTTTCATCTTTTTGCCCTTTTGCCTCATATCAAGATAATTCTGAAATGTTATTTTAGCTTCAGAGTTCTTTGCTTAGAAGCTAAAGTCATATTCTAAGTATGTTGTAACTATATTTATAATTGCCAAATCCTCCTTTCTTGCCCTCATCTTTGAAGTGCTGATCCTTAGAGCAACTCCTCATAAACAAAAGCAAACAGAAAAAAATGTGCTGATGTGAAGATACCACCACATCACTGAGTTTAGGGATAGCTGTGCTCTCTGGGACAGGGGAGACCACAGAAATAATGTTATTGAAATGGAATCACTAATAGCAATGGATGTAACAGGATACATTTAATAATAGAACAGTTTTAGGATTTATGTGTGAAAGTCATCTCAGTAACTAAAATGAGCAGCAGGGTAGAAGTGGGAGCTAGACATAGGCAATGGGCTGCAGATAAGTATAAAAAATTCACAAATTTAATATTTCCAAGTCACCAAATTTATAGTTGGAATAATGAATGTTCATACTTGGTAGATGACAGACTTTCTGAATTGGTTCTTTGTTCTTTGGATTAAGAATTTTTGTAGGAGGCTAGGCATGGTGGCACATGCCTATAAGCCGCAGTTTAGGAAGCCGCGGTCAGAGCCAGCAATCGCAGTTCGAGTCCTGCAGGGGCCACATAGCGAGACCTAGTTCCCCAAAAATATAGCTGGGTGTGGTGGCACGTGCCTGTAATCCCAGCTACCTGGGAAGCTGAGGCTGGGGATTGCTTGCATCTGGGGTACCCCAGGCAATGTGAACCTGTGTTTCCACAGGCAAAAATAATGAAAAAATAGTCTAAAAAAAAAAAAAGAATTTTTGTGTGATTTCCTTTGCTTATAGTTTATTAATCCTTAGTCTGCCTTAAGGACTAAAATGTGATAGTGATATTATAGTGTTATATATTATATAATGTCATAGTGATGGAGGTTCCGGTGATAAGTTTATTTAGTTTGTCAACTGCATCTAAGATAACATCATCAGAGATAAGAGGAAGACAACTAGGTGAATGCTTTATCTTGGAAGCAAAATAAGAAAAGTACTTCGGAGAGCCTAGAGTGATTAACACTATCATATTCAGTTACTAAGTAGATGGCTCTTGTATTTTTTCTTCAAATCTACTTTACTTGGCATTTTCTGTTTCCATTCTTTCTTATTAGACTCAATTTCCCACTCATTCCATTAGTTCCTTTTCTTTGCTCAGAACATGCTTCTTCAAACCAAGTAGTGTTTGGCAACATACCTCCTATGAAGCAGAAGATGCATCTTTCTAACTTACAAATAAAAACAAATCCTGACACAGTTTGGAATCTAACCTTATATGTCCTCCAAAGAAATCATAGTTCTTTTTAGACATTACCTCATTAATTGTGAAATAAACTATAACTACACAGACTTTAAAATGTATTTGGAAGAACATGTGAGGAGTTAATGGTCTAAAATAGGCCGTGTAGAATGTTTACACTAGAATTCATATGGAGATGAAGGTTGATTTTTCTTATGAGTAGACATCACATCACATTGCAGGGCTCTTTGAAATATCAATCTAAATAATTCTACAAAGAATTCCTCCAAAAGTTGTGCATATGTTAAGTACTTGTAACAAGTCATTGTTTTATTTATTATAGCTAATCTCTCAGACATATACTAGAATTATATAACTTAAGATCATGGGCACTGGACTCAGACTGTTTTAAGAAACTTGCCTAAGATGACACAGATTAACACTGATGACATGAACTATATGATTATAAAACCCAGTAAGAAGTATAGTGATACCTGTATTTTGTTTTTAAACCAAAAAATCAGTTTTTTTTTATTTAACATTTGTTTACATAAACATATATATGTTTAAAAATATCATAGGATTAAAGAATAACAAGCTAAGATGATGATTTACAGTTTCACACCTTGCGACAGGCACCCATCACCAAAAATCCATAGCACTATTATCACATAATCCCTTTATTCATTCCTCTCTGCTGCTTTGCCATAGATTAACCATGTTTCTCAGGTTTTTTTTTTTTTCTGGGCACTCAATTAGGTTGCATTGGTCTGTGTTCCTGCTTTTGTTCTAATACAATATCATTTTATGATCACTCTGTAGTATAATTTGAAGTCAGGAAGCTTGGTACATCTTCTTTTCATCTTTTCTCACAGGATAACTTTGTACAAGATGGCTTTGGTTCCACACAAGTTTTAGTATAGCTTATTTCAAGACAAAAAAGCAGACCAATAAAATAGAGATCCAGAAAATATGTCCACACAAATTAATCTATGTGAACATCCTTGCAGAGTTATTACTTAGTTGAATGACTTTAAAAATATTTAAAAATACATTTTGCAAATATAATCAAGATAAGCTCATTAGGATGCTACCTATACTAAGACTGGTAAAAAGGACACAAAGACAGTCCTATAGAGCCAGTGTGCCTTGCGATGACAGAAGCAAAGATTGGAGCAGTGCATTTACAAGCTAAGGAATGATAAAGTTCCAGCAGAACCAGAAACCAAGAAAGACATGAAATAGGTATTCCATAAAACCATCAGAAACAGTTTGTGTCTGCAGACACTGAGATTTCAGACTTAACTTTATTGAAATTTAATAAGAAATTTATTCTTTTAATCATCCAGTTTATGGGCACTTGTCACAGCAACCTGCTAACTAACAAAGGCAAAAAACATTCAATTTTCAGATTTCCTTTCCTTCAAATAGATATGATAATTCCCATTGGGAATTTAATTTCTCTGTGGTCTACCTTTTCTCATAGTATGTATGAAAATAGTGTCCCTATAATTATGTTGCAAGGATTGAATGAAAATTATATGTAAAATATTTCTGTGTTGGATCATAGAAAAAGTTCATAAGTATTTGCTATTTTATTATTAGATTTAATAATCCTTATAATGTTATTAACATAGTGCTCAAAACATGGTAAGCACTTGTTAAATATTGCTTATTATTCTGATTAAATAACAAAGATATGTAAAATACTTACAAGGTGCTTCACATAGTAAGCCATCAATAAATTTGTGTGATTATAATTAATTAGTTTTGTAAATAAAGTAATTAATTTACCCTCTAGCTATTATTTAATTTTCTGATGGAGTTGTAAATTAATCTTTAAAATGCTAAAATAAATTGCCTCAAATGGAGTAGTTTATGCCTTGATGAACTCTGAGATCTGTATGAGTTCTGAATTTTAAATGGGCAAGAAGCAAGTACTCCTAGGAGAGATATAATTTGAAAATAAGCAAATTCAGAATACACAAAAGAGGAAAATTTCCTAACTTAAACAACTATTAAGATTATAAAAAGAGATATTAAATTATTGAGACAACAAATAAGCATGAAAGTATTGGGAAAGGGATCATAACATATACACCTGCAATTTACTTTGAACTAGCTCAATAAGATATTCCCTCTCTCTCTTTTCCTTCTAAGTAAATTTATTTATTTATTATTTTTGTTAGAGCATGACATATATTTCAAATGGACAAAAAATTAGCATCACATACAGCATCTTAAGATAAACTACTTTTGAATGGAAGCTTCCTTACTACTGTGTAAAATAAGACTGCTTAAATAGAATGGGGGAGAGGGAAGCCTGTGATTTTCTTTGTGATTAATTGCTGTAACACTGTCCTGGTGGCTGAGGAAGTTTCATATTTTCTTTAGACATCAAGAGGTGCGGGAGATCCTGCAGGATGACTTTGATACTATATGAATTCTGCCATTTTGCTAATATGGATATGGCTCTTGGGCCCACCTATGAAAAGGCACTCCATTAGAACTATTAACTCCATTCATATTAGCTTTTTGTTACAAATCTTACAAAGTGGAGTGCATCTGGTTATATGGGTCCATGTTCTATCAGGCTATATATTCCATTTTCATAAATTGTCAGAGTCAACTTGCGTCATTGTCACTACCTCTAGGTAAATTTAAATGGAGAGGAGTAATGTGAATAAATATTAAAAATATGGGTAAACTATTAATAATATAGGAAATGTATGAAAGTTATGCATGAAGTATTTGTATTATTGTGGCAGTTATTCTATCAGTCTGAAACTGAGTTAAAGTTAGGAAGAAATGTGAAAGAAGAGCAAAAGAAAATAATATTAAACATTTGCTCTATTAGTTCTTCATGATCTACTAAGAGCATGAAGTTATTTTTGAAGAATGATTTAAAGTGTGATTTGTGGAGAATCTAATCTGCAACTGACAAAAGGAAGCCGGATCATAGATGTTGCCTTTATAGGTGACTTTACTGTAACACAATTAGCTCAGAAAGTGATGAGCATTTCTTCAAGTTTTCTTGTGCTCCAAAGGATAGCACTTGCATAAATACAAATGAAATAATCATTTCATAAGAAACTTTTCTGAAGCTATTTCACTTATGCAATCTCAGCTGGTTTACTTGGCCTCTTAGTTCTGTGAGAAGTGAACAGGGGCATGCATATAGGTGACGGCTACCTTATTATTTAAGGAGACTCCAACATGGAAGAATATTGATCTACATGATTTTCATTTCTTTAAGTAGGGCAGTTTCATAGATTATTTTATGACTCTGTTACAGGGAGAAATCTTCCCACTTAAAGATACCTTGTGACTCACCATATGTTACTTTTGTTTAATGATTTTCTACCCTTAAGGAGTTTTTAGTTGTAGATAGCAAGTTTCCAATTGGAATATTGCTAAATTGACTCTAATTTATGCTTTGATATTACAAATGAATCTCTTCATAAGTATCATAAATCATCCTTTGAAAATATCAATGTATCCCAAAGCCAACCAAAAGAATCTCAGACCTATAAGATCACTATGTCATATTGAGCAAAAAAATTTATCAGTCAGTAGATCAAAACAACATCGGTTATCATCTGGACAACCCAATGACATTTTTTTAATGGCTGTATCAGATTTCATTCATCCTCAGAACAACTTTTCCATCATTGCTATACATATTCTCTCATTTATTAACAAGAACATTGTGTTCAACAAAAGTATCTTTTTAACAGTGTCACTCCACAAAGACCTAACATGAATCAAAATCAAATATTCCTTACAAAGAAGTTGTCCGCAGCTGCAGTAAACAATGTATTTAGTTGGTGGGAACAGCATATTGTAAGCTGGTATTTTTTTCCCTAAGTGAAATACTTTCATTTAAATAAATTCAAGTTTCTATTTGGTGGTAAGAGGCATAAAGACAGAAGTTGTACATTAATTTAAAAAATTGTGAACTTCATTAATTATCTGAGTGTTTTATCACACCAAAACTTAGTGATTTAAACAAAAGCAATGACATTTACTTGCTTGCAAATCTTGAGATTGCCACGGTTCCGTTCACATTTTTCATCTCTGCTTTTCATGGTTTCATGTGGACTCATTCTGTTGTTGTGGTCAGTTGCCAGGTCAGTTGGTCACACTGGATTACTGGCAATTTGGCTGCTGTCAGCCAGAGTATGGTGTCTCTCTCCATGTGGCATTTTCAGCAGGCTACCTCAGGTTATCCTATATAGCATCCAATTTCTAAACAGGACAAGAGTGGAAACTGGAAATCTTGAGTCCTGGGGCTGCAAGTCAAACCATATTACACAAACACTGTCACTTGAGGCAAGTCACACAACCAGTTCCTGTCAAAAGAAGGAAAATAAAGGTAACCTTTTCACTGGAATAGTTGCAAGGTCATAGCTGAGGGGAAAAAAGCATATAATAGAAATAAGACAAATTATTGTGGTGATCTTTGGAAATGATCTATCATGTCAATAAATAAATACTAGAATTTCTTATTTTCTTTGAAATGACTCTAATTGTGATTTTGCAAGTTTTTCTACAAGCTATTACCTCTCTTTCACACTATCATACTTAATAGATATCTCTAATCGAAGAATTTTAAATGTTTTTAGGTCACAAGTTTAATTGGCCTTTCCCTTAAGAATATAATGATATTAGTAGTACTAGTTCTAAATAAAAATACTTATCTTCCTATAAGGAGTAAATACTGTTGTTTCTGAACCTGTTTATGCTCCACATCACACTCTAGAATTGTGAAAATCCTAGGACTGAGCCATCTCACTAATTTGTTAATTTCTTGCTTTTCCTTTATCAGTCTCTACCAGCACTGATGCAATATTGACAGAACCTAGATATTTTAATCCTAACCCATTTACATGATTTATTTTATAAAAATCAGTCACAATATAGATGCTTGGACAGACATGGTGAATTTAGAGTGGAGGACTCCACAGAACAGCTGGGGAAAGATGAACCACCTATCTCCTCGTTTCTTTTTTTTTTTTTTAATGATGATCTCATCAATTTGTGCCAAAGAGAGAATTTTGAACAATTCACATAACACATAGTCAAGACTACTTCAACTTTACATCTAAAATCTTTAAAACTTAACCCAACAAGGACTTCATAATTGATATATTAAGAGAGAAACTCTGGAGCTAGAATAGCAATCTCTCCCAACTTAATGCTTACAGATTTTCTGTCTTCTTTTTCAAAGAATTGGGTTTCAACAACATTGTGTCATTTAGAACCACTGGTATAAAGCCATCTTCCTGGAGGAAACTACAAAGCTGGTGATATGAATAGGTAGTTTCATAAAAACAAGTGGCATTCAGAGCAGGGTTATTACTTTCCTCATTTCCATTCTGCTTTCATTGTCAAAAACTTTCAGATTTGGCCATCTTCTGAGGTAGTTCTATTGTTTAGGGTACTGATTACATTGATTCAACAGGGATTAGCATCAAGACAAAATTGCAGATGAACATTTCAGATGAAGGACATAATGAACTCCCTTATCTGCTACTCCAGTTCCAATTCTGCTTCATCAAAGCTGAGTCCATATAAATAAGTGCCACCCTGAGGTGGGGACATGATGAACTGGGGAACAAGTAGCTTTCTTTAGGTGCATGGTTCACATACTGCACACATCACTTGAGGTGCATTTGTCAGAATAAACTCATCTTCTCACATATAAATTCCAAGGAAAGATGGGGAATATAATTCTTGTTGGGTAACTAAGACCAAGTTATAAATCATCTTGAAGGTTCTATTACTAAAGAAAACAATGAGGTGAATGTATTCAGTCGGACAATTAACCACCTCAGTCACATTATCCAAACTAATTTAGGAACAGAAAAATCACATCCTATGAGTTTGCTTTGCATAACAAAAGCTTAAAAAATGTACCCATCAATGTAACAAGTATGCTACTTAGAATAGCTCAAGAAAATAACTATGGATAAGCATGAAGATCTTGTTATAATTAGAATACTGCTGTATTAATATGAGGGGAAAAACTCAATAATAAACAATGAATTAATACATTATTAATTAGTATTAATTAAGGTTATTGTAAAGCAATATTCACATATAGCTTTGGCCATTGGAGTTATCTTATTCAGATTAATATAACTGTTTGGATCAACTGTTTTTATGGAAAATCAAGTAACAGGCATGACATGTAAAGAATTTTTTAGGCATTAGTGAGTGAAAAGAAAGTTAAGTATAGCATAAATGAGGTTTCATTTTTATATACTCCTATCATTTATACTTATATAATGTATATAATATTATAATCTTAAATGTATATAATCAAAACCTAAAATTGGTACTAATTTTAAATTTTCTATTAATCACTTTCTTTAGTCTTAGAATCATGGGATAGTTTTATAGAAAATAAATTGCTTTTTATACTGAATTCATTGAATTACAGAGAGTGACTATATCGAAATGCAAACCATGAAATCCTAATATCTTATCAAGTTCATCTTTTATAAAGTAATCCTTTATGCTGGTTATACTTCAGACTCAGAACAGCATTAATGACTAAGAACTACACATTTCATTTTTTTTCTAAATATTTATTGGATTGTGTTGCAACAGAAGGGACATGTTTTGACTGCTACAGTCTTTAATGCAGCAGATTTCAAAATGTAATCCATTAAATTAGAAACCCAGGATACAAATAAATTACTTCCTACTGCATATTCACTTCTTTGGGTATGTTACCTCTTTTAACATAGTCCCTAAAAGGATTTAGTGCATT
Source organism: Uropsilus gracilis (assembly GCA_004024945.1). NCBI lineage: Eukaryota > Metazoa > Chordata > Mammalia > Eulipotyphla > Talpidae > Uropsilus > Uropsilus gracilis. The sequence continues at coordinate 13,230 of PVHY01000175.1, forward strand.
TTGGAGACGGTAGCAGAGTTAAATTGTGTGTTGACATGAAATCAGAAAATAAATCCATTTGGCCCCTAGATCTATTTTAAATGGGAAATATTTTTAAACAAGGGCTGCTGCATAAAACAGCAAGTTGAAAAAGTTTAAAAAAAACTGCTTGTTAAAAAAAATATATATATGGTCAGAATTATAAAAGTGAGTTGTCTGGCTAGGATCTTTTAATATACATAATGGCAGAACCCCATACCCACTTATTTAACAATTAGATTTCATTAAAGGACTGGAAAAATAATCTAACAGACTATTTTTTACCAACTGCTTAATTATGACTACTTAATGTTACAGAATGAATTACTTCTGTATTCCTTGGCGTCACCAAGACCTAACTGGTAAATAACTTGTAAACATTTCCCTTTCAACTTCTTAAGGGAATGATTTGACTAAAAATCAGCCGCAGACACCTTCTTCCTAGGCCCATAATTATTTTTATACTGTTTAAGACAAATTGTTCTGTACTGGTTTAACATTAAGGAAAAGGACAAACCTGGCTTATTCTCTGTACCTTCCAGTAATGTTAGTTTTTTTCTTCTTCAGATATTTTTGGAAACTACAACTAGGAGCTTAAATTTTCTGACTTTGTAATGACTGAAGCACATTTTGCAATGTTCACAGTGGCCAGTTAAGACCCTCAGAATAGATTTTCTCCCTCCCTACTGAGAAGTGTAATAGTAGGGTCAGGCTCATAATTGAATGATTCTCTCTCTTGGAATGAATTGTGCTTGTACATTTTAAGGTAAATTTTGACTAAAAGAAATCTTGCTTTGCTTTTATGTGCTTTGAGATAACTTATCTGAATTTCCCCACTTAGGTAAGTCAGCATCCTCGTTGTATTAGCATCCTCGTTGAATTAGCAGTGTGAAAAAGACCCCAAATAGTAGTCAAGGTGGCAGAATCAACAGAAACCATCTTAATTTCTATAGAAATACTATGCATTAGTGAGTGTAATAGACAAACTGAGAAATAATGACAACAGTAAGTATATTGGTTTTATTTTCACTCTGAGAATATATCTTAAAATATGAAAAGCAATGAATCTTTGATTCATTCAATGTTTACAGAATTGTTTCATTTTTTTTAGAACTATAAAACATATAAGAAATGATATGCATTCTATTGAAATTAAGCAAGACTGTATTTACACAGGAAATTTAAAAATGACTTGGAAATATAATTAGTTTATGCTTTTCTTTTTTCACTTAATATATATTGTTAAGATTAGCTCATTTTAATTTACACTTATAGTCTAATTTTCCCTTGTTTTGACAACTCTATACACTTATATATTTTATAAATTTCTCCATGAAAATATTAGACTATCCAAGATATGTAAAGCAATTAAACTTAAATAAAATAATTAAAAATACATTGGTTCCATGGAAAAAAATCTATTATCATCTCAATACATAGTGAAAAGGCATTTGATAATTCTTGATATTTAGAAAATGTACTAAGATCATTATAGAAGAGAATGGATAACAAGTATTAAAAACTGGTAGGGTTGTATGAAAATATAAATCCACTCACATCAATGAATTATACACTTAAAATTTGTCAAAAATAAATTATACACTTAAAATTTGTCAAAAATAATAATCTACATTATGTATATTTCAGTAAAATAACAGAAGATATATAAAACTGTAAAGAGCATAGGAAGACAAATTATGTCAGTATCATATATTCAAATTATTTGCTGACTTATTTTGTATAATTCAACAGACTCAATTATTACTGCTACTATGTTTGTTCTATAGAACTACCATAAATTTTGTTTTTGCCATGACATGCTACAAAAAACTTCTTATCTCCTCAGTCTTTATGATAGTTGTACCTTTCTTACAATGATAGATAGTTGGACATAGTACCTGAGTGCAGGGATGTGAAATTATTTGCCTAATGCCACATAGTTACAAATAATGGATTACTCAATTCAAACCCAAGTTCAACGGGTTCTGACACGGATGCACATGTTACTTATTCTCTACGTTACCTTTTGTTTATATTAATTAAAATCCAGTGAACTAAATACAAATAAAATCTTTAAATAATTGCAGCAAAATCCCCCCATTCCCTGAAAAGACAAAAAATGTGTCTGTGTCTTAATTCCTCAGTTTTTAAGATCAGTAATGTTACCTTACTGAAAGAAAATCTTTGCAGATAATATTAAATTAAGATTTTGAGATGGAATTATATTTGACTATCCACAAGGTTCAGAAGATTAATGACAAGAATGAAACACAGAGGGGAGACTTAACAGAGAGAAGGCAAATTGGAATGTTGCTGACATAAACCAAGGAATGCTGAGAGCCCAAGACCTGGAAGACAAAAAGAACAGATTCTTTGTAAGAGGTCTTGGCCCTGCCACACCTTCATCCTAGATGTCTGGCTTCCAGACTAGGAGAAATATGAAAGAAAACTAGTGGAACCATCAATTTTTATGGTGAAAGTTTAGGTGCAAGATCACTACAGCAAGAAAAGAAAAAATAGCTACTGTTCTATTTTTATTCAATTTTACCATTAGAAATCCTAATTAATCCAAAAAACAAGAAAATTCAGGAAAGAAAAACCCATACTGCATGTGCTTAAAATCAATGGGAAAAAGATGTCACAATAATTACAATTATTCATTCTTCCTTATTGAGTTGGGGATACTCTGCCAACTCTCAAATTTGTTGGTGACACTAGAATAACTAAAATTACTGGGGGACTTTGTCTTGCTTTTTCATTTTTCCTGCTTCCTTTCTGTCCTCACACTGCATATTTCACCACCATTCACATCACTCACTCTGAATCTCATTCCCCTGATGAGAGAATTTTAGTTCCTTGGTGCACAGATTTGACATTCTTCAGTTATTATATTTGATAGACATATGAATTGTTGCTTTAATTTACCATGTCACTGCAGTAAATATGCCATAAGTACATTAAATCAACACTTCACACTTCTGAAAGTAATTTATTTTTAAAATGTGATATGTTTATGAGTTCAGATATTAAAGGCATATTTATGTTCGCATTTGAAGCAAATTGTAACACAATGTATCTCAGCAGATGAAGGAATCACAAATCAAGTTGAAACCTACAACTTGGCAGATATCACCAACAGAATTAAGAAATAAGAATGCAGTTGTACTTGGAAACTGACTACTGGGCTTCAGAAGGCCAAGTATGGTCAAATTGGATGCCCCAACTCATTTCCTTGAAGAGATGGAGGTATTGAAGGCTACAGCACTTTTTCCCTAGTGCTTCCTGTGGTTATACTAATTATATTCCACTTCACTCAATACAAAAATATTTTTGAAGGTTTATTTTTTCATAATATAAGACTTCTCCAGTCTGGTGTGGTCACCATATGAACACAAAATTTCTAAACAACTACAGTAAAATTTCTGCCTCTCCTCAGAAAAATGTGTATGACATCCTAATTCTTAAACCTATTAAAATTTTCTAATTTTAATAAAGTTTTTGCAGATATACATATATTTATATGATACTTTGGATACTTCTATATGTCATTTATGATCACATTATTTTGGAATTTAGTAATAAAAAAAACTAGATTTGCCTATGTTTAGTTTTGTGGTCTTGGAAAAGTCATTTTAATTATCTGATCCCTCTAAAAAACAATTGCATTGACAGGTGTTATCTCATATAACTTCCATTTATGAAATTCTTTGAGTGCTTGATATCAAATGGTGATACCTGCTATTCTACATATTTTAATGTATGATTCTTAATATTTTAAGTGCATTATTTTAACAAATAATTATACTACTTTTCTGAGGAAAAAATTATAAGCCATTGTTAGATGAGGAAATGAAATGTTAGGGAGATTTATACTGGACACGTTTATACACTGTAAAACTATGAAGAAAGGATTTGAACAGAGCCATCTTGACTCTCAAATCTGTAGTCTTACTCATGATAATATTCTACAGGATTCAGTCTTAATTGAACTGATTTAGTAAATGTATTCCCCCAGATAGCTGTTATTTTAAAATATCCCCTCCAAAGGGTCTATACCATAGTTCCAAAAGGCAATATTCATAATGTTTCTTCTGCAATGACAGTCTTCCTTTGATGGAAGTGAAGGTGTTCCCTACAACTTTGAGAAAGAAAATAACTACTTCCCTTTCGACTAGGTAGTTCATCATAGTGAGATACATGTACCACCTAATATATATCCACCATGGTTACTGACTCTGTTTTTCATCTGTTGCTTGTCTGTTCCACAAAATGTAAGTGTGAAAGAGCATATTTGTCTATCTTGTTTCTAATCCTTAAGGCATAAAGACTGGTACACAGCAGTTACTCAATACATATTTATTGATTAAAAGACTAACTAATAAGGGGTCACAACTTGTATTAGTGTTTATATGAATATAAGACAGAATGCGGTGATTGAATTATTGCATTATAAGCATACATAAACAATTCTCTTTGCAATCATTTTCAGTAAATCCTGCATAATTTACAAGTCTTAAGTTGTCTTTTTTCTATTTGTCTGTCCTGCATGTTGCATCTGGACTTAGTCTAGCAATTAAAGTCAGAGACTTACCAGAATTGCAAATATGCCATTCAAAGAATTATTCAAATTGAGATTAAACATTGATGTGTTTTTTGCTGATTTATTCTAAATTGAAGTCAACCTAATTCAAATTATCTCTTTACCTAGAGAATCTTTTGTGAGATTCAGAACTATGAGTTTTTCAGTTTCCCTATTTAGTTATAGAATTGTTTATAATTTCTATTATCTAGTTAAGCAAATAAGCCCAAAATGCATGTTTATTGTTCTGAGGGCATAATTATGTTCCTTAGCAAAATTCAAAGTATAAAACCTCTTAAAATTCTTGCTATTTTAGTTGGGCAGTTAGTACGGTCACTGAGAAAAGTCCATCAGGCAAAAGTTACCATCTTTGCCATCAGTCCTTATCTTCCTGAAATCAAAAGCTTTAATTTTCTTGGTAAATTTTACTTTCCTACTTAATTTGGATTACTTCTGAGTATTTTTTTTTTCTTAAACAAAGGCTTGACATACAACTTAAATAACCTAATATTGGTATAATTGAATTGAGTGACCTGAGCTGAATTTTCTCTATCAAGCTTGTCTCACCAACATAAATGAAGAGATAGAGAGGATGTCAGGTGTGGTTACATGCTTAGGCACCTAACAGACATATGTGAGCTGCGGAGTCATACAATACCTGTTTACTGAAGAAATTCCTACCACAAGAAATCCTGTATTTCATAAACTTTCACTTGTATATCCAGAAAAAAGATGATTCTAGATATAAAAAATCTGTACCATTGTTACCACTAAGAAATGAAAAAAAAATTAATTATGAAAAAAATAGTAAAAAAAAAAAAAACTCTTACTTTCAGATGAGATCAGGCGCGTTCAGGGTGGTATGGCCGTAGACCAAAAAAAAAAAAAAAAAAAAAACTCTTACTTTCAGTAGTAAATACTATCTCTAATTCTTCAAGAGGTTACTTTTAAAAAGTCAGAAAGATTTTGTACTTTATCTAATAAGATTTTTAACTTCTGATAAAATAAATTATATCTCTAACCTACTTTTAGATCCAAAGTCAAAATTTTTTTTTACAAGACTGCCATTGTAGAATCTTCTTATTGATGATGACTTCTCTATTTGTTTGGTCTCATGAAAACTATTGTTGAAAATATCCTATGGATATCATCTAAGCCAGAAAAAATTTTTTTCATAATTACACTTAAGCATTCCCTCCAGTTTTTCCCTCCCCAACTTCTAAGATATTCCTACTAATATTAAAAAGCAAACAAACAAAAATGCATGGTTAGCATATTGAATATAGGCCATAGAAATGGTGTAAATCATCAGTGAACATAAAGAATCTACACTATCACCATCAATTAGCAACAATAGCAAAAAATTTGCTTATTACATCCTTTATTCTGAGTTGACAATTTTTGGAATTAAATAGAAATCTTACAGGGAAATTTAAATAATATGGAATGTAAAAAAATTGTCCTCGGAATTTGAAAATAGTTTGCCAAAACATACTACAACTGAAAATTAGATTTTGACCTTACCAGTCAACCCATTTTACCTAGACCATCAGTCAGTTCTTTGAGTCCTAGTTATCTCATATGGAAAATGGAAACACTAAACCTACCCAACAAGATTACTACAAACACTATAAATGACATGCAACAAATCTACATAATATTGCTATATAAGTGTTTTGGCACATGCCTGGCAAAGTAGCCGGGACAGAGGGGCTGGGAGGCATGGAGTTCCCAAACCCCCCAGGAATTTTCATGCTCTTTCTCTGGGCTCTCTTGCTTTCCCTTTATGTTCATCTAGTGCCCTTTCCTCACTTTCCATGCTCTCCTCACAGTCTCTCTCCATCCTCCCTCACTCAGGTTGAGACTGCATTTTTATGCTCTCCCTCCAAGGCCTAGGTGGCCCATTCTCACAGGCATACACCCATTGGGCCAGGCATGTACAGGTATGGGGAGGGCTGAGGGCACAATACCACAGGTATTGATCATAGAAGCCAATGGCAGAAGGGCAAAAGCCTTACTAACTCATTTACCCTGCAATGAAGCAAGCAGCAATTAATTTTTTCCCCAGGGATGCAAATATTAATGAAACCCAGACACGTCTCTTCCTCTCTACATGAACTTAGTCTGGGACAGGGAATGCACACAGTGGGTGTTGAGTGAAAGTTCTCAGTTTTGTGTATTTTTAGAAGAAAACAGAACATGAAGGTGCAAGGATAAAATATTTTTATTTGGTTTTCCCAAGGGCATAAAGAAAGGTCACATTTATTTGGAAGCAGCAGCAGCCTCTACAGACAATAGCTCATGTTACTATTAGAAAAAAAAATATATATATACATATATATATGAACATATATATATATATATATATATATATATATGAACATAAATTAAGGAAAAGGAAAAAGTTTGCCCATGGCAATCCTTTCAAATGCTAGTGACTAATGTTGGAGTACTACTGTTGGATTTGTGGATATGCCACATTTCAGTTAGAAAATGGCTAGAACTGGAGAGTGAGTGACAGAAGTAGACTTTAAATAATTTATATACTTAGTCTGAGGATTTTCAGCTGTAGCATATCACATTAGCCTTTAATCACTAGAGAGTTCAGAGGTGATTCTGCTGAATAACTATATATATATAACTATTATGTATATATATATAACTATATATATGTATATGTAAAATCATTGAAGCCCCTCTGCCTCTGCAAAGAAAGTATGAACACAAGGGTGCAATTTTGAGCCCATAGTAATTTCAATTCGTAAGAATTATGAGAATTGAAAAGCATGATCATTTTAGCATGTAAGCTCTGTATTCTCAGTGCTTACTGATTCATCTAAATGAAAAGGAAACTGGAAAAGATACCTCTTACCAAAGCAGCATTGCTCTTCTACAGGTCTGTAGGACAAATGTGTTAACAGTGGTTTTAGGTCATTAGACTCTGTTGTTACCACCTGGGGCCTGGATTGTATTCTTGCAGAAGGCTCTGAGAAAGTAGATATGGGGCATGCGCACCCATAATTGTGGACACCTGGACCCAAGGTGCACAGGTATGTGCCTGTGTAAGTTTGCACACCTGAGCCTAAGATAAAAGCAGCAGCAGCAGCAGCAATAGCAGCACAACTATGACTACAATGAACTACAGAAGAAGTCAAAGAGCCCAGAGAGTAAGTAAAAAGATGGGGGGGGGGGGCATTGGGCAGGAGGCTAGGTTGCCTGCTTACCTGCTTACCTCCCAGCTTCCCTTACTCATCAGTACCTGCCTTACCTGCCTTGTACATGGGTCTACTTGAGTGACAAAGTCAATTGTAAATTCTTATTGTAGTTCTTATTTAGGGATTACCCAGGCACCATCATTAACTTATTAATTTTTCATCACCTCATAGAAATATGGCAGTAGGCATTTTTCTGGACAGCTTTAGCATGGTGTAGTATTCACAGTACTTTGCATCTGTAGCCTTTATTACTTACCATGGAAGGGAATCCTCAGTTTGTGTTGACGGTCCTTTACTTGCAGGGAACCCAGGTAGGTTCTGCAGGACCCAAAAGACAGACTTCAATGCATTTATGCCCAGGCCCCAGCCTGGGATCATTTTATCAGCCTCCAGAAACTCAACTTACAATGTGATGTAATGTGATTTACAAACTCTACTTTCAAAGTTTGTGGAGTATAAATAATACCCCCAAATTGTGAAAATCAAAAATTCCCAGTAGACTTTAAAAACCCAAAAATAATTGTCCCCTAAAATACAAAGTCTCAATAAGGTCCTTCATAGTCCATGAACTACAATAAAACAGGTACATACATAGAAACAATAGTTGAAGTGAAAAAGTTTTTTCAAATTAGATATAAATTTTTAATATGCCATCCCCCTCAAAATTATTTATTTTGACTTTAAAATGAGCTTGTCAATTGCTTTAAAGGCAGAAAAAATGACAATATGTCATGAAACGTTGAATTACTTTGATAGTAGAAAAAATAATGGATTAAATAATTTGCCTGCTGAATATGTACAAAAATGTACATACTGTACTATGTACAAAAACACAAGCATGCTTATAACAAAATAAGTAGGAGATACTTTACTATTACAGCTCTCATTTCCATGAGTTATCCAGATCTTAGTATATTTTTATAACTATCTTCTCTCACTATCCAGTCTGTATTCCTTTCACCTGCAGCAAATATCTCAGCTGATTGTGTTTCTTCAGTAAGGTAACACAAGTGCCTACTCTGGAATGAGGTTGTTGTAGTTTCCAATTAACTTTAGTCACAGGATGAGGTAGTATCAAGATACCCTAAGGGTTTTCCTGTATTTCAGAATCCTCTTCTTTGCCATCATTTGGTAATAGCAACCCGGTTTTCTCTTCATACTGAGGATCCATCATCCCAGTACAATAACTCCCTTCTTTGCCTGAAGATATATGACGATCTCAAAGACTCCCATGCGACAGTCTTAGTTTCTATGGAACCATTGCTGTGTCTCTTTGTGAAAGAATTTCTACTTTTGAAATTAGAAACTCTACATCAGTAGAATATAAAGTCATAGGAAAAAGAAACAAAAAACATTCGCTTTGGATATATAGTTAAGTGGTAGTATTCTTATTCTACCACTTGATTTTGATTCTGTTAATAGCTTACCTGGGGGAGAAAATAAAAAATATTAGACACTAATTTAGAGCATATGAAGCTTCTAGAATGACATTGTCACACACCTGCAAGGAATTGCCACCTAGATATCTTGAAATGAATCTTTAAAAGTCCCATGACATGATTTTCCCAAGTCAGTTTCTTCAGTATATTTGGGAAAATATAATGCCAATGATTTCCATGAGCATTGAACCTTTGCCACACTTCACTGACTGTGGAGTTCCTTGGTCAGAGACAATTCTGTGTGGCATGCCATGATGATGCATAAAGCACTATATAAATATATGGAAGATGTCTTGGCAGAAATGTTACATGAGAAGAAAGGACATCTGTATTCAGAGTATTTATAACAACAAGGACTAAATGTTGCTCTCCCCGTGATGGAAAAGACCTGTTATAATCTACTTGCTCCCAATTTATTGGCTGGTTACTCCAGGAAGTAGTAACACACCACAGACAGAGTATAACTGGGTGGCCTATGGTTAGGTATCCAACCCCTCACAATACACCATCACAAACCCAAGCAATATTTAACTATCTAGGTTGGTATAGCTTTCCTCCAAATTATAACACTCAGGATTGCAATTCATTGATAGAGGCATGTCAAAAGTTCCAAACGTCTCTAAATGCCTTGAAGTGAAGGAATACTTCAAGACCCACTGAAATGATCAGCTCATACCTGCGTGGCATCTTGAAATGTTGCTACTCCTCTTCTTCTGGGTCCCACTCAAATAGTCAGTTTTTAGGGTCACTTGATAAATGAATTAGAGTAGGACATCTGAGAAATATGTTACCACTATAAAGGTGCAAAGGGAAACATCCTATAACCATCTGGAATCTTCCAGGCTGACAATGAAATAAGTACTAGAGAAGTTGATAAGGAAAAAAATATACAGATTTAGTTCTGCTGTCTCCACTGAAAAGAGATAATGAAGTTAGGTCTCTCTAGAGAGGGCTTTACAGAAAGAAGTTAACATATAAATATTAAAAGCATCTTCATCCCAGGCATCAGAGTCTGTCCCATGAAATAAACACCTTTTCAAAAAGATGTATTTTGGGGTGGCAGTTTTTGCTCTCCTATACATTCAAAGTCCAAAGTCCACTAGCATGATGCATCATTTGTTGTCCAAGTGATGAAATGTCATGACTTATCCTTCATGTTAGAAGACATTTTTTCAACATACCAAATACAACTATATACACATGCTGTTTCACTGAGGTGAAAGACCTTGAAGTTTTTGTTATATTTATTTTCTCTCTCTGACTCTAAACTCATCAATATGCTAGAGTTGTTACTACTTTACCGGTTTAATCAGCATGAGAATGTAATGGATGGTTTTGTTGTCTCCTGAATGGGAGATGGTTACAGTATAAATTTTGGGCAGTGAAGCAAAGTCCTACCTTAAGGGGACACAGTCATTCCTTCATTAAAAAGATTCTCAGTCTGTAAACCATCTCAAGTGTGGGAGTGAACTAAGGAGCCCTCACTTTGTTTTCTTATAATTTAAGTTTGATTTCTGTTCACTTGGCCTAGAATCCTTGAGCATTCAGTAAAATATCCATCTATTTTACTTCTTGAGATGACATGGTCAACTAATCGATGCCATAAACCTCTGCAAGTTGACTAATTTGATAATCACTTTGACTTTGCCATCCATTTTGGTAACATGCCCACCTCACTGGGAGATTAAGAGTTGCCACTTAGCCCCTGCCACCTTTAAATCTAGTTATCCTCATCACATTTAAGTATCTCAATTAATGGATGGCAGTTCTCACTTTAATTTCTGACCTACAGAAATCACTTTAAGATTCCTGGGCTTCTCGTATTTCTCATAGTTGTGGTAAAAGATCTGTCCTCTTACCACTGCCCCTTCTCCCCAGCCAAGGGTTAAAAAACATATCTCACATGGTAAATCTTCTCTAACATTACACTCTCCATAGTCTTTTGTATATAACTCTCTACAGTTTGTCAAAGCAGTCTGGCACTTGAATTTTATTTAGTGTAGCTTAACTTTTAGTATGTGACTTAGTCAAATGAACACTAAACAAACTGTTGCAACCCTTTCTAAATACTTTTTTATTTAAATAATTTATATATAATATATATATATATATTTCACATCTTTATAATCCCAGGGATTCACCTACCTTCTTCCCTCCCTGACCATTCCCACCCCCTTTCTAAATACTTAAACTACAATATCAAATCTTGACTCTTATAAGCCAATATCAGTAAATATGAATTTGACTTTATTTTCCTTCCACCATTATCTCACATCTTAATATCTATTTCTAAGCATTTGGGATTTCTTTTTACGAAAAGAAACAGTTCTTTTGGAGGGTAGTTCACCTCCTAATGGGTCATACATTATACATTATCTTTAGGCACATTCTGAGACATGAGTTTAGTTATTTTTTAGAACAAAGAAGGGTGGTAGGAATGAGTCCAAGAAACAATCAACAGTACCTTCACAAATCAGCTACCTCAGGGTGGCTGTTATAGTTCCTTCTCTATATGTTAACAGGTAAGACAGTGCTAACATAAGAAGAAAGTGGAAAGTCTACTTCTATTGACAAATAAGAAGTGTAACTAATGTGTCCAGTGTCCCCAGATTCATCAGTATATGTCTAGATATCTCTAATATCTAGAATCCCAATCTTTCACGCTCTTTTAATAGCATGTAGTCTATGACTTAGCAATTCGATTTGTATTATAATACAGGTACTCATTTAATGTGATCCTCGACTTGGATTTCAACAAATTAGGTTCTGTGTATCCTGGAGAACAGGATTTCTGTCAGGCATAGAAGTTTTCAGTTCATTCATGTGGACCTTGAAATGGGTACTTAAAACTCTGAGTTCACCTTTTCCTTTTCCAATGCAGGTAAGAGAGTCAGTACATCTCATTATATTCCTTAGATGGACAAAAATGCTCTGAAATATCCAAGTGATGATTACCAGAACTTAAAATTTTGTGCCCATCACACCATTATTTTATAAACTACAATATTAAATCTAGATTCTTGACTCATAAGCCATTATAATATATAGAGTCATTAGTGCTTTTAAATCTAATCATATTTGACAACCAATACCAGACACTCAGAATCACCTCAGAAAACTCAACCTTAGAATTCTTTGCCTCAGGAACTGCTCTCAATTTCAAATCTTTCATTCTTATTCCTGTGAATTTTAGTGGGAAAAGGGAACAACAGAGTGCAAGGATAAAGAGCCAATCTGTTGTGAATCTTCTCAACAGATGAACAAGCACATTTTTCTTTTACAGAAGATCTGATTAATTATTGGTACTTCCGTAAAAACCCTATAATATCAGTAATTTTAAATCTTGTCAAAGATTTTTTAATGCCTTTGTCACTTTTGGTTTGATAATAAGCCTTGTGTTGTCAAGATACATAAACTTATCTCTGTGGAAAAAGTCATAAAAGATATAGAAATTTCCCTGAAAAATGGAAAGAAAAATGAATAGCAATGATAACACCTGCTTTTACTAATAATTAGTATTTTGGAGTTTTTATTATATTCCTGGCATGGGATAAGGACCTGATATTAACATAATCTTATTTCATCCACGAAGTAGTTTCAAAGGCAAGGCTTTTAAAAAGGGCAGTCAGAGCTCACTGAATTAAAAGAGTGAGTGTATTCATCCATTAAAGTATTACATCCTATTAGTTTAATGAGGATGTTCATTTCTATTATATCTTGCTAGTCACATTTTTAAATACCATGACCTATGTTGTAAAATACAATCCATACAGCTATTTGGAGAGAGTTGTATTTGTATGTAATATAAATCATTTAAACTCTAGTAGTTTTCTTTAGTCAACTTATTTAATTTCACCCAACCCATCTAACTTGTGTTAGATTCTCTGTAACATTTATCTCTAGTTCTCATTTCAGGGCCTGTCATCTGTGCAGTAACACAGAGTCCTATTTTAAATGGGACCTCACATGTAGTTTATGCTTAGTTGTTGCTATGCTGAAATATTTTATATATATAATATTTCATATATGAGCCTGGACCCTTGTATTTTCACTTTGCATTGAGAACCACAAATAATGTATTAGGGATGACTTTCCTCTAATATTATGTCATTTGCTCTACTACATGTTTAAGTTTTGCCTTTCTTCTATAATCTTATGTCTATGAGCATAAAGGCTATCTACCTTGTATAAGAAAGCAAACAATGCTTGCTCAATGATGTATTTGGAATTTTGACTTTATTAATTCACATTTGAATAAGGCTAAAATTTTGAGAATAAACAGTCTATTCTACGGAATCAATTTTCATTTAGTTATACATATTTAAAAGGACTACCAAGGAGGACATAAACATTTGTCCTTGAATTTCCAAACTTTCTAACTAGTGGTAAATGTCACAGTGTATCTTGAGAGAATGCCCAGTTTCCTCTTTTACATCAGTATTTGAATTATAATTTCCTGGTGACCAAATCCCATCTGGAATTTCTAAAGCAAGTGGTTGCTATTCTGCTGACCTTTCCCCATCCTCTTTCATATTCATCGTATTACTTTAATCCCTGCTTTAATATATAAGAATAGGGAGGAGAAATGGATTGGTGACATTAAGCAACAAAAATCATATCTACTAAGTTATTTAATCTTAAAATTAAAAATTTACTTCAATGATCTATTTAATAAGGAAGGAATGTTTAATCTATTTAATAGATTAAACTACCACCTACAACATTTTCCTTCCTTATTAAATGTGTTTAGATCCATCAACATAAAAAAGGCATACCATATTGAAAGATTTGGCAATTAAAGTGATTCCCTGTAGTATAACTTCTCACTGAAGTCTTCTTTGTGATTATCTAGGTGCAAATCTGATCTTACTATAAATTAATTGAAATTCTTGAATACATAGAATGTTGTTTTCTTATTCATTTAAATATACTTCTACACTTTAGTATTCTTTTTACCCTCTCCCCCTCTTTCTCCGTCTTTTTTGAGATATCCACTAAATACAGTTTTGCTTAGTTCTTTGAACATATTTTTAATAGTTGATTTAAACTCTTTGTCTAGTAAGTTCAACATCCAGATTTCACCAGAGGTAGTTTCTATCGATTGCTTTATTTCCTTTGTATGACCCATATTTTCTTTGTATGTTTTATAATTTTTCATAGAACTCTGAACATTCCAAATAATGTAATATGATAACTATCAGATTCTTCTTCTCATAGTTTGTCATTGGCTATTTGACAATTTTTCTGAAACTATTTGCTTGAGATATTAGTTTTATGTATATCCACTGAAATCTTTGCTCAGTTAGTGGTCAGTTGATGATTAGCAGAGTCTCCTTAGTTGAAACTCAGAAGCCTCTAATTCCTTGTTAAGGAGCTCTGTGCACATGTTGAAACATGCCATTGACACTCAACCAAGCAACATTATTTTCTTCTTACACAAAGTGTCGTCAGCATAGATGAAAATTTAGGATATTGCTAGGTCTTTCCTAAGCATGATTAGAGCCTGGAACATGCATACCATACTAGCCCTGCATGTGGCTCTCACATTCTCAAGACTATAGCAGAGTTTTTCAGTTTCTTACAGATGTGCCTTTCCCCAGTTTTTCTTTATTTATATCATTGTATCATATTATAATTATTAATTATATATAATAATTTTATATTATGTAATTATTTAAGTATAAGTGTATATAAAAATCATGTAGTTATTATTATATACATGCTTATTATATACCTAAACTCTTATCATGAATTATAAAAACAATAATAAATAATAATAAAGCACCCATGATTTATAAAAACAATTGCCACACTTCTCCCATGAGAACCCAAAAGGAAAAGGTTGTTCATACTGGTGGTGAAAAGAGACTCTAAATCTGGTCGAATAAAGGGCCCTGTTAGTGGGACCTTGCAGTCAAATAATAGTTCTCTGGGACTAGGTCTCTGTAGGAGTTTCATATCTACCTTCTTCTCCACAGGCTAGAAGCAGTTGCTTTTCAATGTGATTTCTGATTATTGGTTTTTCAAGGCTACTTGTGAGACTGGGAAGGGGATTAGATGACTTGTGCAAGTTTAAATGCCAGAGAGTTCACTTTCTTGGTTAAATGTTGGCCAGATTGCTACATGTATTCATTTAATTCCAAGCATTCTGAAAATGTTGATTTTTATGGTTTTTGTCAGCATTGTTTTCCTTTTATGGAGAAAGTTTATTGAGGTTTTTACTCTGCAGTTTTCACTGACATCATTTTATATCACAAGAAATAGCATTTAAAAAAACAAGTATATTTTCTGTCACTCTATTTGACAGATCAGAATTGCTTGTTTTAAATTGCTTGAAACTGGTATTGACTGTGTAATATTCAACTGGAATACAAGATCTCCATCAAATTTCATCACTAGTTAGTGACCCTTCAAGTTCACTATTAGTGAGTGACCTGGTTAAATGTAATTTATGTTTTCTATGGTAATGATTAACCCTCCCCCCCTCTACAAAATTAATACAAAACATTATTCCTCTGGCTTGCATTCACTGAAGGGAACTTCAAACTTATGCTGACCACATTTGAGACAGCCTGAGATGTCTCACGTGGACTCCTTCACTCATTTTGAAAACTGAGAAAGAAGTTGTAGTTACCAGGGAACATTCCATCTTCATTCAGTTGAGACAGAAGTTGAGTCTGATTTCTCATGAGCCCATTACATCATGTTCCCTTGTGCTTACACTTTAACCTTGTGCTTGCACCTGCTGAAGGACAACCAGGGGACGCCTACTAAAGGTTGCTTCCAAATTTGGCAATTATAAGTAAAGCTGCTATAGACATACATCCACGTGTGGGTATTTGTGAGAATGTACTTTGTAATTATCATGAATAAAAACTAAGCAGCATAACTGGCATGAATGTGCTTAGTTTGGAAGAAATCTCAACCCTTGTAGGAGTTTTATAGTTTTCTGTTTTATATTTATTTAGGTTTATGAAAAATTTTGAGTTAATTTTGACATGTGTGCTGTCTATGCCTAGATTCCTAGTTTCACTTTTTCAGGGGTGTGAGGTATGTGGATGTTCAGTTGCTCCAACACCAATTTTGAAGTTGTTCAAATACATTGTTTCTGTCCCTTTATCAAAGATCAATTGACTGTAGCAATGGAAGAAAATTTCTTGGTTCTCTATTCTGCTCCAAAGATCTAATTGTCTATGTTCCTGTATATATAGTGTGTTTTTTCCTCCTTCTCAGGAGGAATTGATTTAATTGATTCTCTGAAGTTTGAACATTCCCTACAAGTATTAATTTTTATTGGCATCCTATTCTGCAATCTGAGTTTCCTGAGTCTATGATCTGGTATAAGATGTTAGTCTGCAGAAAATCTGGTTTACTACTGCTTTAAATATTGCTTCTATTTCTTTCTTCACCATTTGGCATTTTGTTTATGTATATTTTACAGGTACTATAGTTATCCCACAGTTCTTATATATTCCATTCAGGTTTTGTTGTATCATTTTTTCTTTTCACTCTTTAACTTTGGAAATTTTGTTTTCCTGAAACCCAGAGATTTTTTTCTCCACTGTTTTCAATCTGCCAGTGAGTCCATTAAAGACATTCTTCATTTCTGCTACAGTGCTTTTGATCTTCATTTGTTTTCTCTTAGAATTTTAATTTCTGTTAACTTTACTTATCGAATTCTGCATGTTGTCTTTTATATTAATGCCTTTAGTATATTAATGATGTCTTTATTTTTCTCATCTGATAATTTCAGTATTCTTTCTTGTATGACTCTGGTGGTTACGCTTATTCAGTCTCTTCAAATTGTGTGTTTTCCACTTTTCATTATAACTTGATGTTATTTGTTGAAAGGTGGACATAATATACCAAGTAAAAGAAACTATGAAAATGGGCTTTTTGTAATATACTGGTCCAGTGTGGGTGGAGGGGAAGTGTTTTTTTAGCCCCATGATTAGATCTCAGTGTTTTGATGAGCCTGTAACCCTAGATTGTGAATTTGTTGGTGTTCTGAGCTTCCTCAGAAGCTGTACAGAATGGGTAGAGTCATTCTCTTCCCCCCATGTGGAAATTCAGAGCTAGCTAGTTATATATTTCCCTTCCCCCAGATAGGAATGGCTCTAATGAAATCCCAACAGATTAGCCTCCAGTGAATTAGTTTCTCCCGAGAGACCAAGTCTTTTAAGAACAATGTGATCTGGCATATTTCACGTGGTCTGCTTTTACTAGTCCCCCTCCCCCCCCCATGGAAATACTGCGGGGTTTTATTTTTAATTCACTGAGAGGAGTTTGTAGAACACCTGAAAGTAAAATTCACAAAAATGTATCCCTTCTAACCTGGATTTCTGTAGTTTTTAACTCTCAAGAGTTGTCCTCAAAGAACCTCTAGAAATTCATCAATTATAGCTCAGGTTTTCCTATTTTAGCATTGGTTCTCATGGATATCTCTGCTCCTGGATTTCTACTGATAAATTGTAATTCAGTGTCCACCTCTCTGTCCCTCCACTTTGAAGACCAGCAGCTTGCCCTATGGTTTCATTTCTCTGATGGAACTAAAAATAGTTGTTGATTTTTCAATTTGTTCAGGTTTTCACTTGTTAATATAGAGAGGGAACTCTAATCCCTGACACATTGAACTGGAAACCAGAAGTCCCCTGAGTTAGTATTTATAGAACAAAATCTTAGCTTCTAAATTTTTTTTGTACCATTACCTTACTTTCATAATCAATGAAGTAGATGCTTTTCTAGTTTATGTTTCCTTTTGTATACTCTTTTGCTGATGTATAAAAGAAGTGTGCCTTCTAGTCATTCTATATTTTGTTATGACTACTTGAGCATACAGACATCTGCATACATGAGCACACAATTTAAGTTATTAGTGCCCTTTTTATCACAGCCACAATGCTTTGGTTTTTTTTTTTCGCAGTTCTACACATATTTATGTGGAAGGTGAAAGTGTGTTATTAGAAACTGTATGATAATCTATGCTTGGATATAAATTAAGACAAATGGCTGAATGCATAATATGAAAAATATTAAATAAGTGCCTTGCACTATTATTAAAAAATTAAGGGAACAAGGATGTAGAAATAAAATTATATATATACAAATTAAGTTGTACATTACATTTTGTATTCATTGCTTTCTAAAAAATTACAGGAAGACCTAACTGATGAACAGATACGGAATCACTAAAATTATATTTAATTTTATTATTCATTCTTTAACTTACATACATCAGCAAGTGGTTGTTGGAATGTCTTCCCCTCCCACGGACGCCCCTCCGTTCACTCAGACTTCTCTCTCCTTGCTGTTTGTTGATCTATGTTACGTTCATTGGTCTGTTCCTTTTCCGTGGTAGTGTCCTTTTGCTGGGTGAGGAACTGTGTTCCTGGTATACGGCAAATAGTGCTCATAGGCTCTCAGCCTTAGCTTTGTGTTGGGCAGCCAGTCCGTGCTTATGTGGGTTCTATCAGTGTTAGCTGTCGTCTCCATTCGGTTCTCTGTGCCTCTTTGCTGCCTCTTCGCCTTTCAGCTCTGCCCTCTGGCTTAGGGGGCTGTGCCCCCAGCTGTCAGTATAGAAGTTTCATGATGTGGCTAGGCATCTGTCAATGGTGTTTGCAGATCATTTCCTCTTCCTCAGTTTGGAGCTTTGCTAGTGAAGCCACTGCCTCAACTCTGTGGCCTTCCTCTCCTGTGGAATGGGGAGGGTTGCTTTGCTGTCTTAGATGGCATATCAGAGGTGAGATTTTGGCTCATTCACTCCCAGTACGGCCATAGGTGTGATTCTGTGATAGATCATCACCATGGTCATTTCTCTGCCCATCATGCAAGGACTTTCTTGATGTTCCTTCTCTTGGGTCCTGCTCAAACGTGTGGGCAGTATCTTTACCTGATCCCTCACCTATTCTATGTTGGTGTTTATATTCTTTGTTTCTTCTTATTCCTCCTGAGGACTAAGTGGAGTGAGAGTAAAAAAGAAGGGGTGTCTTAATTTAATGCTAGATCACAAAATAAATTTTAATATACAGCATTATTGTACGGGTCCATCAGAACAGATTCTTTATCAACTGTAGCAGATAATAAGAGTTCGGGAACCCTCTGTGGGTTTTACAGGCTTCAATGCTCTCTTAGGGAATCAGGTACACAGAAATACCAGGCAGAATAGGCAGGCTAGGCTGCAGGGGCAGGGCAATGCAGGGTAGGTTAGGGGGGTTGGGAGACAGAAGAGCCCCCTCCCCTCCAGGAATCTTCACATCTTTTTTCTGGGCTCATTCTCTCTGACTTTCTCCCATTTTCATATTCTCTCCTTTTCTTGTATTCTCCATGCTCCCCTCCCCTCCAAGGTTCAGTTTTCAGTTGTACCCACTCACACATGTGCACACCCTTTGGACCCAGGCATGTACAGTTGTGGGGATCTCACAATACCACAGGTGCTGGTTATAAATGTAACGGCAGAAAAGACCTGACCAACTCATTTACCCTATAAATGTGAAAGAAGTTTTGAGAATTAAGTAACATTTTATTTGGAAAAAAATTACCTCAAAATTCTCATTACTTATGTGAGAAAATTTGCATATCCATATGTAGAATAATTGGAGTAAATTTGATATAAAGGTCTGTCAATGTAGCAATGATTAGTTGCTAATCTTCATAGAAATAAGCTAATAATTAGTTCACTGTATAGATTTATTAATTAAAATATGCTTCATATTATACTACTTGACAAATTCTGAGTGGATAATAATTCAGCATAGCTCAAGCCAACTGAAAAATTAATAGTAACTGATATCAGAAGTTTTAAAATTTAAGATTATTTGACAAAACTATTTTCCTACAGAATTGTATTGTTGGGTGATCAAAAATGTGACTTAGAAATAACATTGTGTTGGACATAGAATGGAAATATGAATTAAAAAAGAAAAAATGCCTTTTCTGATTAAGAAAAACCAATATAAGTATAAACATATGAAGGGTGATTCAGAAATGCTAAATTTTTAGGTAACTGGATTCATTTAGAAGAAAAAATCTAACAATTTTATTTTAGATCTTCTTATAAATACAGTGTGTTTACTATGATAGAATTTAAGACAACATACATACATTTATGATATCAAGATTTAGAAATTAGGTGATAAGAGTACAAAAAGTTACATTAGTTAAAAAATTCTTTTGAAACTTAGACACAAAGTTTTTGGAAATAATTGACATAAGTTATAATTGACACATGTCCTTGAATTCTTTGAGAGAAATTTACTGAAGTTATTATAAATTTTTAAAAATCACTATCTTTTCCAATTTCTTTTAGTGTCAATATCTGTTGGTCAATAATACTCTCCAGCTTTCTTCATTCTTAACATCAATTCATTAACTCTGGAAGGTGATCTGATTAGCATGATTTGTAATTTAGGCTGACTCTAGATATTATTGAATAAAAAAATACCAGATGTCAAGGACTTGTTTAAGGAAAGTTGAGGCAGTTGCATCTTATTATTTAACCCCTCCTGGGAATACTACAAAGTACTTAGAAAGTAGTTGATATATATATATATATATATATAGATAGTGCTCATCTGTTGATGACAACTTTCAGAAATTCATTTTTATTATTTGTCTAATTTTGTATTCTTAGCAGCATTAGTAGTATTGTACTCATTATTAATAACCAGTGTTCTGAACTGAACAATTTAATGTATTATGTAATACTCATAGAATGTATGAATTGGTGAATATAGCTTAACAGCTATCTGATTTGCAATAGGAAAAAAGTCTCGGAGATATTAAATAATGTGCACAATTTTATACCTCCAGGAAAGGGTTGAGCTTTGATTGGAGCAGTGGACTCTGTCTGATACATAATTCCTGCTTATTTTCTACTGAGAAAGTAATGTGATGTTAGGCATTGTACAACACATTTTAGATCACTTCTGATGTTGACTTGTAGCAAAAGTTCTGTCTAGACAGCATTAAAATATATATTTCTTACGGTAATAAAATGGTGCCTTGAAAAAGACCAAACAGAAATTACAGCTGTCAGCACATTTATGCTAGAAAATAAACACAACCTAAGCAACGTTTTCTTGCTCTTGCCATGATAAAAGAATATTTTGAGTACAGTTCAAAGGAAAATGTTAAAACTATACATGCTCTGGATGGAAACTACTTGGTTTGAACAGTTGATTTATGGCATAAATAAAATAAGTGCTGAAACAGTTCTTACTATTTGATATCAGAAACTAATACTGAAAAATATCTACTAAATTTCATGGATTCTTTTATTGGAAGATACAGATTCAGATTCCTAAATAAAGAGTTCACTTTGGTAATGTTGTTAGTCTTTTAATGGAAAATAGATCAGGAAGCCATTGTGTTGGTTTAATACAGAATCTCCATATATCCTTTAAGAGGGAGGAAGATACACACTGTTGAGATTGTGATGGCTACTAATTAAGATAATAAACTATTGAGTGGAATAATAAAATGTTGATATGAAAAGGGTTTGAAGAGTCTCAGTTTCAAATATCTTTATTTACATATTGGAAAACTGAGTTCCATTAAGCTAAATGTTATGTAGAAGTTCACATATATCTTACTGTTACTTTTGCACTTGCATCTAAAATATGTTACTTTTTTTGTTAAATATTTTCATAAAAACAATCCTAAATATGGGAGAGCAGAGTGCTCTCTTTTTCTTCTGAAAATTGTAACTTTCCATGAAATCCTAATTTCTTGTTGACTGTACTCTTCTTGGCTCCTTTTATACATATGGAAGAGCAATGAGACAGAACAGTTTGACTATCTATAAAGTATATCTCCACTTAACATTCTGTTTTTGAAATTTGTGATTAAACTAAAAGATACTACATTATCAGCTTGACATTTACATGTCAGTATTAATAGCCTTTAACTTACTTTAGGAGGCAGGCAACAATGTGAACCAGCAGGAATTATTAGCAAGTCACTAAATGGGTCATACCATAAACAAAACAGACTTGGTGTAGGAACAACTAGTAGTATAGACTATTATATGCCCCATGATTGTTCAAAAGGGGGAGAACCTACTTAGCTCCACTAGTTTACATAATTTATATATATATTATAATTTATATAAATTATATATATATATAATTTATATATATATCTACATATATATATATAAAGCATAGCATCAAGAAATAACAAGACTGTTGATGAGGCTATGGAGAAAAAGAAACCCTCTAAAAATTCAACTCCTAAAGAAGGAAGAGGACATCAGAGAAGTTTCCCTGCTAAGTGTTAAGAAGATAACCTGATTGTAGTCTGGAGAGACACTGGACCCAGAGGATCCCATGACTTGGGGTGAAATTTAGCATCTTTTGAATATTGGAGACCAAGACTGACCACACCAAAAAGGACACTGAACATTCCACTCCTTGTGATAAAAGATGGGTGGAAAGAGGGTCCCACAAACTCAGACTGTACAGAAACCTGCTATACAAAACCAGATCAGTGCTCCCATGATTGACCAGAGGCCCTGGTGAGAGAAGAACCAGTTAGTCTGGAGGCTCACCCATAACAGAGGTCAGATACACACAGAGGAGCTGGAGTGTCACACTGTAGATGAAAGGGTACTAAATGTCACTGTCCCTCCCAACCTCATTAGGACTCCAGCTGATTCTGTGAAACACAACAGGACAACCCTAAATGCAAATATGCAAGTCTGGAAAGCCAGAGAAGAAGTTTACTTTATTTGGTTCCCCCAAAACTGCCTTAAATTTTTGATTAGTTTCCTAATCTGTTGCACTGAGTTAGTGTCTTAAATTCCATGTTCTGGCAGAATTTATAACTGAAAAGAATGAACATATTTACATATAACCTAAAGTACTAATTGAAAACATGCTCAAATAAAACTTACCTTGCAGAACAAAAACAGGCACCTATTTTTCTCTGATTATTCATTGTCACTGGAAATTCATGCTACCTTTCAGCACCCACTGCACTAAACTCCTCTGAAAGTGAGTCAATCCCCATATGTACACCGTATGCTAGACAGGGCACTTTGAAGTTGATTGCTGTATTGGGACAAAGCCTGACCCACATCATCAGCAGCCTCAAATTCAGTGCTTTCAACATTACAACAGTTCTGGACTTATATCCTAATTCTTTTGACAATGAGAGTTTTAGAAATAGGTTTAATTCATCTAGATACTATGCCAAAACCTCTCAACATGAAGACAGTGGACTTTTCATGTTGTATTCATATTTTATACCCTGGAGTTTTAGTCTTGTGAGTATGTCTTAGTAATCTGGTTTTATACAAGAGGAACAGAGAGATCTCAGACTTCAAAACCAGAAATCAAATCCCATGTTTAGAATTGCATCTTTTAATATTTTTGACTAGAAAAATTATTTTTAACAGACTCAAAAAATTTAGAAAATAAGCAAAATAAGAAATATTGTCTATATACTTACTAGCCAGAAATTATATTAAATCATTATATAATATTCTATTTTAAAATAATTTCATGTTGTTTTTCTATATATTTTAAAATACATAATCAAATAATCTCTTAAAGTATCATTCTAATATCTACAAGAAAATAAACATTACAACTTATTATAAAAAAGTATAATTTGTTCCCTCCCCTATTATTATGTAAGTAACCAATGTTTTATTCTATTATAAATAATGCTGCCATGAATATAATTGATGTAAATCTCTGAACCAATCACCCATCATATACTGAGAGTGTCAGAACAAAGATACCATATTAAGATTTGTTCTCTGAGAGTTTGGTGGACTTATTTAATTTCTTATCAGCAATATATTAAAATTGTTTTACTCAGCTCCTCATATTATAAATTGCATATAAAGTTTTCAATTTAATCAACCAACGCCTGAATGCTGCTATGTCAATTTGTTTACAAGGTTGAATGTTTTCTCCAGCATACAATATCTAAGTGTTAGCAGAACTTTCCAGTATATAAGCACTCAGGCTGGATTGTCTGGGTTTAAATCCAGCTTCTACAACAACTGTGCAATTTTGGACACATTGTTTAACTTCTCTATCATTGAACTTATTTCTTTCACTATAAATAAGAGAATAATAATAACAAAATATATCTGATTAGTTTGCTTTGAAGAATAATTAGGTGACCCTGTAAAGTGTTTAGGAAACACCTGTAATCCTAGGTACTCTTTAGGCATTTCTGTCTTCACTACATGGAATGTCTGTCCTTTGTTTACTTTTCTGCAATACATATCTCTTTGTGGTGCACTTCTTTAAAAGGGTATTTTTCTCACATTGATATTGAAAGACTTTAAAAAATAGTATGAATCTTTATCACTTATTTTTTGTAACTTTCAGTTTCTTCAGCGTGGCAGTTGACATTCAGTGCTATTAATAGTGATTTTTTTCACTGTCATGCATTATTTTTTGTGCTGACTCATCTACTAATCAGTTGTTTTAGCAATAGTCTATACGTTTACTTGTGGACTTAGGTAGTTTTTCCCATGCTGAAACAATACTCTACTCTTTACTAGTGGTCCACCATGCTTATCTTTTTTATTTAGCTATTCACTCCCTTTGGGAGTTATTATTTCCGTATAACATGACTTCTTTCATTTATTTAGACATTAGCCTTGGGTTCTTTAGTGGTAAAACTGATGTGGTTAGCAGTCTAACAGGAATGCAAATAAGTAACAAGCAATTAAATACAGTATGATAAGCACTGCGACAAAGAAATACAGGGTGGTATAGAGAGCCACTGGAAGGGCATCACCTTTGAAAGTTCAATAGTACATATCAATGGAAACTGATGTCTAAGATGAAACTGAAGGGTAGAAAGAGTAAAAGAATCTAGGTAGGAAGAAGATTATATAGGAATATTCAGAAAGAAGAAAACATTGTATCAAAGCAAGTCCAAAATGCTAGAACTAAGAGGAAAATTAGTTGGAGAATGAAGAGAAGTGAGGTTGGAAAGATTGGCAGTCAGCAGAGTATAGAAGACATTGAAACTGAAAGGATTTTTAACACTATGCCATAAAACATCAGGATTAACCAAAATTTTTAAGCAGAATTAGCCAAATATGATTTACACTTTTTATATATCCAACTTTGATGTAGAAAAAGGTTTGCACAGGAGAAAAGGGTACGTGTGTGTACATGTCAGTTGAGTATTATGATTATAATCAAAATGACAAAATGGAGAGCACTAGTAACTTTATTGACAGCATGAAATTCATGAATTAAAATCCAAAAATTTATAGTAGGGTAAGGAAATAGATAATAACAGTGAGTGTGGAAATAACAAATTCAATGTGCATGCATGTATGTATTTTTTCCCCTCATATTGATAATGAAGGGTGTGTATATGAGAAAGAAAAAGGAGAAAAATGGTGGAAGGTGAAATAAATATGTTTTAATTTGTCTTTGTATTTTAGCAAGGGAGTGACATACATTTAAATACTGGTAGACAAGATCCAATGAGTAAGAAATTAGACATAAAACATAGAGGAGGCATCGTTAATTGTGTAAGAGTTATGATGAGGCAAAAAATGACGGGACCAGGGTGTCAGAGGAGGGATTGTTCTTAGTAGGAGAACACATAACCTTTTATTACAAAGAGGGAAGTGGGATGGATATGTGAAAAGGCATGTGAATTTGTAAGCTGTAAGGCAGAAACATATTTGATAGGATCTAATTCCTGTGAAATAAAGCTAACTCATTTCATTTTAGTTGAGTCACTAGCTGCTAAGGCTGATAAAATAGGAAGAAAGCTAAATGTGAAAAATAAAAAAGAATTGTGTGGAAGAGTTGAACATCAGTTTCCTTTTGAATACAATGAACTTTCAGTGTAATACAGGATTTACGCTTACTTTCTCAAAAGTAACTAACTGTCCTGCTTTTATTTTCTTGCATAGCCAGTCCTTTGAAGTGATCTGAATTACATGTTTTATACCATTCACAAATGTTTAAGACATTCTTGCTAAGCAGCAAGGAAAACACTAAGATATAGACTTTTTTCTTTTTTTTTTTTTTGGCATAGATGCTCAGAAATATTTGTTGAATGACTGAATAAATAAGGACAGAAATGAATCAGCTATGCATCAGTCTACTAACCAGGATGAAGTTTCATAATGTCATATTTTTGGGACTATGTAGCTAAGCATATTAAGAAAATGTGGGATACATGTGAAATTATATCTTTCTGAACTTTAAGCATTCAGTTTCTTTTGTAGGCTTATGATCAAGTCAATAGCCCACAGATCCTACCTTCATAGAATCTGTAGATAGATATTTGTCATATATTTGGATGGTGAGGTTTGATGCACATATGTGATGTTCATCATTTTTTAAACCCTGTCAATTATGTAGCAAGTTTGCTCTAGTGGCACAATGGAAATAATGAACTTGAACTCTAATGGTTGATTCAAATAACTTGAAAAAAGTGCTTTGTGCAACCATACAACTTTGCAATAATTTCTGGAATGTGATAAGATTTATTAAAGTCTTAGAAATTTGTAGATGTGACTGACCCAAAGGTTAACAAAACCTTACCTTGGAAACACAGAATGTTATGATCAATGTCTCAAGGTGTTCTCCTTGAAACACTAGAGACTTTCAGCCAGGTATGCTCACTATCATCCCAGTCTCATATCTCCTGGGAGACCCTAGTGGCGTGGTTCTATGAGACATCCACAGATCTCCAATTACTGTAGGTCTAGAACAAACCACTCCAAGTGATTTGTTGAATAAATAATTAATTGAATAGTGTCCAGGTAACCACTTCTGTAATGGTTCATAGTTTAACACCACTAAAATTTTGGGGAGATTAGAATTTGCAAGAGATTTAGACCTTGTCTGACTTGAGACTATTCATGTAGCTGCAGGAGCCATGAGCTAGGCACATTGTCATGTGAAGGCCAGTCTTTGCGGGGCATTCAAGTCTCGCCTCATTGGCAGTCCAGAAAAAAAAAATGAAATTTTTATAGCAAGTCTACAGTATCCTTTGTTTCACTATAGACATAATAGTAAATCAATCTCTAACATTACAAAAGATCATCTGAGTATTATTAATAAGGTCATCCCACTTCCCTATTATCCCTAATCCAATATTCTAATTAGGAATAATAATCGCCACAATATAATATCCATGAAAATTATATTTAACAAATATCTGACTACTAAGACTAAAACTTAATTAAAGATATAGTAAAACACTGAAAGTAAATATAATTTTGTGGTTATATACTTGAACTCTGAAGTCATGTATTTTGTGGTTCTATTCTTAATTTCTTTAAACACCGATTCTTTGCTTTTATTTATCCCATATAAACCTCAGATTCATCATAGGAAAAAGAGTGATAATAATCAGACCTCATAGTTTTGTTGTAGATGTTAAATAAAATAATATGTGTAAACCATTAACATTTTATGCAAACATTACCTAAAAGTATCTTTAGAAATTACTACTAAATAATTGGAATAGCTATGTTACTTCTCAGTGTATAGTATTTATCTTGTTAAGTAGTTAATTAAAAAATTATGGCTGTTTTGCTAATCTGATTGATTAAAACTTAAGCCACTAAAATATTTGAATATCTAAAGAATGGTAGATTCTTATTGTGTGTCTCTGTTTTATAAATTTCTTCATTTAGCATAACAATTCAACCGTTTATGTAATGAACACATTTCTTGATCCTAGAGTTCTTAAATTACAGTGACTGTGGTTGGAGTGGTCAAAAATAGGCTCCTGCGTGAAAATAAACATTTATTTGGACAGTGTCTGTTTTATAAACTTCAAAAACTGTACTTGCTGTTAATTACTCAAATTCACAACTATGAAACATGAGCAGTATGTAGAAACATGA
The DNA here is from genome assembly GCA_004024945.1 of Uropsilus gracilis. NCBI lineage: Eukaryota > Metazoa > Chordata > Mammalia > Eulipotyphla > Talpidae > Uropsilus > Uropsilus gracilis. Next base: position 41,331 of record PVHY01000175.1, read on the forward strand.
GCATATTTAGTGGAAATTTCCTTCATGACAATTAACAAAGAAATGTTTTTATTTTAGCACTGAAAGTATTTTTCTGGAAAGATCAATGTAAATATATAAGCAATACATTTTTTTCAGTATTAAAGTTTTATTGGTAGAAATTTCTATCATTCTTTTGAGCTCATTTCTGCTTATATTAGGTAGGGTCTGTTTCTTTGCTTGCAATCAAGACTTCTGAATGATTCCACCTCCCATCTCTTTGCTTTATCACATTGTTCAAGATTCTGATTTTATTAACTTTCTTTTATATATGTTCTTTGTTATGGGCCATTTCTAAATCATTGAGTAAGAGATGGGGTATGACTAAAATACAGTACTGTGGTGGCTGCAGCAAACTTTTCTTATTTTGCTAAAGACATTTTTTATCTTACAAAGTTCTCTTGGTACAAATATTTCTATTTATTCAATTCAATTTCTACATGGTATTATATTTTCTATTACATAGTCATCATAACCTAATGCTCTCCCCCCACACAGTCATTGCACATCATTACTCTTCACAGTTATTTGTTTCAGACTTACTAAGAATAAGTTAGATTTTTACTTACAGAGCTCATACCCAAATGGTACTAAAGCACTGAAATTATTATATTCTGTATCACTTCAGTTCCACATTTCTGAATTACATTCTCTTACAGAACTAGAATCAATACATCTTTGGAACCAATCATGTATATGCAACTTTTTTCACACCATCTCCCAGACTGCTTTAGGAACATATTCTTACACATACTGCTTCTTGGGGCCATGAATTGTAAAACTTAAGGTACCTAGGCTTATGTGGTCTTCAAAGTTACACAGGAGTGTTTGAAAGCAAGCAGCAGGAAGGAATTTTAGTTTGTTTTTATTTTAATAGGAAAGGGCATGATTAAAGTTAAATTTTAAGTGATTTTATCTGACCTTTATTGAGTAAATTTGTTGAAAGACATCTATATGCCTACCTCCCTATAGCTACAAATAATATATTATTGAATAAAATGGATATAATTCCTTCTCTCTTGGAACCTTTAGTATATATTATATTACATATAGTAAAATATTTATAATAATATGTAATTTTTGATTAGAACATTGCTAAAGAGTGATGCAGAATGGCATCAGACCAAATGTGCATGTGGTGAATGAAGGCTGATGTTTGCGTAAAATTCTCTTGATAAAGTGACATTTAAGCTATGAATTTAGAACTAAATGAAAACCCATAAAACAGGGAAGGTGTAGGAGGATGTCCTGGGCAAATGTAGGAGTGTAGGCAAGAGTTCTGATACAGGAAAAACAGAATTTTTGAGAATTAAATGAGGTCCAAGGCAGATGGAGCACAGGCAATGAGTAGGGGTATTGTAGAACAGAAAATAGTCAAGGACTATATTACATAATGTGAAACCCTTTAAGGCCATAATAAAAATATTAGTCTTCTCTGCAGCACAAAGAAGAAAGAATGATTTCTTATAAGGTATATAATCTGGCACATTTCTTTAGAATCAGAAAGCTTTGTAGATAGTTGTAGGGTATGAGGAAAGAACAGACATGAGAAATTTGTTTGGAAGGCATTTCAGTCATTCTAGAGATGAGCAACAGTTAGGTAGATTTTAGAGACAATATGGGATTAGTGAGAGTTAAAATGGTGACAGAAATGAGGAAGGTTAAGGGAAGGCTGAGTTTGAGACAACAAGACAAGTTCCATTTCACTGTCAACACCTAATCACTCTGCAACCATGGAAATTTTCTGTTTAAACTTAATCCATTTATAAAACTAATATTGGAAAAATTGAACTGATTGCAAATTTGATGATATGAATGAAATATTAAAAACCTGAGCACAAGAAGGATCTCAAATTTGGCATTGGGCTGGGTTAAAAGAGCTACTGTATAGATAATAAAGGTCTAGAATATAAATATGTTATCACTGCATGTGTTTTCACTTAATTGTAATTTTTAGGGTTTTTGCTAATAAAAATGTCTAGAAGTGTAGCTGAATCATCTTCTATAAATATCTTTAAGCTGCAAAATTATTTACTATATAAAGGAATTTATCAATGAATTTAGATGACACCTGAGAGTCTCATAATATATTTCTTGTAAACTGTGTTTTAGTTGAATTTGTTTCATCCTTTCATGCTTGCTAATAAGACATCTCTTTGGCTGAGAATAATTTCTGGCTCCGCCAAGAAAAATTCACCCGCTGTGCTGCTGCAGACACAGCAGAGCGAGTCTTGTCATCCTGTTCTCTTCAGCTAAATATGACAAGCAAGTAGTGATCTCAGCGTGCAGACTAGGAAAGCCAGCAGAGGGAGACTTAAAGAAAGAACTTATAACTGTGCTTAGACAGCCTAGAGACTTATTTCCTGAAGATCCACATGACATGTCAAATTAAATATTTTCATCTCTTTGATTTTTAACATTTTAGTGACTCCTCTTAATGCCCTAGCTATCTTATGACCCGGTAGATGTCAGAAGGACTGTACATTTATATTGGTCACATCTTGAAAACACAGTATGTGTAGTACAGATTGGTTGGTCTGAAAGATATGACCAATTGCTAAATTAGCAGGTCATCAAATTGGCAAATACCAATAACCACTATTAATAGAACAATGGCATTTCTAAAACTGTTCTCATTCAAGGTTTTGTCTCACATAAAATTAGCACTGACTTCAAAGTCATACTGACTTATCCATGAAATTTCACTAATAACTCTGCAGAATTGCCTCAGAGGAAGTGGATCACTGGAGTTCTGATGAATATTTTCACTTTTCTCCAAGGAAAGAAAAGAGCAAGGAAGCTTAGGAAATATGAAAAGAATTATATCTTTGATAATATTTATAAAGGCAGACTTTATTACATTTAGACAGCAAATCCTTTCCTTTTGGACTTCAACACCTTTGTGGAACCAGGTGAGAGTACTTTAGATAAGCATTTGTTGTAGTAATATCTGACTAGTCCTCATCCTAGGCTCCCTGGGCCCAGTTAAAGCATCTACCTAGTGAACTGATGTGAGCCTTGTACCACAAGGGCAGAGAGAGGATGAATTTATTTCAGGGTATGCCTGGATTGGAATAACTAGAGACATGAGTCTGAGTCTGATTCATTATGAAATTCAAATATTGATCTCTAAGTCAAAAATACAACAGGACTATAAATAACACATTATTAAAATTTAGGAATCACAGAATTATAACAGTTAATCAAAATTGAACAATTAAAATTGGAGGTAGGAATATTTGAAAGCAAGTCAATTGGAGTACAATTAGCTGAAGTACCTGAGGTTTTCCGTTAGTCATTGATTCATTCAAAATCTTTATTGAGCACCTACTGTATGCCAGGCAGTATTCACAAAACATGGGCTACTTTGGTAAAATACAAAATAGAGAACAATCTTTGGTACCTTACATTCAAACTTCTAGGTTAAAGGCTAGGAAAAGGCAATACTCTTAGATGTATAAATAAGTAGATTACATAACTATAATAAAATGAACATGTACACTTCAGGTTGTATATATGTATATTTGTAAAGTTGTACCCTAAAATTACATAGTTATGTAAATAAGCCAAATTTTTAAGAATTGAGGGGGGATTATAAAATAATAATTGCACTGGAAAAGCACAACAGGAATTAAACATGTAAAGGGGGCAACTGCAATTTTAAGATAATCAGAGCACACTTCATTGAAAAAATGACACTTGATTTAATCAAAAATTTAAGAAGGTAGGGGGGTTATCCTGTGACTAAGTAAATAATGTCCCAGCAGAAGGACCAGCCAAGCTAAGTCCTGTGACAGAAGTTACCATTAACCATGGGAGATTTAGTATGTCTTTTGTCTTGAATTAGCTTAAAGGTTAATGAGTATGTGCATACTATCAAAGCTAATTCACTCCTCTAATTTCTGAGTGACTGCCCAGAGTACTTAACTTGAGTCATCTGTTAGGGGTCCATTAGCCTCCCAGAGCTTTTTCAGTATCTTTCATATGACTCAGATACTTCTATATCTAACAGACATTTGGGGATCTGCTTTCATTTGAGTGAAGGTACACTATTTACCAAATACCATTTATGAGAGTAGTAGATCACAGCAAACATATTCAGTTCAGTATGTGTGATAGGCAGAACAATGCTTTCCAAGGATGCCCACATTCACAACTCCAGAATTGTTGAATATGTTACTATAGAGGAGAAAAGGGTCTTTCCAGATTAAGATTCTTAAAATAGAGATTGTACTGGATTAATTGGATAGAGTCAGTGTAATCATAAGGGTCCTGATAAGGGTCTTAGGAGAGTCAGAATCAGAAAGAGAGATATGAAGTGCTTGTTACTGGCTGTGAAGATGGAGGAAGGAGCCAAGAGCCAAGAAATCCAGGAAGCTTCTATAAATTGAAAAGGACAAGAGAGTGGAATCTTCCTTTGAAGATATAGAGGAATATTCATTTTAGAACTTCTGAACTGTATATGATAGGAGACGCCTATCCCCTTGGGTGTCATTGTCTCCTGTTTAAATTTGCAGCTTTTAAAAAAGTTATGCTAAAATGTGAAAATGGCCTTGGTTAAAATTTCCTTTCAGAAAGATACAAGGGGGAGAAAGAAGTAAAACAGTTTTTTTCTTTGTAATGTGGTAATTCAGGAGCTATTCCTGGAAGGCGGGAAAACAGAAAGGAGGATATATAAAGAGGGTTGGAACAAAGAAAGGGATTCCGAACAGGTTTGGATTCTACCATTTGTGGGATGAAGATGTGAGCCATGTGAGCTTGGCCATGTGGTCAAGGCCTGGGGCCTGCAGCCTTTGGCTGGCCCACGCTAGGAGCATGTATGTTAAAGGAAGCTAAGGAGTTTGCAGATTTAAACTCCATGTTGGAGTTTGTTTTGCTGAGTTTGACTTGTGTCTAGGAGAGGCTGTGGGAAAGTCAGGCCTAAAAAGAAAGTAAACTTTGCTCATTCCAGTACTATGAAGCTTCTTTCTATTACCTGGAGGAGGACAAGGAGAAGATGGCATGGAAAAGTTGGAGCATGCCAAAGAAAGATGTCTTCAAACATGTGGAGATGAACTCTGACTGATGTTGGTGAGATGATCAGGACTGAGAGACTGAAGATTTTTAGACAATCTGGGGAAAGGACTTTGAAAATGTTAAGAAAGGTTTTAAACAATGTTAAAATAATTTGGAGTTTTACTTACATATTTCTTTTTGTAGTAATTAGGAAATCACTTTGTTTAGTAATAAATTAGTCTGCATCCTGAGAATCTTGTTTTGGCTTGAAATTTTGGTAAAAAGGCTGGGGATGGTGAAAAAACCACAAAAATTTAAAAGAGGGTAAATTAAGCAAACTTGTCTAAAGTTTAAACTGTGTTTCTATGTTCTTCCTTTTTTAGGTCTGAGAGGGAGAAAGAGCTAAAAAAAACTGGTAGCTGATTTTTGCATATCAATAATAGGTAAACAGTAAAAATGCTAATTAACTGTTTAGAGCCTGCTTCCTAGGAAAAAGCAGGTAGAGATGTGTTAAGTTCAAGTCAAAAAGTCTTTTTTCTTTTCACCCAGTTTCATATATATGAGAGAGTATAAATTTTTGTCTTAAACAACAATATTTGGTAATTGACAATTTTCAATGCAATAGCAATGAAAAACTATTATAGTCTGTGCTAAGTCTGGATTCAATTGCCCTGGAGAGCACCATTCCTATCATTTAACTTATTCCCAAAGACTAGGGAGGATACAGAACCCCACAGATTTGGAATAATGTCCAAGAATAAAGTTTCCTTCTTCACATATCTAAAAAGCGATCTTACAGTTCATAGAAACTGTTGCTCACATTTATCAGAAATTCTCAGTACTTCATGCCAAATGTAAAAGGAGCCAGAGAAGCACCAATTCAGCCCTGACTCTCAATGTAACTTAAAATATTTGATGGTATATAGATTGATTGGCCTTGGCTTATAAAATATCAAAGAGTTATTCTCATCATTGCTTTCTCCTCTCTTAGTACATTGTTCTGTTACCTTGACAAGGCAGATGCTTTTAATATATACTGGCAGATCTGAAAAAAGACTTCAATTTCTAAGACATAGTTCTGGAATGTGCATAATATTTTGAATACACTTGTATTCTAGTTTATGTATTTAATATGGGGAACATCATTTTCTACAAAAAAAGAGAAACAATGAATATAACAGAATGCATTCTATGTTTAATCCTTTTGAATATTGTATACTTTGGATGAGTCACTGACTATGCTACTCACTAGCTTTTTTAACATGCAGAAACCACAGGGTTATGTAGAGAATAAATTTTCTGAGATACTTTAAGGGCTCAGGGATAGAATAGCCTAAGAATTTAAAATAAAGATGTGGCTATTCTTACTGTTAAAAATGACAAATTGGATGATTTTATGATAACATGGGTGGACTTAGAAGAATCCATATTAGCAGAAACAAGTCAAAAAGAAAAATACAGAAACCAAATGGTTTCGCTACTATATAGGACATGGGAAAGATAAAAATCCATGAAGAAAAGTCAAAACAAGTCAACAACCAAATCGAAGTACACAACTTGGGGGTGGTGGGACAGGGTGGGAACGGTCAGGGAGGGGGGTGAACCCCAGATATTACAGAGATGTGAAATTTATATATAAATTATTTTTTAAAGATTTAAAATATAAAATATTGGAACTGAAAGGCACCTTAGAGATGAATTTGTTCAAGGCTCATTCTATGAGTCAGGAAATTTTTGGCTGAGAAGTATAGCTATTTACAGTGTCACGTAGCTAGTGGAACCATATTCTCTTAAGTGCACGCTCCATTTTGACATCTTCATGTTTTCAAAACAAACCAAAGTCTTTAATAGAATAATAATTAGGTACTTCAAGTTTTATCACAACATACTTTCAGAACCTTCCCATCAACAAACAACCACTTCTCTAAGACTGACAATAGAAAGTAACCTGTGTCTTAAAAGTTCTTATAATGATGGCCCTGGATGAAAGCAGAAAAACTTTGAGAAACTTTTTATGTTTGTAAAGTAATAGTATCCCTAATTTTGGTTTCCTTGTTACTGACTTAAAATGGTTTCTATTTGACTATTCTAAATATTATGTAACAAATAATTTTTTCTGACATTATAGAAGCTAACAAACAACAAGATGAGAATGGATGGATCAAGCCCTTTCATATACTGTATATCTAAGAATTTCTTCGGTTCCTATCCAGTTCACTATGACATTATGACTATGATACAACTAAAACTAAGAGAGAAGGAGGTTAGCAGTTTTCCCAATTTTAATAGGCCAGGCCTACAACTGTAGTTCTTACAACAACTTCAACTGTAGTTCTTATAACAACTGTATGAGGCACAGTCAATGCTCTAGTTTTGTTAAGAACTAAAGAAGAATGAATAGACTTGGCCTCTGATCTGTTGGACTCCAAAATTTATGGTCTTTGGGTCAATTTCCAAGGTGAGCCCTGCCATCACAAATGCAGGAATAAAATAGTTGCATTTAAGCTAAGCAATTTTGTTGTTCAATCAATATTGTGTTAGATACACGATGTCCCTAAATTAGTTAAATTAGTGCACTTTTAGTGCGAGGAGAATTTTCTTACCTGTGGTCTTCAAACTGCACCATCCCCAGATGGGGCTTCTTTGAGTCAAGGGAAGACTGTGTAGTTGTGATGTCAATTAAAAAAAAAAAATAGTTCCTCTTTTACTTGACTTACATATGGGCATCCTAGAGAGAAAAAAAAAAAGATTTCTTTTTCATTGACTTCAGGAAAAATGAAGATTTAAAACTATGAACCCAGATGATATCTAAAATATACTCCATTTTCAATATGGATAAATATGTATATATAGCATCTGATTCTAACTGTAGCAGAAGCTTCTTAAAGACACTCCATGGCTAAGTGTTAAGTAAATGCTCATGTGGTTGGGGAAGGCAACTTGGCCACTAGTCAGGCCTGACATATTACAGGTGACTGGGGATTCAAGAGCTTCTCTTACCTTTCCTGCCAACAAAGCACATACCCTGCACTTTCTTTGCTCTCAGGAAATTGTGAAAGCCCAATGTTTTGACATGTAAAACTTAATAAATGTAGACGTATAGTATGCCTTTTTGCATAATTTAAATATCATCTTATTAAAAATAAAATTTTAAGTAGAGGGGAAAAGAATGATACATTCAACTACCTACAAGATGATGAGAGAAACAAAATGAACTATTGGATAGTAATCCTGTTACCTTTTTTTGATATAAAATCATCTTTATAAAAAATAGAGATAGAGAGCACTCAAATAATCTTTGCTTCCATTTTGTGAGTTATTTGCATTAAAGGTGCTAATGAATACCACCCGCATAAGCAACCAAAGGTAAGATGGACATAGGAGTCAGGCAGATGGTGATAAACTATCAGTTTATTACTGATAGAGTTGTTGAAGTGTGTGTTTTCAGGCTCATTAGCCAAATGGGCCTGCTAAGAGCTTACTCTTGAATTAGACATTTATTTCTGGTCACAGTCATTGGCAGCTCAGAATATCCCCCTTCTCCACAAAATTGTGATCCTACAAAACTTACTCTCTGGTATTGAGCAGAAGAGTTCCATCTGTTTTTTTTTTTTTTTCATGAAGAATAATTATTCTTCCAAATATAACTATCAGAAATAAACTCCTCCTTAGAAGGCATAAGGAAGCATTTTATCTATTTGATTTTTAGTGACTCTTCCATGGAGGTGATTTGATTGACATAACAAAAAATTTCAAACCTGTGTCCATTCTCATTTATTCATTCACAATCTTCTAACCCATACTGTTTTATCTTCAATATCCCAGTTATCCCAGTGATTTTCCCTTCAGGTAACTAATAGTTAAAGCTATCCATCACTATGTAAACAGGCCCAGGAATTCAGACATATTTTCAACTCCAGTCACTCTCCATCCAAAGTAGAGAGGACCAGTGAATAATATACAGCTTTGTTCATTGGAAATATGTTCCTGATTTTACTCTTCTAAAAGATCATTGTTGAATATTACTGATCTGCAGCTACCATCTGCATTTAGCATGCTCACTTAATGATCCAATGCATCCTCAAACTTACCGAAGACTTTTTCCTCTTTCTTAAAATGTTTATTCATTACCCTAACTCCATGTAGTTATGTCAAAGAAGTACATGTGTTATGGTGATAGGTGTTGTGAGGGTATGTGCTACCTGCTTATCCAGTTTACCTGTACATACTTGTCCTATGTGAGTATAATAGTTGTTGTACTATTTCTGAATTATGATGGACAGCTGATATTTCTGTCCATATTTACAACATAGTGAAATTTTCTCAAGATGAATTTTTTTTTTTTTTTTGTAGACTAGGTCTTGCTATTTTTGCCTGTGGAACTGCAGGCTTTCATTGCCCAGGGTACCACAGACTCAAGCCATCCCAGCCTCAGCCTCCCAGGTAGCTGGGATTACAGGCATATACCACCACGCCCAGCTATTTTTTTTTGGAACTAGTTCTCGCTATGGGCCCCAGGTGGCACTCGAACTGCGATCCCTAGCCCCAGCCACTTCATAGGCTGAAGCTTACAAGCACGACAAGATGAATTTTCTGGTGGGTGTTCTAGATACATTTCACTTAGTAGCCCATGGTTAAATGGGCTTGTCCATTAGAACACAACAAATACTTCTCTACAAATGCCATACTATTCTATAAATAATGGCATATCCTTGTTTCTGAACTCCAGCTGTCTTTCATTGGGATTCATTCATTAAAGACTGTAATAAACTCTACACTACAAATCTTCTCACCACTGGCACTTCTACCATAGGTTTATCAGTTTATGAGGTTCAAATGACAAGGTCATTTGCATATCTTCCCAGTTTGCTCCCCTCTCAAAGCAGGCAGCATTTTTTGTCACCTGGTGTGTAGATCTGGTAACAATTTTGGAGTATACATAATGACTTCTGAAGTCACAGTGATAAGTTTGACCTCATTCTTTGAGCCATGGATATGAGATTAAGACATTTAAATTTTACTTAAAAAGGAGTCATTCCAACACAATCTGGACCACTGGATTTGCAAGAATCTTGCTGTAGGTTTACCTACCACCCTTTGGAATATGTATCAAACGTATATCTCCAGTGTTCTAGCCATCTTTGCTCAAGTTATTCTATCAATATAATGTTGTTCATGTACTACATGGAAGGTATCTTCTGTGGGATATACAGATAGTTCAACTCTCTGAACAACTTATTATGGAAAGTAGGAGCATAAAACTAGCCTTGAAAATAAAATTTTAATAAACATTGTTGTCTCATTATTAATAAGAACTTTACACATCCTCTCTTCTTATAAGAAAAATGCATCATCTGCATATAAATGGGAGCAAAACATGTTCTTAGGATTCTATTAATTTGCCCCAGCAAGTTACTACATTCAGTGCAGTACAATTGATTGAACTACAGTCATTTATCCATGATCTCCATTTTCTGCAGGCGTCATTTTCTGCAATGGAAACTAAAGTATGATATAATAAATATCATACTTATGGTGGTACTAATCTCCACAAAATCCATCAGGATATGTTGCTGCATATTATTTTCTATCCTTGGCAGAAAGCAGTTTCAGAGATTTGCACTTGGTTTTCCCATTTCCATCAGTTATCTTGTATCTATGTATTCCACTCTAACAGAGAGGACATGATGACATTTAGACCTTTGGGTATCAATGGCTGCTCAATGCTCTTTACAGTAGCCCTTGAAATGGTTGGGATTTCACTTTTTGTGGTGTAGAATACCCTGAGTTAAACTCCTCCAGTTAAATATTGATGGAAAGATTACAATACCACCTGCAGTTATACTGAAGGAACTATGCAGTCCCTCAGACAGTAGATTCCAAATGTGAATGACAAGAAATGGCACCTTTTCATTATCAAAATTTCCCTTAGCAATTATCACCTATGAGTTCCATGTCCTATTAAAAATCTTTGCAACATCTAGCATATCAATCTCTCTTTTTTCTCCCTCTGACTTCTGCTTGCTGTAATAATGTGGTCCAGGATGTCTGTTGATTAAACTCAGTTGTCTGGCCACTATTACTTTGGGGCCAGATCCCCATAGCAGCTAACTGGCCAACTGTCTATCCACTTATGACTAAAGACAAAGAAACCTGATAAAAGGTATTGGTGTAACCTCAAAAAAGATATAAGGGTACTGATATTGTCTGAAATTTCACAAATGAAAGAAGACTCTAAGTAGGGATTTAAGAAGTGGTATTTAAGGCAGAATGCTCAGGAAGTATGCAACAAAAAGTAGTTTGCTACACTTCAGGAAAATAATTCCAAAGTTGCTAAAGTGAAATGAGTTCAGAAGACTGTTGTGTGAGATAGTAAGAAGGCAGATAAACAGACCAGGAAAGCTATTGTCTGGGCTCAGTGGAAAATTTTAGCTACTTTCAGTGGAAAACCTGTAGAGGGATTGTAAGCAAGGAAGTTTCATTAGTAGTTTTTATATTTTATGATTCTTTGATGTGATTTGTTTATTTTTGTATATATAATATCATATAGTTTATGTATCGTATTTTATATATGAAACTATGTATATAAAGAATTAATTATAAGTTAAATAAGCACACTATTCCTTATTTGTGGCTGCAAAAATTGAATGGAACATCCTAAATATTTTTCTCTTTGGGGTTTTCCCACTATACTTATTTCATGATTCAGTTCATTTATCCCTTGTTTTCGCAGGCCTTTGGATAGAGGGCTCCATTTCAGGAAATTTTGATACCAAAGCTGAGTGAAGAAAATAATCTTTAACATGGTCTTTGCACATGCTAGAAACAGATAGTGCCCAAATTCTCCAAATTTTCTTCTTATGTTTTCTGTTACCTTTTTCAGTAATGTTGGGAGTGAAAGAAGAAGTCCGGTCAATGGACTGAGCACAAATCTTGTGAGTATTACTTCACTTCACCTCAGTTAATACAGTTGAGTCAATGCACCTCCTCCACTTCCTTCTCTGGATTAGAGGTCATGTGTGGAGATGGCTGTGTCATAGTTGGGTGAATCCTATTTTCTAAGTCAAAGCATTCCTACCTGCATCACATCTTATAAGGAAAAGTAAACTTTTTTGCCAGGCCATTGAGATTTCTGAAGGCTCTTTTTATTGTAGTTGTTAGTGTTAATTACTTTGAATAATAAAATAGGCAACCCATTCGTCCAGTGAGCAGAGGAAAATGAGCCTAAAGAAGGTATCCTTCTATACTTCAGTGAGAGATGCAAAATACATTTCGTTACCCACTCCCTGTAACCAGTAGCATAGTGTTCACTGTGTGTAAGTCTTTTACACTGACTGAACAATCCAGAATTTACAGAGAATATTTATGCACATTATTTATTGTGATCTTCATTAGAAAGTCAGCATGAGTATCATATTACCTTTTTGTCAATATGGAAACTGATCAATGAGGTTAAATACCATTTCCATGCAATTATCTGCTGAAGAGAGAATTCTTTATTCCAAATTCTTTATTCCATATACATGTGTATGAATGTAAAGAAAAAGAAATCTAGATTTACATATGTATTTTGGCAAGAGGACAGGAAATATTTGTTTATTTTTCTCTTGATTTGGTTTCTAAATTTTGTATAGAATACCAATAAATATTCCTAATGATTGATATTCTCCAACTCAAAATGGTTGAAAGTCAAGGCTAGTTAAGATGATATATAAAAAACAAGGGTTTTGAAATCTGAAGATATATGAGTAGATTTTAGCTGTAAACATGTCTTTTCTTTGTATATCCTTGACCCAGTAAACCAAAGTCTCTGGGTCTGTTTCTTTATCTAAAAATTAAAGCACTGAAATACATAATCTTAGTAATGCATATGGTTAAAAATGGCAAAAGGTTGAAGGTTCTAAGAGAGTGTCTCAGCAGTAGGAAAATTTCACTTCCCACTTTAAGAGCAAAGTTGATTATGACACTTAATATGGCTTTAGAGATGCTCTGTTATAATCTAGTGAGCTGGATTGAAAGATGCAAGATTTGTTTCAAATGAACTTGGAGCTTATTTTAAATTATAAGATAACATGAAAAATTTGTTTGTATTTTTATTTTAGAGAGTAGTTTCAGAAACCATGAGGTGAAGTAGAATATAAAGACCTAGATTTTCATTGTTCTTTCCTCACTCTGAGCAATTAGTTTCTATATTCTTCAGGTTTGGGAAAACTTACTAGAGTAATATTGACCTTCTAAAAGACATCATTAAAAGGGGTTCATAGGACAAAAAGCATGCTAACATTCGCTAGGTTCATAATCATTTGATAATATTACTTGATGAGTTTTGTTGAGAATGTACTAAGTCTTGGGTAAGTTCTTCCACTGGGAGTATTTGAAAATATTAGTCTTTCTAGCCTTTTCTACTTTCTACTGACTATAAGATAGTCAAGCAAAGATTCATTTCCAAAAAGCAGTGACTTTTCACTAGCATTGTTCTTAGTAAAAATTATGATAGTAAAGTTTCATCCTCTTATTTCTGAAGTTTTTCTTCTTTGATTAGTAGCTTTTCTTACCAGTTCTGTTCCCAAATCACAAGAGGACAAGGAATCAAGATTTTTCTAGCATTTTGCTTTTCCCAATATTCTCTCACATAAACAAATGTGTGTGTTAAGATTGATAAATACATTTCTCCAAATTTATAAATAATTGATGCCACTTAGTGATTTATTAAGGGAATACAGCAAATCAAACCAAAAGGAGAAATGCAAACTAAATTGGTATCTCTAAACACATGGGGTTTCTTTTAGGTTTTAAATCCAACTGTAAGGGAACAGTCCTAATATTTGTTGAGTGCAGTATATGTCTGACACCATGAAAGGAGTCTTCATGTATAATATCTTCCTTTATCAATACAATAACCTCCTGATTAGAGAGTGTGCTTTTCTTATATAGATATTGAGAGCTGTGTTTGAGAGCAATTAAGCAAATTTTTGAAGGTTACAAAGTCAGTAAGTAGCAGAACTGGGACTCATATCCAGATCTGTCTGACTGTAAAATCCATACTTCCCTTCTCAGTCAGATTGCTTCTTGTGTTTCTAAAATGATGTTTTGGAAAGAGCTATGTATCCCTGAATCCAGACCTGTTTAAAGCTGTACAAAAGCACACTTAACTTTTAAATTTGCCAAGTAACACTATTTAAATTTTAAAATCTCTCTCACATTTTGATGCATATCTCCATTCAATCTGAGACTCATATGAATGAAAACACTCTAGGGAAAAAGCAAAACCAGCAGAAAAAACAAAACCAAAAAAAAACCATTCAGTTTTTATCACCTATAAGACAAAGATGTTTGCTTTAAACACCAACTAAAACACCAGACCTTATTTTTTTCATTGGTCATTTACACGATCTTAGCCAAAAGACCAAGATGTAATTTTCCCTTGGTCATTTAATGATACTTTTCAAAAAATGTACATTTCCAAAAATGATACAAATTTATTTTCTTTTTTAAAGTCTCTCTTCCAAAATTTATTTGTGTGAGTGAAAATTTATTATTATTATTATTTTACTTTAAGAAGAATCTGGGCTCTTTTATTTCATTTTTTAGCTTTGCAGTCACCGTAGCTCATGAATCTATATTAAATAGAAATTGGAACTGGGAAAGCAAACCAGCTCAATCCACCACACTTCCATATTTTACTAGTTTCTTGAGCTTAAAGCTATGGAAAAATCTGAAGGAAAATCAAAGAATTTAGTTTGGGAAATCAGAGTTTGGGAACAAATATACAGGTACAGAGAAATTCCAAAGCTTGGCCATGGTTTTTTTGTTTTTGTTTTTTTTTTTTTAACAAAACACTACTAATCAAATCAATCTCATTTATGCAAATAGAATCTCATTTATACACATTGAATAAAAAATATAAATGAAATGTGAGCAAGCAAGACTTACCAAGATATTACATATGGCAATAAATCTTAGCCAGATGAGGTTTTTTCCACTTGAATATGAAGATGTTTAGAATTTTAACAGTGTGTTAACAAGTTAAAAGGCATCTCAGTTGGAGCTAAAGAATTTAGAAAGTGTAAATACTTGGGATATATTTATATATTTAATTTGAAGCAGTAGAATTAAGAGAATTGTCTATTCACCATATTGTTAAATTCTTCATCTCAAAATGTTCCTAAAGATTACCTGGAAGTCTGAACTTTCAAGAAGAGCAATTAATAATTTAATAAAATTTTCAAGTAATTGAGGAAAGATTTATATTTCCAGATATTGGTATATTATAAATTTGCACCATATAAAATTTTTTGATACTTTTGAATAAACAACTCTATATAATAGAGTACTGAAATATTATGCATATGAAAACCTCAGTATTTTGAATTAGTGGTTACTTAGTATATTGTCTTGTGTCAAATATTAGGACAAGAAAGTTCAAATATAAATATGCATTGGGATTAGCTAATTAAATAGAAAGACAAATTCATAGAACTATTTTAGATTTCAGTTGACCATTTTTTACAATATAGAAGCAGTAAATTATTTTTACTTTTTAATAATATTATGTATCTACCACCTATCTATACATCTATCTTCAACCAATGTTAGACTAATTTATTTTCTGCAGAAAATTTAAATGAAAGAAAATTGATTAATATTTGTTGTCTTATGATGAAGGTTGTCAACTCACAAAGCCGGTGTGATTTCAAATGTTCAATATAGTTGGAACACTAAGAAAGAAAGGAATGCAATTCAGGGTTTGGTAGATATGCCCACTTCTATCATTCATCAAATGTTAATTAAAGATTAAAATGCTGTAGATATATTAAGCTCTGGAGAACTCAAAGACTAATACCATATGATATGAAGAAGCTTATAGCTTTTTGAATGAGACACAACATTCATCCATTCATCAATAAACAGGATATGGGTGCAACCATGGACCTTAAAAAGAGCACATATCTAGCCTGGGACATATTCACATGTGCATACATGTTTTCAAACATAATAATATAATGTAACTGCATAATATATGATATAGTGATATATGTAATAGTATAACATCATATAACTGGTATTATTGATATGAATTTTTACTGATGAGACCTGCCTCTGAGGAAACAGTGAAATCCTCAGAAGTAAAACAGTTATGAATTTTTTCTAAGATTCATGCTGCTTTCCCTTGAGTAGGCTTGGTAGAACAATGCCTTTTGACTATTGGAGAGATTAAGACTTACAGTATTAGGGAAATATCCAGAAAAACTGAACCAAACAAGAAAAATTACTGGTGATTTTAACTTTCAGTCACCTGCCCAGCGGTATGTATTTGTAGATATTAAATACAATGCATGAAGTGTCAGCAGCAAACATGGTTGCTGTCACTTAGTAGTATTCAACTTTCCTTGCAAACACATTAGGACAAATTTCAATTGGTAGCCTTAACGTGTGAACTCATCAAATCTTAAAAAAATTATAAAGCTAGTATAGTTAAACTCAGTCACTCCCTTATGCTGTAATGTTTGCTTCTGTTGTGTTTTAAGGAAAAGACTAAAGTTGGTTTTATTAAGCTGTAAAATAGCATCTCAGGTCAGTTCCATGCTGGTAGCATCTGTACTTTGAAATAACAATGCTAATGTTGAGAATGGCTATCCATAAAAATGTTCTTAAACCATGGAGTGAATGACCTCAGCTGTGGTTCTTTAGCCAGAATCCACCAGTGAACTGCAGTATGACAATTTAAATGAGTTGTCAGTGGACATATCTTTAAACCTAGCTAGTTGACAAAAAGCTAATATTGGTATAGTATTGATATGTACATTAAGATATATTTATGTCAATTACCAATGCATCAAAACATAATTTTTATTTCATCTTAAAATTATTAAATTATTTTTAATGTTAATGTTCCATATTTAATCATTTTAAATGCATAAGAACTGCAAATTAAGAGTATATTTTCCTGTGTTGTTAGTCTGATTTTGTAGCTGGCTCCAGTGATACCATCCTGCTTGTGAAATACAGCAATCTTCCTCTTTTAAAACTAGTAAAATGACTTTTAAAAAGGCAGGTTTGGGGTGGGGCAGATGGGAGAAAAAAAAAAGCAGGTTGTAACATATATACAAAACTTGTGGGTTGTGGGGTGGTACTTAGATGCAAAGTTTAAATAGCTATATGCTAACATCAAGATTTTGATTTGGAAGTCAAAATGAGAATTCATCATAAAAATTCTTTAATTTTGAGCATTTGCAAAACAAAAGCATAAACTTCCATTTGGAAACAGATAATTACAGAGCTAAAGGGAACAAAATGGATGAAACTTGGGGTGATTATGAATATTAAGTCAGAAAGTGACGCTGGTTTCACTGATCTGTGGGATATAAGTAAACAAACATCATATGCTGGTAAATCACAGCAAAAACAATACTTAGATTTTGTGAAAAATATGTTGGTTACCAGAGGGAACAGAGAGAAGGGGATATGGTATTGGTGTGAGAATCAAAGGAGTTTGTGCATATGTGGAAGAGTAAAAATGTTACCTCAAAGTTATAGAGACATGCAAAGGATTGACATTATTAAAAGATATAAAGTATAAAGATCAAATATGAATGGATCACTTGCAAACTTGTTTTAATGCAAGATGTATTGTTTAAGTAAATTTTGATGTGGATGTCCCAAATATAAACTGTATCACCCTTCCAATCCACATGTATTGAATTTCATTTAAATTATGTCTGGATAATAAAAGAGAAATAGAAGGACATAAAAAATTTGTGAACCAGCAATCTCATTCTTTATTATAAAACCTTTTCATGTGGTGAATATATTATGAACAAATCAATATGGATTCAAAAATTATATAAATTCTAGACCAATAAAAAAAGAAGTATCCACATCTATCATAAAATTAATAGAAAGTATAATTCATTTGGAATTTAAAGAGTATTGCTGGCTTGTTGTTTGGTTAGAGATAGCCTAGATTTCAGGCACACAAACAAAATATTGTTCTACTAAATTTAAATATGACTAGATGGAGTAATGGAACTCTGATTATTAGATATTCAGCAGAATTATAAATGGTCAGTCATTAGGAGTTTAGGGGGATGTGATGAGTATTGATAATTGTGTCATTATTTAAATAAATATAGCGACTTAGCAAGGCTCAAAGAAAATTATTTTACTGAGTCACCTTGCCTCATCATGGTAAAATGAATAATCTATTATCTAGATCATTAACTGTTTTTGCTAAATCCTTCATTAAATATCCAGTGTGAATACAAATTCCTTTAAAATTCACTTGGAAATTTTGCTGTTTAGATAATCAAAACTTTTTTTCATGACTTTTTCTTTGTCTTTTGTCAATCTTTATTTTAAAAATTATTTAAAAGTATAATAAAATGTTTAGACATACAAATTTGAGGAAATGTAATATATTAAGTATATTACAATTAATATTAATATTTAATATATAAATATATTAGTGGATCACTTTAATAAATGTATTAAATATATTACACCTAATGGCTTAAGAAATAAATTATCAAAAGATTTGAAACCTCTGTTTCAGTCCTTCCTGAATATATGATCTTTCTAACAGGAAATTATGATCTTGCTTCTTGTCCTTCCTGTGGGTTCCTTTATATTTTTATTATGTATACTTCTGTACTAAAATTTCCCAAATAGACATAAGACCTATCTATCTAGCTACTGTCATAATCATCATTATCATCATCTCTATCTATAATCTGTCTCTATACAGAGGGAATGATTTGTTATATGGAATTGACTCACAATTGTGGGAGTTGGTGTATCTGAAATCTGTGGGGAAGGCTGCAGACTGGGGATTCAGCTAAGAACTGATGCTGTAGTCTTGAAGAGGAAGGCAGGAAAATTAGAATTTCCAAGTTGCAGTTTATTGAGACAGAAATTATTCTTCAGGAAAACTGTTTTAATGATCTGAATTGATATTGCAGATACACATCAAGGAGGGTTATCTTCTTTTAAGTGAATGATTGTAATTCTTAATCTCATCTTTAAAAAATGCTTTTGGTTATCAGAATTTTTTGTATTTGTGTCCATTCCAATGTAGATGAAAGTATGATTTACACAGACATTTTCTCATGAAGCTGAGTATATTTTCTGGATATTAGGTTCCTTGTCTAATAAATTGCTTGTTTATAGTTTTTGCCATATTTTACAAAATATTTTTTAATTGAAGCAACAATGCATTATAATATCCTATATCTTTCAGGTGCTCATCATTAAGAATAAACATTAAGTTCACTGAAATTCTAATCTTCACCATAGCATTGTCTAATAAAAATACAAACTTACAGAATTTTTTTACTTTCTTATATATTTATTTAAATCCTCTTAAAAAACAAAGTGCATCTTTTCACCCTTGGTTCTATGTGGTTATGTGTATATGTGTGTGTGTGTGTGTGTGTCACAGAAATTTCTTAATGTTCATATTTCCCTTTTCAGTATGTATTTTCTACATACATATTATTAAGAAATTTACTCTAAAAATATGTTTTTACTCTGAGATTAATAATAAACACACCTATTTCTCTTAACATTTTATTTTGCTTCTTAGACTTAAGTCTTTAATTTTCACAGAATTGGTATTTAAACAAGCTGCAAAGAAGTAATACAATCCTACTGTATTCCTTGTGGATTTTCTGTGCCCTAGAACCACTTTTTGAATAGTTCATTTTTCTCCCACTGGCTTTAAATAATATTTTTGTCATGTTTATATCAAAGAGTTCCATTTCTGCATCTTCAATTTTATTATCACTTAACTTCCTTATTCTGAATCAATAATATAATATCTTCATAAAGCTTTAGCACAAATTAAAGCTATTTAGAAAGAGTTATCTGAATGGTAGTATTAGCTAGTCTGTTTTATCTATATATTAATGCAAATTATAGCATTGCCTCCCTAAGTCAGACAAATGAATAAACATTAAACATTGTTGGGGTTCTCAAGAATTGTATAGATTAACTTATGGAGAATTTATACTTTAACTATATTCTACTTTTTCCGTTATACTTATATGGAACTTTTTTATTTAGGTTTCCTTTGCTCATTTAGGTTTTGTTTAAGTTTTGCAGATTTTATGGGATTAATCATAAAAATCATCTCTTTTTAGGTTTTAGGTATACAGCTTTTTAGTTCACTGTCTGGATGCTCATTGCGATCACCAGTAAAAGTTAATTTTGCACTCAAAACCAAATAAAACAAAAAAGAAAGAAACCTTTAGATTCTGAGAACAAAATGGTAGACACCAGAGAGGGAGATGTTTACAAATTAAGGAGAACATTTGTTTAATGTTGGATGGAAACTAGACTTGGTGTAGATGAAGTATAAAATATACAAATATTGAATTATAATTCTGCAAACCGAGACTTACATAGTGTTCTAAACCAAAGTTACTTCAATACAAATATAAAAAACATTGCATATCTTTTGTTATATTTTTCCAAAAACATCATTTTGTGATTAAAATTTTAAACTGAGTTTCTTTGCAAACCAAAATGTAAAAATTTTAGAAGAAAACATAAGAAAAATATCAATTGTCTTTTGATTTGCCAAATTATCTTTAGATGCTCATGATGGTTAATTTTATGATCAACTTAACTGGGTTAAATTTTCTAGATATATGGGAATATATTTTCTAGATCTTTCTGAAACAGGATCTTTGGAAACTTTAGCATCTTAAGTCTGTGGACTTTTAGTTAAGCACAGTGCCATCCATAAACTGAGTGGGCTTTATTCAACCAATAGGACCTAGAAACAAAACCTGACCACTCCCAAACACAGAGTAATTCTGCCAGCTGATGGTACTATTTTGGGTAACCCAGTTCCTTGAAAGAAATATTCCCCTACACACACACACACACACACACACATGTACATACGCTTCCTGTTGTTTCCTTTTCTCTAGAGACTCCTAACTAATGCAATAAAAGCACAATTCATAAAACAAACAAACAAAAAAGATAAATTAGACTATACCAAAATTCTAAAATTTATTTTGTAAAAGAAACTACCTCAATAGACTGAGAAGACAAATCACACACTGGGAGAACATATTTGCAAATTATATACCTAGCAGGGGTTTTATCAGAATTATGTAAATCCTCAAAATTCAACCATAAAATAACAACTCAATTTTTTAAATGGGTAAAATATCTGAATAGACATTTTATCAGAGGACATAATAGATGGCAATTAACACATGAATAGATTCAAAACATTACTATTCATTAAGAAAATGAGTGGTAATGTTTTTTATATTAATAATAATGAAATAACACTACACAACTATTAGTATATTGTAGGGGACCTTGTAATAACAAGTGTTGACAAAGATAAAACCTGAAGACTTGTATTTTGCTGGTGAAAATTCAAAACTTTATAAACATTTTGGAAAGGAATATGGCAGTTTAATTTATAATTAATCACTTTTTTTAAATGTCAGCAATCAGACTCCTAGATATTAAGCCAAAAGAAATGAATATTTAAGTTCAAGCAAAAATTTACATGTATGTTTTTATTCAAAAATTAGAAACAACCCAACAGATGAATGGAAAATTAACAGTGGTAAGTCATACAGTACAACAAAGAGGAATCAACTATTAATGCATGCAACAAATATTGATCTCAAGTCAACAGGTATGAATCTCAGAATTAAAAGTCCAATTCTGAATAATCCATTTATAAAGCATTCATAAATGACAATATTATTGAGACAGAGGACAGAATAATGGTTTTTGAGGTTAAATTTGAGGTGAGGGATTGACTACAACAAGGCAGCACAAAGGAAATGTTTAATATGAAGGGATTATTCTGTATTATGATTATGTTGGAAGATGGACAATCTTTTCAAAATTGATAAAGTGATACAGCACAAAGATTGAATATGCTGTGTGCCAATTAAGAAACTGGAGTATAAAAAGATATGTCTCCAATGTCTTTATTTAGTTTCTTCTCCAGGCTTTTGGTAGGCATTGGATTAAAACTCTTTTCACTTCCAGTTCTTAAGTGAACAGCCTTAAGATATTTGATATATCATAGAGCCATTCCAAAGTAAAGAAGTTGAGATCAAAGAAATGAATTAAAAATGTTTATATTCACTTCTCACCTTGGACACCATGATGTGTTTTAGATCATCATATCTTTGAGTTTTCACATCAAGCCAAGAAGCAATTTGCTATTCTATAGAAACATTTCACATAGAAAGCAGGAAGCCAAAGCTTGCAGAGTCTAATAGGTAAATGGCTTGTTCAGCATTTCTGCAATTATTTCGCCCTTATTTATTATTAAGCAAGGTTCTTGTGATTTCTGCATGAAGGATATGAAAGTAGATGAGGTATTTTGATTGTTATTTGTTGTTTCCTTCCCTCCCAAGGTGACCAACTGTGCCGCATATAAAACAAGTAGCCTTGAAAGTATGTGGCTTAATAAGAATCCCCCCTTCAGGAAATTCTTTGTCTTCACAGGAACATACAGGGCAGGCAGAGGAGATATATCTAGAACCACACCATACCTAAAGTGACATGCTGTTAACAAAATCATAAAACATAAATCATGCTTCCTTTTCTGTATTTATTGCATATTCCAGAGCCATTGAATGTAAGTCATCAAAAATTATTAAATTATTTTTCTCTGAAGAACAGGGCTGCTCTTTCCTCTGCTTTTTTGAATAAACATTGACAAGTACCTAGAGAATTTTCTTAGAGAAAATTTGAGTTATGATGTTATCTAACTCAATTGCTTTGCAAACTGTGTTTCATTATGTCTTATTAATGTTTAGTGTGTACAGGACACAGGGCAAGAACATAGGGTTCCTGGGATAATGTAGCTTTGTCCATATCAGTATTTAAATTTATTCTGCACCTGTATATAGGTATATTACTGGACTCAGGAATGAAGGGTGGCCCTGGCAGCATTATAAGCTTCTTAATACTTATCCCACTATAGCTGGCCACTGTTCCTGAGCAAGGCAATCCAGAAAGCAAGTTTGGAAGCAAACAGTGAACAAGTTAATTGAAGAGAGAAATGTACTTGGATAGAAAAGAAGCAAATTCAAACAGTTTACTATGATTGTTCAAAAATCTACACTTGTGACTTAAAATTAAGAAGTGACCAGGGATAGGGATCGTGGTGCGAGTCCTGCCAGGGGTCCGTAGTGAGACCTAGTTCCAAAAAAATGGCTGGGTGTAGTGGCACACACCTGTAATCCCAGCTACCTGGGAAGCTGAGGCTGGGGATTGCTTGAGTCTGTGGTATCCCGGGCAAGGAGAGCCTGTGGTTCCACCAGCAAAAATAGCGAGACCTAGTCTCAAAAAATAAATAAATAAACAAATAATAATAATAAAAAATTTAGAAGTGAATATAATGTTGAATTTTTTTTCTTTTTGTTGATTGAATTAGAGGAGATTATTATCTGACTTAGAGTTAATATAAAACTGACAGAAGAAAATCCAGTAACCTGATCTGATTTCCACAAAGCCAGTGGTAATTTTCATCCTTGTTTTATGTTATTGAAATGGATCTTTAACCTTTACTCCTCAGTTAACAACAAAAAATACAATAAACGATTGGGATATCTGTATGCTTTTTCCCCTTAATTTCTTCTTCTACTAGTCAAGCAGGTAGCCAAGCATATTATATATTTATTGCCTCAGATTATTTTTCATGAGAGGAATCAAATAATGACCTTTTTTTAAGTTCAGTTAATGTGAAACAAGTTAAGAGTCTTCAAATAGAAAATTAAAAGAGAGCTACTTCTTAAACATGAGGAACAAACACAGGTCAGCCAGCCCTGTCATTTGTGGGCACTTGTGATCTGTTCCAAGGTGATGCCCAAGGAGGAGACTGACCTCAAACGGGATGAAGCCCTAATTCTGTTGGGAGGCTGCATAGAGCTTCCAATCTCCACACACTTGCCAATCAATTCCCTGTGAGTAGCTCAGAAATTAGGTCTTGTACATTATGGAAAGTGAGCATAGCAACCATGTGAATGCACGTAATGACTGAAGATTTTTTCCCCATTTCAGAATTTGCATTATTGCCTCAGTTTCTGGGGTAGAGGAATCTCACTGAAATAAATGCCCCTGATAGTAATTAAAATAGAATTTCCTAAAGCCCAGCTCTAAGTCCAAATATATATCATTATTTAATTTATGACAAAGTAGCCATGACCATACATGAAGAAAGATTCTATTTAATAAATGATACTGGGAAAACTAAAAGACCACATGTAAAACAATGAAGTTGTACCACTCACTAATTCCATGTACCCTCCCCACCCCCAAATCCAAATGAATTAAAGGTCTAGATATAAAGCTGCAATAATAGCACATAGAAAAAATACTGGTAACATATTCCATGACATATTGATAAAAGTTCTTTAGATTTTTGACCCTAAGGCAAAGGAAATAATAATCAAAACAAACAATTGGGATTACTTCAAATAATAACACGTTTACACAGCAAAAGGAAATATAAGTAGATTTTAAGAAACACTGAATAGGAGAAAATAGGTACATATTATACAACCCACAAGGGTTTAAGATTAAAGATGTCTATTTATCTATCTGTCTGTCTGTCTGTCTATCATCTATCATCTATCTATCTAAAGAGCTTATATGAATCAGCATTAGAAAACAAATGACCCACTTAATAAATGTGCAGAAAATATGGCGACAATTCACCAAAGAGGATATTCAGAAGAGCAGCAAAAACATGGAAAAGATTCATTATCTCTTCCAATCTGAGAGGTTCAGGTTAAAATCACAATGAAATAATATCTCATACCTGTGAAATGTTAATAACTGCTGGGGAGAATGCACAAAAATAGAAGTTCTAGTACGCTGTTGGAAATGCAAGTTGCTATTATATATTGGAAAGTGAAAAACTAAAAATAGCAATGACATATAACCCAGAACTTTCATATAACCCAGAAATTTCACTCTTGGATATCTAGCTAAAGAATATGAAACCATCAATTCAAAAACACTATATTCTTCATTTGAGGTAAAATAAGTCATAATGACAAAATTATGGTCATTTACATGGAAGACTGCTCAACAAAGTAAAAACATAGAAACACCAGTGAACATTAATGAATGAGTGAGTTTTTGAAGTGAAGGGGAAAGGAGCAGAAAGAAAGGGTCAACATACAGGATGTTATTTGGAAAAAAGGAATTTTCTGTCAGAGGGCAGAAGTATAAGCAAGGGAGAAACTTGGAATAATTGTGTTGCTGTAAAGAGAATTATAAAATTTTATTCCTTGTTTTCTTGAGTTCATAGATTAATATTTGTGCATGTTATGTACTTAATAATAGTGCTTCACATATTAACAAAACTAACTTAACAGAGAATTTCAAGCATCCTGCATGAAAGTATCATTCTTCCTTACCCTTAATTGACATTATCAAACATGGGAATATAATGCTTTTTCACATGTGTATAGGCTTACAGAATTTTAGAAAGAAAAATTTAAGTAAACCTGATTGACCATTTAAGTAAACCTGATTATTGTTAACAACGTGAAAAGAAAACTCTGGAATCAAAATTCACAAACTGACCTCCTATATCACACAGATGTAGAGATAACAAGAATTCACGTCTCCTGGAACTCATCATAGCACTATTTCCTGCCCATACTCAGTTCATAGAACACCAACATTAGTCTGACCCTACTTCTGGCCCAAGCTAAATTAGGAAGAGTTAACCTCTGATTTTGCTTAAAGCAAATTCGTCTGGTTATTGCTGCTGCCTTCAGAAAATAATATTATTTCAGTATGTTGTCAACAGAATGGTATTATTCTTCACACTGAGTCCCTGAGGGCTTCATATTGATGACTCTGATTTGTCACCTAGCCTCACTTTCTCAATCCTTGTGGGGGACTGAGGTGAGAAATTCTGCTTAAAAAAAAAAAGAAACAATGAGTTGCTTTCAATGAAAACCCTGTAAGAAAGGCACTGGAAAAACAAGAGTTGGTCTTATGAAGCAGAATGGACAGTATGATGCTGAAAGAAAGGAACTCTTCTCCATTCCAATGAACTGATGATAGATAATACGGCTTACAGCCAGCATTGCAGACTCAATCTTAGCTCCAGTGACTGGGTTAAGAGGGGGTTATGGGAAATACAGACTAGTTTTGGGAAGTCCTCCAAATTTTGGAGAGAAGATAGCAGGGTCTGAGACAGTAGTAAGGTCTCCTTCAAGTAAAAATAGAAAGAGAGCTTTCACAATCATCCCTAAAAAAGAGTGAGAGCAAAAAAACCAGCGTGGTGGCAGAGGAAATTTAAGCAACCCATGAGCAAGATCTTAGGACTCCCAGAAGGAAGTGAGGATGAAAAAGAAACATAAACAGCTTGTACAAGACTTAAATTCTAACAATTACTCTGATGAGGTTTAGAACCAAAGACACAGAATAACAAATTGCTAATCTAATTCAATTTTTACCCATGGATGGCTGTGGCTTAAAGACTATTAAAATAAAATACAATAAAATGAAGACCAGGCTTGAAAGTTCCCCAAGCAGACAAAACTATCTAATCCACATACAAGCAAAACTAAATCCTGCTAATTTTATGAACATAGTGAAACTTAACTTAGGTTATTTCTTAGAATTGCCGTTGATAATCATAAAGGAAACAAGTCATCTTCCTAAAATTGTTTAAAATAATCATTTTGAACCAATCCCCTGCCATGTGGAAACCTCTACTGTAATAACCAATCATTGTAAATTAAATTCAACAATTTCCTCGTTTTCACATAGGAGGCTTTCCTATAACATCATGTGCCCCTGAGCTTCATATATTGGTTTTGGTTTTGAATGCAAATAATCTTAGTACCCAAACTACTCACTCGTGCACAATAAACTTTACTAAATACTATTTCACTCTACTTGTTTTAATTTTTTACTTTTTCAGGGTTTTGGACAAGAGAAAGGAATAAAGGTGGTGATACTTTTGTATTTGCCATCTTTGTCAAACTGCATTACTTTCTCCTCCCCCGTTTTCACTCTCCTCTCCACATATCTCAACTTTCTTTTTCCAAAGTTTTGTTGAACTCCAATACTAATCACTATTTTAAAAGTCTCCCCAATCTGATTCTCAGTCATTTTTCTGAGCCCCATCATTCAGTTTTGATTTATGCTGAAATGTCTTTTTTTTTTTTTTTTATGAATATCTAGTTTTCCCCTCCTCACTATATCCTTCTGGTTTTCAATTCTGAATAATCACCAAACTCTCAGTAAAGCACCATAAACTTTATAAAGTTTATTTTTTATTCAAGTAATATAAGTTGCCAACACTGTATGTCATTCAGAGGTCTAGGATAACACCCAGGCATTCCAGCCTCCTCCACAATCCATTGTGCTCCTTCTACTCTTTGTTAACCCCCTTCTTGCTTCTCATTTTGTTACCTCATTTCCAGAGTCAGATTTCTAGGGCTTATTTGCATTGGTAAACATTGTAAAGGTTTGATAAACATTCATTTTTGGCTTTATTGACATTAGCCAAACTGCATCTAATTTTGAAAAAGCACATATCATAGTAACACAACTCTAGAAAGTAGCTGTTTCCCCTCTTGTGGATACAAAATAGAACAACTCTGCCATTTGCAATAGTAGCAAAAATCTATACCTATTATAGATTCTCCATTCAAAACTGAAATACTGTTGTTGAACAGATGACAAGAGTCTTTTGGGTTTTATTTGATAAGTGTTCCTAAATACCAAGTTTTTAGAAGGTAGTTAGGAAACAGTGATGTTCTACAACTGAGCTATAAAAAGTAAATGTAATATTTAAAATCCTTATTTAAACTGTTAATGTTTTTAAAATTAGTTTGCAAATACATTAGATTAAAAAACAGTCAAAATACCAAATTTCACTTAAAAAATACAAACTAGTTGCATTTGTTTCTTTCAAACGTAATAATCACACATCAACTTTGATTATTTGCCTTTTGAAATAGTTCACTGAGTTCTGACACATTCAAAACTAAATAAATTTACTCTAGAATAAACAAAAATAGAAAATTTTAGAGCTTTAAAAGCTCATAATATCTCCAAAACTGTGTATCTTCACAGAATATTTAGAGTTGGTCCTCAATGCCAGGGCTCATGGATTGTTCCAGGACACATTCTGGGTTTGTAATTCCTAAGTGCAAGTTTTCATACCCTTCCTCTTGCACTTACCTTTTCATCTATGGAAAGCTCTGTTCCCCTGTCTTTAGACATCATTCAAACATAACAGGTCCTTCCACTTCCTCCACATGAAAGTTTCCTCCTTAGTGTTTGGCATATCTGTCTCATTCCCATTCTGTTCTCTCAGCTAACAACCAGAGAAATCATCGGGAAGGATCATCCAGAGTGGCCAGCCAAAATCTTCCTCTGTCTCACCACTTCTCCAAGGTTCTTCAAATTTTTCCAGCAGATTCTGATGCAAAGTCAGGTTTCCAATTATGTCACCTTGCTGTGGTGCCACGCATGCACTTTCTTTACCATCCCTGCCTTTGGCAGCATCTGACAAATTTTACCAGGCCCTGATCACCCCAGCCTGCCATTCTGGCATCCAACTCCACACTGGCGTCTTCTTTGCCTGCCACTCGCCCACTATGGCTCCTTGCCACCACCAACTCACTCTTCCAAGGAGCTTTCCACCCAGTCTGGTCATGTGGGCCTCCTCTATCTTTCTACCATTCTCCTCTTGCCTCTTTCTCTTCGCTCCTCCTTGGTATTTACCTTTCCCCCCACTTCTTGCTTCTTCTCATGGGTCTTTCAGATCCCGCCCACCAGGACATTTTGGCACCCATACAATTTTCAACTGCATCACTATCCTGTATCAGTGTCAAAATGAGTAATAGGCATCTGAGATAGTCTGAAATCTGAGGAGCTACAGGAAGGTCACCAATATACACGGTGCTTCTGGTTTTTCCACTGAGACAAGCATGAGCTCTGGAACCGGTGATTTACTTTGGATGCTGTATTTTAAGTTTTAAGATATATTAGGCAGTTATAAACTTTTAAACTTTATGGTTATGTGATTTACTCAAATTTGGATTCTACTTCACAATTCTGGGTTACATTGTGCTAGCTTGTCTTAAAATAGTTAATGTCCTACAGTTAATTTTATTTTGTTTTTACTTTGTTCAGCATTATGTATCAGATATCAACCTGCCTATTAATTTTTTTTCAATTTCATGATATTTTTCTATGAATTTTATTGAGTTAACATTGGTTTAAAGTGCTGCATGCTATTTAGTGATATAGGATCATGACCTTCAGGTCTGTGTTACCACACCATGTCCACCAAGGCATGAAAAGTTCTCCACCATAGTACACTGGGCTCCCTCCCAATTCAGCTCCCCCACTCTACTTACCCTCACATAGACTCAATTCTACAGTCAGATTTCTAGTATTTGTTTTTGGTTTGGTTTTATTTTATTTTTTTTAATTTTTATTTTTGCATATTTTACAATATATGATTGTATAACTGCTAATCCCCATGGGAATACCCCCCCCACACACACACACACACACATACACACACACCACATCTCCCCTGGTCTCTTTGCCTCCTTTCTTCTTGCTGTTTGTCCTTGTTTAGTCCTTTTGGTCTTTTTTTTCTTTGATACATTTCCTCATCCTTGGTGAGGGTGCGATTTCCCCAGACTTAGTAGAATGTGCTGTTTATTATTCCTGTACTGCTTTTGGAGCACCTTTGGTCTTAGTGGGTCTCATCTCCACAGTTTGTGCCACGTTTTGTTGCTCCTTAGTCATGCTTCAGGTCTTTGGCTTTGGGGGCATGACTCCGCCTTATATTTTGGAAGAGCAGATCCTTGAAGGGACATCCATCAGCTGATGGTTTGGTTTTATCTGACCCTTTTCCCCCTTTTTTTCTATATCCCACATAGAGGTGACGCCAACCAGCATTTGTCTTCTTCCTTCTGACTTATTTCACTTCATCCTCTCCAGTTTCATTCATAATTTTGCCAATCTAGTTTAATCCTTGTTGTTTCAAAAGTCAAATGTTTACACTTTTTTCTGAATAGTACTGATACCACTTCTTCCTAATACACTCATCTGTGTTTGGCTGCTTAGGCTGTTTTTGTAACTTGGCTATTGGAAATGGTGCTGCAATGAACAGGTATGCACATATCTCTTAGAATTAGTGTTATTTTCTTAGTAGTGAAGCAGGAAAATTCTTCCCAGTGATCTTTATCTTTTATCAACACCTTAATTTTTAAGGTTTTCTTGTTGTGTGTGTCACATTGAGAGAGCAGGATGAAAGAAATATGACTAAAGTTATTTTTGTTGTTTTTGTTTGGTTGGTTTTGGCTTCCAATATTTGTTTTATTTATTTATTTATTTACTTATTTATTTATTTATTTATGGGGTCTGCTTGTTTTTCTTTGATAGTATAGAATTGTATAAAGGAGAAGTTCTGGGAAAGAGAACAGAAACAAGGAACCTACTTCAGGAAGACTATCCCAGAGGGTGATTGCTAGCAAGCCCAGTACAAGTTGATGATTGGGGACAGCTTCCTCTGCCCACATGCAGAAACATATGTACTTCCTGTATGTATGTGGCATGGTTTCTCTGTTTCCAAGTGCCATCGACTGCTACTGTTGGAGAGTAACTGCCATTAACATTGCTGATGCCATGCACTGATAATAACAAAAAGGAAAAGGAGCTACCTCTCTGTTGCTTTGGAATTGTAAATTTCAGGATCAGAATTTATAGTTACCTTTCAGAAGGGTAGATGTGGGGAGGAGGAAGGAAAAATGTTTTTGTGATGTAAGCTGATTGGCATGAACTTCTCCCTCCAAGAAGGAGCAGGAAAAGAAGGCAAGAAGGGTCTAAAAGGGATGGGGAGTTGGAGAAGAGATTCAGGCATTTTGGGAGGAAAATGGAGGCCCAGTGATAAGGCCGAGGCTTACTGGGGCCCATGGCCTATGACCTTCGGCCTGGGCTGGTGACCTCGTGGCTTTAGTGTGCATAAACTGAATGTATGTTTTGAAGGAGTCTAAAGAGTTTGGAGGTTTGAACCTTATGTTGGAGTTTGTCTTATGTAGTTTGACTCAAATACTTTGGAAAGCCCAGGAGGAGGCCTGAGATGGACCTGCTGTTGGTTCTTGTATATTGGGGGTTTTCTATTGCCTAAAGTTAAAAAGGACACCATAAGAAAAACATCATGCTTGGAGAAGGTTGAAATAGGCTAAAGATGGAAAGTAAGGATGACTTGCATTTGGAACACATGCTGCTGAACTTGGATTTATTGGACTTGTGGTAGGTGACCAGAGACTATAGGACAGTTTTTGAATAATGATGGGTTAACTGGGGTTTTATATGCTTATCTTGTAGTACATATTTATGTAATCATGTTCTTGTTTAATAATAGTTTGATCACTTTAAGTGTTCTCTGGCTTGGAAATATCTGGCTTGGAAATCATAGCAAGAGCCGCAGGTGGCAGTGAATCCTTAAAGAGGTAGACTTAAAGAATTTTTTCCCCCCTCTGGCTTGTGAGAGAGAGCCCAGACAAGCTGCAGGTATTTAAAAACAAGGTAACTAGTGAGTGTGTGGAAGCTTCAGGGTTGATAGGGCTTTTGCCCAGCCTGCATCAGATTAAAGTAAAAGTTTTTCTGGTTTAGGGAGAGCTGAAAAAGGATTTTTTTTTAGTACAATGCCTTCCCCCCTCCATGACAATAGTATCTTATGAAATAATTGGCACTGTGGTACTGTGATTGTACTTTTCTCATAGTAAACCTTAACTATTTACAAATATAGTCTTTAATTATACCTTTTATTCCCCCAGAAGGATAAAGCTCTGAAACAATAGCACCGGTGGAGGCAGCTGAGAGCTATAGGAGAGGGCTTACTCCAAGAGCTCAGCCTCTTTTGTTGATATTTTTAGAATGTCATTATTTTTAGAATATCATTCTCATTTAGAATCTCATACTAGCAATGCAAGAGATCTTTATTTTTGTTTAAACTTTTAATACTTAATAATATGTATTCTAGAAATAAAGCCTTCTTAGAACTTAAATGTTAGAAAAAAAAATAAATGAAGTCCTCAAGTACTTGTTTTATAACTGCACACCTAGTTAGACTATATAAGAAGAAAGCTAATGAGACTTGGGACCCACTAAATCTTACCAAATACAAATGTCCTCATTTCATGCCATTTTCAGATTGTCACCTGATGGAGAAATGGGTTACTCTGGGTTACATATGGCTTTAGGAGTGTCCATTTGTGTCTCCATTACCAAGACCCATCAGTGGAAAAGCAAGGTCTACATCTGACAAAATGGCTGCTGGTAGCCAGGTCTAATGCAATATATAAATGTGCTCTAAGCTAAATGAAAATGCTGGAGCCCTATCTAAAATGAAAATAAAGGCTCACTTGACCAACTCCTCTTGTTTAAGAAGACTTACTGATAATCAGAGCAAAAATAGTTAAGACTTGGTGAGTGCCATTATTAGAGCTGCCTGGATGCATATTCAGTTCTGACTTTTGGAAGTTTAGTTAACGTCGCTGTGTCTATTTATGTCATCTGTAAAATGGGTTCAAATTAGTAACAAGCATTTTATTATCTTTTATCCACTTTCTATTTGAGAACATGTCAGCACATATGGGGATGTTTTATAAGTACATGACTTTGGGAGGGATACACTTGGAGAATTTGTGTCATCTGTAAAATGGGTTCAAATTAGTAACAAGCATTTTATTATCTTTTATCCACTTTCTATTTGAGAACATGTCTGCACATATGGGGATGTTTTATAAGTACATGACTTTGGGAGGGATACACTTGGAGAATGTGAAAAGAAGTATACAAACACCTACCCAGTCTTCTACTAGATTAACTCTGTTGATGACAGATGAGACTGAATTACTGTGAAACAGAGGAATTTGGTGAAAAGAAGAATTTTTTTCATTAACTAAAATCAATTATGCTGTCACTAATTATCTTCTTTAAACACTTTATAAATATCAAAGAATTTAGCTCCTAAAAATCTATTTGTAAAATTTACTCATTGATAAAGAACTTTAGTAAACTTGATGGCTAATAATGCAAATCATCAGGAATAGAAGAAAGGAATATTAACACTGTGTATCTTATTATCAACAAAATATTTGTATACATATTGTAATTTAATCTACTTGTACTTAGATCAGTGCATTTTTAGTAAAGACATACAAATAAATAGTATATTTTGAAAGAACTATTTAGACTAGTTATTTACTTTAAGTGATTAAAAAAAGATTTAAGAAAATAAGATTAACTATCATGTCTGTAAATTCAGTTCCCCATTTAGCACAACAGCTTTCCTTGAACACCTTGAACATTTGACAGAGGAATTCAGCAGAGTGATTATGTTACCTTGAGTTGAATTACCTGTAAGTAAATTGAAAATGAAGAAAATTAAATTCATGTGCTGTGAAGATGTCAACACAAATATTATCATAATTCTATTTAAATTTGAATCTTGCTTAACTGAACAATTGTGCCCTGGTGAGAACTGCTAAGAAAATTGTGAGAGAAAAAATAGATATTCAATTTCTAAACAAAAGGAATTTGTTTTGAATATAGTTGCATATAGAAATTCAGCATCATTTACAGTTAATAAATGTAAATCAATTGTTCTAAATTGTTAGTTCTTGAAACTCATTCACATTACATCTTCAGGATATGAGCTTACACCTCATGCTGAGCGGGCAATACCAGTGGAGAAAGGGGTGGAGGATGACTTTTAACAGGAAATACCTAAAGAATCCATACCATCCTCAAATTCTTTCCTTTTGCTGAGTTAAGGGGGAAATTATAAACTGATTTACATGAGAAAATGTTCAATTGAAATGGCATGAACTCATAGATGTTGATATAAACAATCAAATCCAAAAAGTCCAAATAACTCACACCTACCCTGCGTTCTCACTGGAAATTAAAAGGTCCCCTTTTAAACAAGTCATTTTATGAAATATGGTCCATAGATAATTTGGATCATAATTCCCTGAAGCATTTAATAGAAGATGTAAAATTCTGGTACTATCAGTTTACAAATCAAAATAACCATGGGGAGGTGGGAGGTAGAATTCTCTATTTCACTAAGCATCCAAATGGTTTTTAACACTGAAGAATTTTTAACAAACTAAAGAATTTTCAAGTGTGCATTGGAATGAATATTTATATATGAATATACCTATGTAGTCATTCAGATCAAGGTAAGAACAACTGCTGTCACTCTAAAAGGATATTTTATGCCCCCTTTCAAATAATGCATTCATAGGGAAAATACCACTGTGTTACCTTTTTAAAAAATTTATACAAATGGAATGTATGGTATATGATTTTTAATAATTGATTGACTTCTCTCAATATCATGTCTTTTAGATTTACCCGCATTGTTAAGTGCATGTAGAATGTGTCATGTTTTCATTGTTTTACAGTTAAATGATGGCTATTTAGGTAGTTTCCTGCCTGATTTTTATAAACCACATAATTTTTAAATTTTTCATAATCTTTGAAGACATATTTGGTGTTTGATCAGAACCATCTGCAAACAAATTAAGAACTTTCAAAATTATTATTTCTAAAATGTTTTACCAAGAGGTTTCAAATTTAACTACTTCCTTGGCTAAAATATAGTTAAAGAGGTTGAATTTACATTTCCATTTCAAAAAGGATGGAGAAGTAGGAAAGAGGATGGAGTTGAGGGGATTGTGTAGCTCTGAATCTCCGTTCTCAAATATATCATGTCTCTTTTCAGTGCCACTCAGTTCTTTCTTTGCTTTAGCCTACTACCTACTACCTCATCCTATTTAACTAACCCTGAATAGGACTAGACACCTCACTGTCTTTCATATGTTCTAAGAAAAATTTCAGCATCAAATAGGCAGGATTATAAATTACCTGGGTTTCCTTTTCCTTGGTTCTAACTCCCCAAGACCCAGATTTAGAAGAAAGTCCTCGGTCTACTTGTGGCTGTATCATTCAATACAGCATTACTCATTATCTTAGCCCACCAATAAATATAGAAAATTCCAGTGATATTTTATCAATATAGATGCTTACCAGACTTTACCCTGCTGTCAGCATGGTGCTGATGCAGTTAAGGAAACAACAGGATGTTCTTGAGATGCATTTTCGACCATATTCAAATTTGTTCATTGAATGGTGATCATATTTCTTATCTAGCATATGTGGAAACTTGTTGAATAAGTCTTCCATTTGACATTGGAATCCATTTCTTTTTAGATGCTTTGTACTCCACAAGTGAATGACAGAACAAAAATTTAGCAAAGAAGTCTGAAATTGTAGTAGTAATCTAAACTCCTTCACAGTCTTCTGTGTAAAATTGTCTAGGTATAATTACATGTTTATTTATTTGTAAATACATACAGAAATGATTTCTGAATAAGACTTCTGTAATGTACTACAATGAACTAGAACTCTTTGTTCTATTTCAACTTAATACCTTAGATTGAATATCAACAGTCAGTACTGAAAATCTTTAATTGTGGAAATTTGGTCAAATTTGAATATCTAGCACTTTCTTCAATCACTGCAAAAGTCCACAATTTTCATAAGAAGATATGGTGTTTACTTTAATGATATCCCTTCTTAACATATTGTTTTTACAACTATTAATTATTCTACCAAAACAACAATATTTCACTGGGGTTGTTCTTTTTGTAACCACTATAGTCATATGAATAATGGCTTCTGAACATTAAAAATTTTTAGAATGTAATGTTTCCAAAATAATGAATACACAAGGATTTAAGATTTTTACAAGGCAGGTCAAGAATTTTTATTTACTTTTGAGAAGTTGGATAACTGAGGTAAGAAGAAGAAATAATTGAAATTCATTTGATTCATTTGAGTAAATCAAGAAAATTGATGACCTTGGGCCTTATTATTATGATTATCATTATCTACACTTTTCTCACAAATTTATGCTAAGAAGAGAAAGCTAATTCCATGACAAGCTAATTTAAGAATTTGCAAGTTCAATGCTACTGGAGTCATAAAATCACATATCAAAACAAAAAAAAGCGTGATTTTGTAAGAATATAGTTTTCAAGGCTAATTTGTAAAAATAAGTTTGCCTTTCATTATGGAAAAATAAGGCATCAATATTTTTATTACAAAGACCGCGAACACTGTCTCCTCTCTTCAATTCAATAGTCATTTATTTTTCTCAGTCACTGAAAGATGCCTGGATGTTGGTCCCTTCACTTACATACTAGTCAGTCTAACAAAACTCAGCATCTGTCAGCATGCAGCTCAATTGGCTTGTGAAACTTGAAAATATTCTATTGCACTCAGAACAAATTCAAAATAAGAAATACTAACTTGCCTCATTAACCAATAAGATTGAAATTATCTATCAACCTCCCTAACCTCATCTATGTTCTCATCCATGTACTTTTATTTTTTAATTTCTTAAGCACATTGGCTTCATTGCTGTTCCTTAAACAGAAAAACATCAAGTTTGTTGCCTTTGCACCCACAGAAACTGCAGCTTGGAATATCCTTTCCAGAACCATTCTCATAACTCGTTCCATAACTTCTTTGAGTTGTTCACTTCTTTTGCTTATTCTTTTTATGGGACCGAGCCTACTTCATATCAAGCCACATCTTTCCACGTTGCTGTTCCTGTATTGCCTACCAATCTCACTTCCATTTTTATTGTCTGTTTTTCCCAACTGGAAGCTGAGCGTCATTATGTTTGCTTTGTTTCATAATGCTTTTCCAGGCACATATTTGATGCACTAAACATATTTTTAATAAATTAAGAGATATTGATAATAAAACAGTAAAACAATTGAGATTGTCCTCCATCTTGTTTGTCTTCTATTAGCAAAGACATTATTGTAAAGGCAGTACAGCTACTATAACAGGTGCTAACACAAATGTTTGAAGTTCACAGATGAAAGATTTTGGGGTGGGGTGTGTTTGTCAAAGAGGGGGAATATATTTACAGTCCATTTCTGTGGAATTGATGTCTCAGCACTCTGACCTAAGAGGTCACACAGGCATAAATCACCAAATCATCAACCTCACTCAATGCAACAGGTGTGACCTGGGACCCTTTGTCTCCATTTGGAGCTTCATTCAGCCAAGTATATGACCACACACAAAAATTAAGGACCAAAAACTGATTCTGAGATTCTGTTATTTTTAAATAATATATTTTAATATATATTTTCCCTTGACTGTTGACATCATATATAATCTTTCCCACCTTCCTGAAAAGTCCCAGCACATTCAGTTCCAGAATATCTATATTTTGTTTCTTTTCTTCTAGCATTCCATTTGGTGAGGCTTTAATTTGATTCATAGTTTAAGAAATGAGACTTCCCACAACCAATGTGGACAACTCTCCTGTCTCAAGGAGAAATCAACAGTCTTTGAGAAATACCAAATCTGTGCCAGAATGGAACAAGTTTTCTGCTGTTCCCAGTTCTGTTCTGCATCTCAAATGTAAATCTCTCTAAGTGTGGATACCCACAACTGGTAGGTAGGATCACAGAGGAGGCAGTAGGTAGGGTCTTAGGAAATGTCTGACTGATAATAGCAAGATCTGTGGGTTTTATTTGCATATCAGTAAGATAGATCATAATGGTGATATACTGTTTGATACATTTAAAATCATTTACTTTTAGCAAGAGAACAAGGAATTGAATAGATACAAATAGTTACTATTAGGGTTTTCTATATTAGAAAAATAGAGAAGTTTTTCTCAATATGAAGTTCTTAATGTTTACTATTAGGAAAATGCTTTAATAATCATAGAATTAATCTTGAAAATTGCGAACAAGATGAAGTTACTGCTATGGTTTTGTTGGTAGTAAATCTAGAACTTATATTAGAATTCTTTTAAAAAGATGCTAGTGACATACATATATAGCTTTTTACTCACACTCACCACAAGGTCACTCATCAAAGTATAGAATTATATTACAGATGGGTATAGTCCACATATTTCCAATCTAATAAAAAAGACAAAGCCATCATAACAAGGAAGCCCAAACAAGAAGTAACACTTGCTGAGTACTCAATGCATGACAGGCACTTCTTGAATTAGTCAACAAACCTCATAGCAATCCCTATTTTAGAGAGAAGCAAGTGAAGTTTTGTAATGATTGAGAAACATACTCAAAACCACAGAATTTAATTCAGACTCATGGCTCCCTATGTGTCAGATAGAAACATATTAAAATGGAAAAGTCAACTGACTCTCAAGGATTAATGACTTTTTAATTATTTTTCTGCACACATTTAAACAATCTGGAATCTCTGGACAACTATATTTTTGGGATCTCATCTTATTACACTCCAATTTTGATAAATCTTGAAAGCAAAAAATTATGCGTGCGTGCGTGCGTGCGTGTGTGTGTGTGTGTGTGTGTGTGTGTGTGTAATGGGATGTGTCCTAACATCTTCACTTCATTTTCTTACCAAATATATCAGTAAAAGTTATTCACTAATATACCTTGTTAATTTTGTTTATAATTTCTTCTAACTGAAAACCATAATACATTCAAAACTGTGGTCAATACACTGGATTCCTGTACATATGAACATATACGGTTTTAAGTGCAAAGTAGTAATCTGTGCTTATTCTCAAATCTGTAAATGCCAGTTATATGTGTCACTAAAAATAAATGACTTAGATAGATATAAAATACTGAAATAACTGTAAGAAAAATGTTATTCAATTGAAGAAAATCAAATTGAATGCATTCCAAAAGCAAAATAAATGTGAAGATTTAAATGATTGCTGTGGATCTAAGTGTGAGCCATACAACTGAAAAGATTAAGGGTTTGGAGTGGGTGGAGAATCACAATAATCACCATAATTTTGTAAGCATACTATCACACGAATTTCTTTAAAACCTTGTTCCATTTTAAAGAAAGAAACTCTATAAAATATAGGGAAAACATTGTAAAAATGATTTACATATAAAGGTAATTGAAATTTCAATTTCTCAAAGCAATTCAGAGAATCAATATAATTCCTATCAAAATTTCAATTAAACTCTTCAAAGAATTAGAGCAAACATTACTGAAATCTGTGTGGGAGCACAAATTTGTATGAAGCCACCCTAAATAACCAAAGGAATACTGAGAAAAAGAAAATACATATCACGCTCCCAGACATCAAAGTATACTATAAAACCATAGTAATAAAACCAGTAGTATATAATAATAAACATAGACACAAAGACTAACAGAATACAACTTACAGTCCAGAATAACCCAAACATATGGAAAATTTATATACAATAAATAAAACAAGAATATAAAATGGAAAAAGGAAATTCTCAAAATATGGTATTAAGAAAATTGGACAGGCACATGTAAAAATTAAATTAGAACACAATCTCATACCAGACACAAAAATCGATTCAAAATGATTAAAAACTTTGATATATGACCCGAAATCATAAAATATATTGGACTGCACAGACAAAAATACTCCATTACTGGGATCTTGTGTTTGAGGACATGACTACAATAACAAGGGAAATAAAATAAAACATAAAATGGGAATATATTGAATTAAATAAAATATACTGAATAAAATAAAAAAATAAAGCAGGAATATATTGAATTAAAAAAATAAAATGGGAATATATTGAATTAAAATTCTTCTAAGCTGTGAGTGAAACCATCAGAAAACAAAGACACCTGGTTTAATAGGAGAAAATATTAGTACATCATATGTCTGACAAAGAACTAATATTAAAAAGCTACAAATAATTCTAACAACTCACAAAAAGAAAGCAAATAACCCAATTTAAATTGGACAAAAGATATCAATGACTTTCCAAAGAATACACACCAATGCACATGAAAAAAAATCATCATAACTTATCATCAATGAAGTATACAATTTAAACCACAATAAGATACCACCTCATACCCATGAGAATGGCTCACATCATCCTAATTAGAAACAAGAAGTACTGGTGAGAATGTGAAGAAAAATACGTTGTTGGTGGCAACGTGGACTGGTCTAA
This sequence comes from Uropsilus gracilis, assembly GCA_004024945.1. Lineage (NCBI taxonomy): Eukaryota > Metazoa > Chordata > Mammalia > Eulipotyphla > Talpidae > Uropsilus > Uropsilus gracilis. The sequence goes on from PVHY01000175.1 coordinate 81,389, forward strand.
CCCACATAAAAAACAGTATGAAGATTTCTCAAAATATTAAAAATAAGGCTAGGCATGGTGGCTCGTGCCTGTAAGCTTCAGCCTATGAAGGGGCCGGGGCTAGGAATCACGGTTCGAGTCCCGCCTGGGGACCATAGTGAGACCTAATTCCAAAAAAATAGCTGGGTGTGGTGGCACGTGCCTGTAATCCCAGCTACCTGTGAAGCTGAAGCTGGGGATTGCTTGGGTCTGTGGTACCTTGGGCCTATGGTTCCACGGGCAAAAACAGTGAGACCTAGTCTCAAAAAGAAAAAAAACAAAAAAACAAAAAATATGCATTAAAAATAAATCTACCATATGATCCAATAATTTCAGTCACAGACACCTAGCTGAGGTGCAAAAACTGTAATTTGAGGGGACATATCCACTCTTACATTCTTTGGAGCACTGTTTACAATAGTCAAGTTATGGAAACAACCTAAGTGGCCACTGACAGATGAGTTGATTAAGAAGATATGATATATACACACAGTGGAATATTGCTCAACTGTAAAAAATGGAGTTTTGTCATTTGCAACAGCATGGAAAGGACGAAAGGATTGTGTTCGTGAAATAAGTCAGAGAAAGAAAGGCAAATGCCAGGTGATTTCACTCATCTGTCATATAATATAGAAACAAAGCAAAGGACCAAACAAAAGCAAACCAAAACAGATGCAAGAACTCTGACTGTAGGAAATGTTACCAGAGTGGAAGAGTAGAGCTAGCAAGAAAAGGGGAAGAAATTCCAATGGACTATGGTAAAGGATTATGGATGTTTCATTCTTAGGCACAGAGTGGTAATAATTATTTGAAAAGGAATTAACCTATATACTTAAAACACATACAATATTGTAAACCAACATTACTTCAATAAAATAAATAATTTAAAAAAATCAAACATCTTTAAGAAACAGCTTTCCTATAAAAAATTAAAAAAGAAAGAAATTTCTCTTGCAGAATTAATTTTGTTTTACACATATCAGGAAGTTTAAAAATACATCTGTATTTATTTATTTTTTAATTTAAATGTGTCTATGTCACTTGCTATGATTTTAGCTTTTTTTAATTTAACTTTAAGTAAATATTTTCATCAATAACCCCTGTCATCTTGACTGTCTTTCTGAGGTATAAAGAACTTAAAACAACACAAATTTATTAAATTCCATTTCTGTAACAGAAGTCTGAATGTAGAATAGTTTCCTTGGTCAGGATCTTACAGACATGAAGTCATGCTATCAAGTCATATGGTGCAAACATCTGGGTCTCAGGGCCCTTCTGGGCTCACTGATTGTGCCTATCATTCCTTTCCTGAAGTTCAAAGAAGACCTTCATCCTCCTGCTGACTCTTTGTGGGTCCATCTCAGCACTTAGAGGCTTCCCACCATTCCTTACCATATGGTCTCCATGGCAGTTCACAATAGGAATTTGTTTGCTTTATTCATGAAGACCTGAAGCACATCTCCATGACTTTCTTCTCTGTGGCCAGCCAGTGAAAACAATACTTTTCAATGGACAAAGTTAAACCTGCCTGTATAATATCTCCTCCTGAAAACAAACTCTGCCAATATTGCAAAATCTATTGATTAATGTGAAATGAATATATTCATAGTTCTTAGAATTGTATAAGACACATAGCACATCAGGGACCTCAGAATCTTAGGGGACTTTTTAGATAACTGCCTAGCACATAAAAGATTGATGAATCCTCACAATGGTCCACATGCTATAAGTGAAGTTCAAATGGGATGAAACAACCACCTGTAATCTCTAGCTTTTGTTCTCATCCTTTTTTCCCATGCTCATTTATGCCTACCAAAGAAATTTAAATATTTACAGTAGAACTAAAGGAGTATGTTATTATTAGCAATGAGTAGTAAAGGAATTAACAAAGAAAGAGAAATTCTAACTCTTTAAATGAAAACACTTTGAAAGAAATTCTATCAGATTATCTCCTACTTGCTGATGCCTACTTCATTTTTCTCTAAGATACATCTAAGTTATGAAAGAAAATACATTTATTTGGACTAATATTAGTATGACCAGAGTGGATTAAAGTCATTACTCCTACAATAATCATTTGTTCTTTCCAAAGAGAAATTACTCCAAAAAATTCAAATCATGGCAAATTGAATAGTAGCAATCATAGTCTGATACCATGTTTGAGAGTTAAAAAGTTGAACTGTAACTAATCCAGAGAATTTATGAAGTCAATATGACTGTTGGAGAAAGCACATGAAGGAAGCCCAGAGATGAAAGCACTGTGGCTGTGGTATTGTAGCTTTTGGATACAGATAGGTATTCCTAGCTGTGTTTTCCATTTGAATAAACATCAAATTTTCTTCCCTTCTTTATGAGATTTAGTGTCAGGAAGGCAGTGTGTCCTCCTGCCACCAAGCTGATTCCTTACATCTTCTTTTTCTTTGAAGCTAATTACTGTAATAGATGATTTAGAGAGTATTTAAGTACCAAATGAAAGTTTTGACAAATATTTAAGACCCTGCCCTATACTGCCATTATATGTGCCTATGAATGTAAAACATATAAATTGTTAGAAGGCTTTAGGGGTCAAACAATGTAGTAAGAATGACTCAGAGTTGTAAGTCATCATTCTCATTTTGCCTGTTAAATCAAAGACAAGACAAAAAGTTGTCAGTAGACCTTTCCTCAACCTACCCACACCTATTGCCTAGGCAAACAGACATTCTTTCATTAAATAAAACATAAACCTATAGTCTTTTTAATAAATAAAGGATCTTCCAAGATAAATATTAAAAAATACTTCATTTTTTAATATTTCATTTGATTGAAATGTTACTAGCCAAGTTGTACTGTAAATAATACAATTTAAATAGTATTTGCAAAACACAACCATCATTGTACAAATGTAATAGACTTTGAATCTGTAGAACTAAAAAGAAATCCCTACTTCAGGATTCAATCTCTTATTGTAATATAATGCCTGCTGAAAGCAGTGTTTGTGTATACATTATATATATATAAATATATTTGAAATATGAATTTCCAGAATAGCTATCAATTCTAAGGAATAAGCTAGACTAGAAGTTCTGCATCAGTGCTTGTAATTTAATGGAGGAGTATTTTGCAGTGAAGTTATCTAAACACTGGAAATAAGAAGAAATACCTAAAATATCTCAGCTACTAAAGATCAATTGAATTCTCAGAAAATTTTAAGTCAAGAATGAAACAAACTTAATGCATATAGAACTAAACTCAAATAAGAGAATAAAAATATACACTTCCATTTTTCTCATCTTTTTAGATCATGCTCATTTCTATAAATCTGTATCAGCATTTTACACTGTGTTCTTTAGTGTTATGATGTGTTTAACAAAAAATACAAAAAGTATTTTGTATCAGAAAGTGCTCAAACATTTTTGTGGGAGAAGAAAATGGTATTATCAATTTAGATAAGAAATATGCCTTTTTGAAAAAAAGACATTTATTTACCCCATAACATATCAAATCCTTTCTTAGGGACTCATTCAAGCAAAGGGAAAGCACGTGTTCACAAAAAGGTTATACAAGAATGCTCATGACAGATTTATTCATAATAGCCAAGAAGTGAAAACAAGTTTTCTGACCAACTAAAGGAGCAAATTGAAATACAGACAATGGGATTTTATTGAGAAATTGAATTGAGTCATTGAAATAAATAAAATGATTGAATCTCAAAAACAATATGCTGACCTAAAGAAGCTGGACACAAAAGAATGTTTGCATATGATTCCATTTATATGGAAACAGCCGAGCTGTTTAAAAATATTATTTTATAAAAATATAATTTTAAATGATCATAGAAATATTATTGGTCAATGAGTCTGAAAACAGAATTAACCAAAAAAAAAAGTTTTCTTTCATAGCACTAATTCTTTAATATCATTTATGTATACTGTTATCCTCCATGAGTTGTAGCAAGTAAACTCTGCCATGGAACATTTTAAGGACTGATGTTAGAAACTAAATCTCTCCAGAGCACACCACAAGTAAGATTTTATCATTATGTATGTGGGAGAAAAAGTGCATGTAGGTGCGTGCATATGCAGTAGTGAAACCAAATTAAGAAGACATCTATTTCCATAGCATTGTGACAAATATATCTTTGGTACCACCTGTTAATAAGATCAAGAAAAAATGGAAATTGTTACTAAGCTCACAAAGAAGATTAGAGGAGACAGCTGAAGAGAATAGCAAAGGGAGATAGATACCCATGACAGTAAAAGAACAAGGTATTGAGACTGATTTGGAGAGGCAAGCAGTTGTACTGAAAGAGAGATGAGTTTTATTTTCAGGTCTGTTGAGACTTAACCAGGGGCCCCAAGGCAATTCACCAGTGAAACTTATGACACTCTGGTTGCCTTAGCATATTGGACTTGAATGTTTGCAATTGTTTGCGAAATGGTGGCAGCTGCCACAGGAGGACTGTAATCAGTGTGATCCCTTTGTGCTCCATTCTTTAGAAGACACCAAAGCTACAACAGAAAATATGCTAATGAAGAAGATAAAATTACAGTCAAAATTGACTGTAAAAAGATCATTCTGGGAGTGCTGTTTGTGATTTGAATCTTCGCTGTAAGATTGCCAGGTAGTTCAGAGCTTTCAAAGAACTGCAGAACCTACTCTCAGGTTTATAGTGGGGGAATAAGGTGAAGGGTTCAGGTGGCAGTATGATCCCATGAACTTACTGCATCTACAAAAAGTGCAACACCACTAACAAAATAGTGGGCTAGACCTTTGACTATTTTCCATTGATCTTTTCTGTACATATTTACATTTTGCAGATAACTTTACCTTCCAAGAATATGTATCTTCTTATTATAACCACTATATAAACAAACCCAATAATGGATTGTTTGTTGTTCTATGTGAAACCTAATTCATTATTTCAATTATATCTTCTGCAATCAAGTGTGGACTTGTCCAGGGACTGAAAAGTTACACTCAACATGCACCAAATGTATTGTGGATAAAAGAATGGTATGAAGACTAGATGGATGGATAGATGGATGATGAAATTCAACATTATAGCTAACTAAAGGACATAATGTTATAGAATAAACTTAAATATGATTCTTAGACTTCTGATTCTGGAACTGATGGAATAACTAAAAGATTTTTCACAAGTTTTCTCTCACACAACAAAAAATTCTGAACATATATTAATAAGCATATACAGATAGAATGAAAGCTTTAATAAAAAGCTCTCTGGGTAGGGATCTATCATGTAAGTTAGCAGAGTTTTTTCTTTCATTAGCTTACATATACAGCATTTGGATATTGCATCTTCCCCATGATTGTGCAGCCCAGTAGCTGTGTGCATGTGTAAGTGTTCACACCTGGGTCTATGAGTAGGCATTAACGGGGCACAGAGATGACACACATGAGCACAAGAGAGCACACACAAGAAAGAAAGCATGAGAGAATACCAGAGAGAGAGCCTAGAGAAAGAGTACCTGCTACCTGAGCTCCCTGATCTTGCTCTGCCTGGTATGTCTATGTAACAGCTAAACAAATAAAGAACCTATGCAGAGTGGTGAACCTAATACTTACAATTGGCAAGGAATGGCTACATGACAGTTGGCAACAAGGATGGGATGATTTCTTAATAGGATCCTGAGACTTGAAAATCAACATGGTGATAAGAGTGATGAATTCCTTAGGTTTTCATTTTGTTTTTCATGTATTCTGACTGTATGTATTGGAGAAACCTAACTCTAAAACTACCAAGTGGTACAGTTAAGAAAAAAGTCCCAAGAAAAATGTATATACTTTAATGAAAGGGCCAGAAAAGTGTTGAGCTAAAAGCATTGGACAATTTTTTTAACACACACTATAATTTTACCAAACACAGAAGGAGAACTGTCCTCAAGACTAATAAATTTGTGAGACTGTTGGAGAGCTGAGGTTCTGAACCCATCCCAACAACAGCAAGGTAGGGCAAGTTGGCCTCCCACCAATTTCTCCTCATCTGAATGGTATCAGAGAGACAAAAATTGCAAAGTATAACCTATACTGAAACAGCAAAAATAGGAGTTTGCACGGGATAATATAAGGCAAGGCACTCTTACCATGTATTGTCAGAAAAACATAAGTTGGTGAACTGAGGACTCACCCTCACCATGCCTAAACAGAACGATTCCTTGAAAAGGATAAAGAAAATAAAATTTTAAAAAGTTTAGTTGGTCACATAACAAAATCCAAAGTACCCAAGCTCAGAAAAAAAAAATATATTAAACCAAGAAAATCTCAGCTCACATAAAGAGTGAGCTAATAGTACAAAACCAACATGCTGGTAATGGTGGGAGCATTTGCTGAGTTTTTGAAAATAGTCATCATAGAAATGATTCAATAAGCAGTTCAAAAGTGCTTCAAACAAATGTAAAACAAGAGATATCTCAGCAAAGAAATGTAATATATAAAAATGAAAATTTCAGAGATGAAAAATAAAGAGCACAATGATGTGACTCACATATAAGAGGCAGAAAAAAAGTAGCCATAAGTTCAAAGATAGAGCAATAGAAATGGCCTAAGCTGTGCAACCTAGAGAAATAGACTGAAATATTTAATAATAAAGAAAGGGCCTCAGGGATTTGTGGGGTGATAGAAAATCACCTTACACTAGTGTTACAGAGTCCTGGAAGGACAGGAGAAAGAAACAGGGCTCAAAATTATTCCAATTCCCTTAATTTTTCCATGAACCAAAACTTCCCTAAAAATTAAGGTTCAATTCTTTTAAGTTTTCAAAGAATTATGGCTGGTGAATTCAAACTTTGGCAAAAAGATATAAACTTACAGACTCAAGAAACTGAACAAACCCAAACAGAAAAAAAGTTCAAATAAATCCATGTCAGACACATCATAGTCGAACTGGGAAATTAGACAAAAAATAATTTGAAAACACCCAGAAAGGAGAAATGCATTTTCAATAAATTAAAACACTTCAAATGACAGCAAATTTTTCATCAGAAACCATGGAGGAAAAGAATGTACAATTTTATTATCCTTAGCTTGAATTTTTTAATTATGTCAGCAAAAATTTTAATAATATCAAATGTGGTTACCAATGTGGTTCATGGGAAAATATGTAGGACAATTGTAATCTATAGGACAAGAGATGAAGCAATAAGCAAAATACATAAGATCACCGAACTTGAACTGGCAAATGTTGGTGACAATATATGCCTTTGGCTATTAAAGAGAGAAAAATTTATGCTGTGATTATATATCATCCCATACATATTAAAATAGCAATATTTTTAAAAACTGTAAAAATAACAAAAGTTGGTGCAAATGCAGAAATATTGAAAGTCATATTTAAAAATGTATTTTCTAGAGAATGGTGAATTCTGAAGTTCCAACCCCCCAGATCTGAACATTTAGAGGAGTAACTACCCTTGTTCAAGGGTAGTCTCGGCAGTTTTTGTAGGTAACACAAGTTGATCTTTTTGATATCTGATTTGAAGGCGTAAATACTAATAAATAAGTTGGAAAGATTAGGTTTTAGACTAGCTATTTAAGTCAAGATTGAATGTTGCCCAGAAGAGTTACTGAACCAGAGTTTTGAAGATAAGGTCTGAAAAGATAAATGGATGAAGAAATATGGGGTTAACTCTGAATTCTAAGGATGGTTAACAGGTGTTAGGGAAGTGGGAGAGCCCCAGGGTACACAATAATGTAATATAAATATAGATATGCAAAATTAAAAAAATTAGATTGAAAAAACCCAGGCATCACAGAGATAGTTGACATTCTCTGTGGATATCTCTTCTATCTTATTCTCCACTACACATTCCCAGAAATAATAATCAGTGCACTGGATTTGATGTTTGTCATTCCTGTGGTATTTGAAACTTTTAAATCACACATCAGTAAATAGTATATTAATTTGCATGGTTTATAATTGTGTAATTATGGTATTGTAATATGTACACCTATCTGTATGTAACTTGTTTTCTTCCACAAAAAATTAAAAAAACAAAAACCTAGAATTCTAAAAAATATCAAGCCAGAGAAAGAAAATTGTTTTAATTTTTTACAGCAAAATCATATATAAAATGTGTTATTTTATAGTATTTGGAAAATAGGAAAAGGGGAAAAATTGAAGTCACTCTTGATCCTATTGTTCAGAAACACTGATCACTGCATTTGTTCTATTTGTGTGTGCACACACACATGTGTGTTTGTGTATATATGTAAATACCCTCTTATTTTTAAATTCGGAGTTACGATACAAATGCAAAGAATGGTGTTGAAACACATTCCTTCTTTCTCCTAGCAAACTGTCCAGGGCTTGTAATGTAGAGACTTGGTTGTAGCCACTATTGACCAAGGGCATGGTGGAGCTATTAACCTTGAGGTCAAAGTTTCCATGTCGCCTGTTACAAATCCCCTAAGACAGCTTGTCCCCAGACAATGTTTCCTTTAGGCATGTTTTTGTCTAAAACTCTTCTCAGGGTAACCCACTAAGAATCTATTAGCCTGAAAATGGTGAAAGGTGATTCTTGGAAAACTATACCAAGCATCTTAAAGTTCACTTTGAACTTTGATTTTCTTGTAGAAGTTTAGCAGTAAGTTGAACTGCCTTACCAAGAAAATTTGCCACTGCTCTGACAAAGAATATTTCAGGTAAGAACAGTTTTCTTTCCCCTCCCCAGATATCTATGTGGTGTCCAAATACATTAGTTTCTCACTAAGAAATAGCTCTTCAAAGCCAAAGTCCATTTTCCCCTAAGTATCACTCTACATTTTCACAAATAGGTAACTATTTACTAATGCCCCCCCTTTACTAAAAAAAAAAAAATTGTCTATATTTTCTTTTTTAGATCCTACTTAGAATAGCTAGTTATATCACAATATAGTTAGAGTCACTCATTTCCAACCCCATGTATATATGGAAGAAACAACACCTGCTACTTGCCTTAAATATATAATTTTTCTACATTTTTCCCACTATATATGTATAAATAGTCAAAAATTGAATATAAGGAAAAGGACAATTTCTTGTGTAGTAACTGAGCGTGAAATTCCAAAGTGAATTTCCATTGACTACAGAGCCACATTGGACTTTGATGGCATATAAGATTTTGATTATAAATGCCTATGTTAGTCTAACAAAAAGTGAAAGCATTTACAACTACAGGAATGCACCTGCTTTGCTGTCATTTCAGCACGACCTTAGTACAAGACCACATATGAATCTTGGAGTACCTATTGACTTCTTTACTTGCAATTGAATTGGTTTAAACAGCTACTTTAGCAAAACTGATCCTATAATTATTTAAAGTATCTACCGTCTAAAATCCAATTAAGTTATGCTCATTGTAAACTCAAAACTGTCAATGCCAGCATTTTTATTCTTAAAATTATTGATATTTATTTGCAACATGTAGCTGACATTTTTTCTTTGTGTCTTTCTAATCTGATAAAAATGCATATATGTGAATTGAATTGGAAATATAATCTTTATAAAAAGAAATTGAAACACCCTTCTGTCTTCCTGGAATAGTATTCCTTAGCATAGCATAGGTTTGATGAATATATTCACTTCTTATTTCTAAATGGTGGAAAAATTGCCCTTTCTTTTCCCTTTCTTAAAAAGCATGTTGAAAGGAGAATAAGAAATAAAAGCCTCCTGGTAATAGAAATGGAAGATATTTGTAACCCAAACTATAGTGCAAGGAACTGTAGTGCAGGTAAAATAGATTTGAGATGTTCAGAGCTAAAGAAGCTAGTGATTCCAACCCATATCTCAGTAATGAAAATAATTAAATACTTAATATTGAGCAATTTTAAGTACTTTATATTGACTTGTACACTACACAGTTTATAGGGGAGAGCTACAAAATGGACAATAGGAAGATACACCACTAAGAACTGTAGACAATATCATATCAATATTTACATGGTTTTACTTAAATTTATCTTGCAGTACTCTAAGCTGATTCATAGGACTTTTCAGCATCCTGTTTAAAGTTTTGGGGACTTTTCTTCTTGCTGATGTCATAGTTCATTGTTTTGTTTACTTAGAATAATGAGCTCAGTAACTAATTAGCTGAAAAGTGCTATTACTTTTGACACATAGCATATACTCCAAATACCAGGCTGCACAGCAATTAACAGTGTGTTTTCACCTAAATAAGAAAAGGAGGTTTGAACTCTGTCACCTCCTCTGTGGTTACCTAGTGATATTACTTAGGAACAGTCTGTGTTCCCAAGCTAAGTCAAATAAAGCGGGTCTGCATATGTCTCAGATTTTAAAATTGCAAATTTACACTGCAGACTAGGTCTCCGGAGGTCCCAGGTCATACATAAATAGTGATGACATACTCAAGAGGTTGGGTATTCTCTCCAATAGCACAAAGGTAGTTTCTTTTTTAAAATATTAGGGAAACAGTCAGCCAGCAGTTGCAACATTTCTAACAAGTTTCCATATTGTTTCTCTTTCCTGAGATATAGTCAAATATCTTTCCCCAGTCTTCTCTTTTACACTTCTTACAATGTCTGAGTGTTGATGAAGGGGATTTTGTTTTTGTGCTGTCACAAAGCAATCTGTCACTACTCAGAAGCAACAGAAAATATGTATAGAAAGCATTATGTATATAAAAGGAGTCTGTCCTACAGTTGGCAGGAGAGAGATGTGTGAACAGATACAAACAAGACTGTGTTACTCATACACTAGAGGAAATTTGAAGACTTGAAAATTCAAGCTCTAAGCTAAGATCTCATGTCATCAAACTTATAGCAGAGACTCTAAGTTGAAACAACTCCCTTATGGACGCTAGACTTTTAATGGCAAGGTTGTTACCTATGTGGTCCATTATAAACAGAAATTTATTCATTGCCTTGAATTTTCTACAAGTACGAAAATAGATAACTAGAATTTCTAGAAAGTGAAAAGTATTCTATTTTTTTTTAATCTCCAGAATATGGCACAGAAAATATACTCAATAAACAAAATATAAACATTTCTCAATTTCCTCTGCTACTATATGTGCACTTGGTGTTAATTCTATTTTAATTGCACTAACAGTAATGTCTCTTTTGTGGTTTTTACTGTTCTCATCTTCAGAGAAATCCCAAACATTTGATAGGATACATATTTATAAATTGTTATCCATTTGGATCTTCATAGTTTATAAATATGGAATCTACCTACTTTTATTGACTTTCAGCAGACCATTAGTGTCACATTATAGTCATTATGTCCATTCCCCTTCAGATTTCCTCCCCCAAATATACAGAAACTGAAGCATCTGTATCACTCATATCATTAAGATAACTCTTGTTAGTTTCAACAATATTCTTTTCTCTTATGTCCAGGATGCCAAATCAGGAGCAAGGACAGAAGAGAAAGCAATTCACTAGGGTCACTCCATGTACTACTTGGATGTATAGATTAAAACCTGTCTTTAAAAAGCAACCAGGCATGGTGGTGGGAGCCTGTAATCTCCGCTACCTGGGAGGCCGAGGTTGGTGATCACTTGAGTTTGTGGGATTGAGACTACCCCAGGCAAAATAAAATCTAAGGAAGTAGAGATTACTGTGGGTTGAGTAGGACCAGTACATGCCCATCAGCAGCACATAAATTGTAAATATTATAATCACCAGAGCCTTTCTAGGTTGACAATTGTGTTTGCCTAGAAGAAAATCAAGAATTATAATTCTTGAGATGATTGATTTATTGATTGTCTTCTCTTACAGTTCCTTCCCTAGAGTCCTAAGTTTCAGAGGCTGGAATTTTAGTATAAGAGAGTGAATCATCAGGCATTGTACATTATATTACATGTTTTTCTCATGATTTAGCATATATGATTTAGCATATATTTGGTATCATACTCTACAACTTTATTTCTATTCCTTTATAGAAAAAAAATATCAGAATTGTACTTGGCAAAAAATTCTGTATAAAAGTTATGGGATATTATGAAAATTGCCATTCCAGGAAAGTCATTTATATTAACTCAGTCTTAATTTCCTGTTCTGTTGAAGAGGCGTAACAACAATGCCAACTACATAAAGTTCTTAGAAAATTGAAAAAGTTACACTGTGAAGGTTGAGTGGGATAGGTCTGTTCTATAGAAAGTCTAGCTGTCATTGTTTTGTTGCATTGCATTTGTACTATTATTATTTTCAGAGAGTCATCCTATAGAATTACCACTGCTTTTATGGTGCAACCTCAGGCTTTAATGGTGATGCCTACCTAAAGAGGTTTTGTGGGGGATTTTTTTTTATAGTCAAGTTGAAACAAGAATAAATAGGTTATTTCTTTGTCCTTTTTGCTATTATGAGAAAGGATGTATTTTTAGAAAACCATCCCTAGTCAGGTGAATGAAATCTGGAATTTTGGTTGTCTCTACTACCTGAACTAGGGCAATTATCATTCAGTTGCAAACCCTCAACATTCTCTTTGTAGCCTTGTGTGGTCTGATTCATTATACTTTAGGATTTATCAAAGTCATTTAATTTTTGTTATTACCTAGGGCCAAGTATGTCGTTGTGTCAGAAGCACACCTAGTTTTAACCCTCTCTTTTTATAGTTTCACACATTATTGCTAGAGAAAGAATGTGGTACAATTATATGTCAAAAGGGGTTACTGTGCAACAAGGGGACATTCAAATTTAAGTTTTATATGTTTAATTTCAGGTGATTATGTCACCACTAATAGATTAAATTGGAAACAATTAATAGCATTTCAGGCTTTGCTATATAATACTATAGTCTTCAAATTTTGGTATCTGTCAGAAAACGACAAGCATAAATCCTTCTCTTAATCTCCACTTAACCGCCCACTAAATACTGCAAAGAAGGACAGAGCTGGTCTTAAGCCAGCATGTGAAGTGGGAAGAGAATGCCTTCATTGCTCCAGATGTGCTGTTTCACCTGTTTGGAGACTTGTCCTTTGGGCCTTGGCCACTATGACTCCTCTAGTCCTGAGCTCTAAACCATGAATTCCAGACAGACACAGCTCTGTGAATCTTCTGCTTGTACATGTGACTCTTAGGACTCAGGTGTGCCTGCACAGGTCCCCTCCCTGTGGAATTCTCCTTGCTTATAGGACCATCACCACCTCTACTGGCCCCTGACCTCCATTGCAATTTGATAATGCCTTTTTAGGCCCACCACCTCTGCAGTGATGGACACAGACTCTTGTTGGGGCTGTTCTGTCCTCTCAGTATTCTTGAATATCCGTACAGTTTGTTTTCTTACATGCACAACCCAATCCCAGTGCATAATGTTTCAGGACCCTTAGTCTCCACAAACTTTGGATGTGCAGACTGCCCAGTTCTTGAAACCCTCTTTAGATGACATTTAGAGTAGCTTTATAGCCTCTTATCCTTTAAATTTAGCAGATGTGATTCAGGCACTCACTTCCTAAGCTCTAGGGAACACTTATAATAGGTGATTTGGAGAATGAGGGTCTCCAAACTTCCTCCATGGGTAAGATAGTTGGGGAGGGAAACAATTCAAAGTACATTGATACTGCTCTCCAAATATTCTCCTTAACATTCAACCTGACATTTAGGAATTCAGACTTAGATGTGTGTGAGGAATTGGCCACCTCTGGGAGAATACATGCATGATAGCCTCTCAACTAATTTTGAAATACTTATGGGTCTTGAACAAAACAGACTAAAATAGCACCATTTCAAAATAATATCAACAATGTATGAAATACTACAGAAATTCCAGTGAGAGGAAATTTCATTTTTGCTAGATGAAATTCAAAACTTCACTGGCCAAATTGCCTTTATTGTCTAGAAAATCCCATAATAACTGCAACTTTGTTACCCATCAGGAATCAATGCATTTTAAATGAGTTTGGTACAGGGTAGAGTGTAATAGAAGAGGAAATAGATAATTTGAATTTTGAAATATAATTTAGGAGTTTTATTTTAAAAGGAGACTTAAGTTTTTCTTAGATTTCTCCATATCTCCTCCCCCACAACTAAATATAAGACCTATTTATTAGGAATAAATTAGCCAAAAAGGACTTAAAATTGTGACCTACCTTAGTTTCTAACTGCCATTTCTATACATTGAAAAATTTTGAAAACAAAAAATTAAGATAAGATAAGCATTTGGACAGAGAACTAAAGGGGAGAAAAACTACAAAAGAGACAAATTCTTGTGCCTGAAACAAAACTTCACTTGCATTTAAGCAACAGTCTGTTCTGAAGTTATTCTCTCCTACTTTTATCTGCATAATTATTTTCTTCATGAAAGAAATGTTGGATTTTCTACATTTGTGTAAATGTTTTCTACCACAGATTATTTAGCACTTTGAATATTTTTCAGTTTCTCTTATTTCCCTCAAAATCTTTTCTCTCTCTCTCTCTTTATCCTCCCCAATTCTCTTTCCTTCTATCCATTTTTTTCAATTAAAAAAATCTCTTTCCTGTCATCATTTCAGTCTTTCTGTTCAGCGACTTGCAGTTTTCAGATTCTGTACTGGATTCTCTCTCATCCTCTCCTCTTTCTCTGGCATGCAGCTGATCTCCTGAGTATGTCCTCCCTATTCATATGAGCATGCTGTTAGTTGTCCTGCAGTTTGGCACTTAGGTTACATGCCATTTGTCAAAAATAGGATTTATTTTTGCTAATTAGTTACTGAGATCACTCTGTAAGCAAATGATATGATCAAGCCATAACACAACAAAAACAAAATCCCTAAGCTTTAAACAAGGATGTAAGAAAGTCCTGTAAATGAATTTACCTAACAGCAAGATAAACTTAGGCAAAAGTAGCTATTGATATTGTCTACCTATCTTTTTGATCTGTGTTCCAGTTAGCTGTTTTTCAGTTCTCCCCTCTGAGCCATGTTCTACAAATCAATAGAATATTTAACACAGGAAGAGAAAATATACATGCTCCATATTGCCAAATGCCCTTTGAGGATTCAAATTTGTCAGTGTGTAAAAGTAGAGCACTGGCACCTAGTAAAGACCTCTCAAGAAATTCTTATAGGCATGACAACACTGATTTCTTATAAAATGAATGAAGAAGCATTTTTATTTATGGCAAATCCATTGCTTATTTTGTTTTATAATATACAATATAAAATAAAAATCCATTGTTTTATATTGTCTGACAATTCAATATCACATCATCCTAGGCATTGCATTGGAATACTTATACCAGGCACCATTTTCAGAAAGCACAAAAAGGTACATTTATCCTTGAGCTGGTAAAAATCTACAGTGAAAATTTCTGATAAAATCTATCTTCCATAGTTCAGTGTGTCATTAATTCTTGAATAACTATCTTGGTCTATTTGAATTTTATTCATTTCTCATCAAGTTTAGGTTGATGCTACTTACAGTTACAGGATTCAGTATGTTGTATGACTTCACAAATAAGAAAAGTAATAATTAGCAGATTTTAATAATATTAATGAGAATACAATGAATGGTTATGAGAGGATACTTAAAATATTTAAATATGTATTATATTCAAAATGTATTAAAAGGAAACAATCCAACTGAACATAAAAGTATAAATGTAATTACTGCTAACAGGATCAATTTAGATCATGGACTTTCATCATAGAAATAATAAATAAGAAAAACTAATAATATAATCTACTTTTAAATACATTGGAAATATCAGAAAGTAACTCAGTGTTTATAACATGTGAGTTAGTTCAAACTTTTGCATATCACTTTAAGGTGAATCTAGAATATTAAAAATATTTCTGCTTTTTTACTTAGTATTTTAAATTATCAAAGATTCATGAATTTTCTGTATTCAAAGATGTTGAAGTCTTTGTTATTTATCATAGAAAAATGCTAGAAATAAAGCCTAAATCCAATGTAAGGCAAATGATTTACATTGTCCACTTAATCAAGAATATTACACATATTTTACAAATCATGTTTTCCAGAAATACTTAACGATACTGAGAAATGTTCAATATGGGGGGGAGGCTGATATGAAATGACTCGTAAAATAATGATCCTCTCCCTTTATGTAAATGTTAAAAATACATATGACCTTAGAGATGAAAAATAAGGAAACAAATGCCAGGAAAAAATGAACTAGAGGTGGATAAGGTTGGCTATTTCTTGGTGATGGGTGTAGGGTAAATGAGCTGGTCAGGTTTTTACTCCATTAGCCTTACTCAGCACCTGTGGTATTGTGCTCTCTCTACAGTGCTGTGGATATAACTGGTACACATGTATGTATGTGTGCATGTATGAGTGGTCACACCTGAGCCTGAGAGGAGAGGCTGAATAGGCAGTGTCCCCTGAGAAGGGAGTAAGAGTAGGTGAGAGAGTAGAGTACAGATAATGCCAGAGAGAAAGAGGCCAGAGAAACAGCGTGAAGATTCCTGGGGGAGTAGGAGGTTGGGGGGAGCTAGCCTGCCTCCCAGGCCCCTAACCCTGGCTTTGCCATGCCCTGCCTGGAGTGTCTTTGTAACTGCTAGAACCAATAAAGAGCCAACCCAGACAGAGATGTCCACAATACAATTGGTGCCATGAACAGGCTGCTTACACTGTGGTATATTATAATTTTACAAAATTTATATCCTGTAAGTATCTGCTACTTTTGTGATCAGAAAAGTTGGAAGATGATTACTATGATGTAGACAAAGGTGGAGAAAACAGAATAAACTGAATCATAAAAGAATCAAGCAGGAAATGGAAATGAAGCTAGAAAGAGGAGAGAGGGTGTAGGGTGGGGTGAAGCAAACATTACATATGTTCAGTAGAAGTTCCAGAAGTCCCCTCTAGGAAAGACAGAAATAGCAATCTGAAAAGGGTAATTTGATTCTCTGATATTTATATTAAATTATTTATTTAAACATTTAATCACTCCTAAAATTAATAAACACTGTATATTAAAACATGTATTACCATTTTCATACCTTTTTTAACCTGGTTATTTTCAATAATTGGAGTATTAACAGAGATACCTCTTCCCAAGTCAGCAGGATTATTGATGAGAAGAATTTTCCATCCTTTTCTAAAAGGATATTTGTGAAACTTATACTTTGTGACAACCATAATACATGCTCTGAAACAGTAATGCAATAAAGGTGTTATTTCTATTTTATCGTTTATTAAAAGGAGATTCTGTGAATTTGACTCAGTTGCTTATAGTCACACAATTTGGAATTCTTGAGTCATAATATATCTTTAGTTTCTTTGACTCCTCCTACTCACCACAGTGTCTTTACTTAATGAGCTCACCTACTAATTATACTCTTCTGATCTCTAAGCATCCCCTACATGTGCCCTCACTGAGACATCAAGCAATTAAAATGTGGGCTTAATAAGGGAACATTTTTGTTTTCCATATTATTATCTCCACCCCCATAACCAAGAGAACTATCTGTATATACTGTGAAAGTTATCTAAGTATTATTCAATTGCAGCTAAAATAATTGTAGGGGATCCCATACTATGCTGCACAGATCTGCTATACCAAGCCAAACACTTATTCCTACAGCTGTTCAGAATGGTAGTGGCTTAGGTTCTTCAGGACCTACTCAAAATCATGCTCCATTTCCAGGAGCAACATGCATGCAATGACTAGTTAATACAAGAATTTAAACATCCTACATCAGTCTCAGAAAATTATCTTAACAAGATTATTCCCAGTAAGACTGGCTGACATCTCTTCCATAACGTCATTACAATCCACTCTCCTCATCTACTCAATTCCACTTCTTTTCCCTCCTTTCCTAAGTGTTAATAATGGGGGAACTCCCAATATTCAACCTGCAAATGTTCATCTCAGAGGCTGCCTGCAGGGAACTCAATCTAAAACAGCTGGTGCTGGAATTGTCTGCAAAAGCAACCCTAAAGCAGGATTTTGAAGTTACAAACCTGCCAGCTGGCTGGCAACGAGAACCCAATCACTTGTGTTCATTTTACACTACTAACTTTAGCTTATGGTCATAACGCAATTGTTAAAACTGTTACCCATTGTGAATTGGGAGGGTACCTAGGGGAAGGGAATGCAATGCAATGTATAGATGTAGTTTATAAGGTATCAGAGGAATATGGGGCAAATCATGATTATGAAGACTACAGAGTTTGCTGAGTTCACTGGGGGCAACTGATGATTTTTTTAAAGACAGTGAAAAGCTATGGGTGATAAACCACCAACTAAGGATTAAATGTGGAAATTACATTACTCTTTACATTGAAGCATGCAAAGAGACTCATCTCTTCCAGTTACAGAGCAATTTATGCTTTTAACACATTTGCCACTTTTAACTTATCCACTTCAATTAACATGATGTCATTTGATGCAGTTGCTGTGTGATGTTCTGTGGGATGTCCTCATAGTCCGAATAAGTCTAAGTCTACAACTGACTCCCAGTTCAGACTGATGGACAAGAATGAGGAATCCACATTTTCCCAGATTTAATGACCCAAATATAAGAAAGAGTTGTGGCTCTGTCATATAGGGAGAGAGTGATTAATATATTTGATACCAAATGATCTTGAACAAATTACTTGATCTCTGTGACTTAATTTCCTCATCAATAAAATAGAGATAGTTGATGATAATGGTAAAGGTTAATATGAGAATCAAATAAATTAATACCAGTCAAGAATTTAGTGCAAATTTTGTTATATATATTACACATGCTATAAAATATTAACAACTATTGTAGTTCCCATAAATTATATCCAAATTTGATTGCTCACATTTTTTAAAAAGAATACTGTACTATTCCATGAGTTGCTTGTCACATTTTTTAAGTCTTTCTTAATTTTGTTTTACATGTTTTTGATGTAGAATTTGCTTTTGTCTATAAAGATTTGTACAACTAAAACACAACCATGAGAGACAATGCATTGAGTACTAGGCACTAATCCACAATTCAGTTGAGTACCACATCGATGGTGAATGATAATCCGGTGTCATCTGGTAGACTACTATTTTAAATGTTGTTGCCAGAGCACATAAGGGCCTGAAAGATTATTTCCTTGATTTTCCTCATTATTCCATAATAATCAGAATTAAGAAATAATTTAAGAATTAAGAAATAAAAATATATACCTTGATTTTGCTACTCATTATGAAATTTAATTTTATGATAAGGCAGTTATTCATAGGCCATAATTATCAGAAAACTAATACTATTAGTAACTAAAATGTTAGGTAAAATTCTTATTCCTGGATCAGGAATCTGAATCTTCTGGCCTCAAATCAGGATTGGATGTATATGCAATCATAAGAAAAATTTATAAATCTGTGATACCAATCTCATTTTATTATATGTAAGAACTATGCCTATACTGAGGTAGGTGAGAAAGTTGGACATAGACAAAGGAAAATTCCCCAAGTAACTAACAAGTCCCCTTGACCAGTGATCACACTCCACTCTTTTTATTGAAAATTCTGGCACCGACCCTTTTCTTCCATTTTGCCACTAATTCTCTACCCAGAAAGTTATTTGAACTCTTTAAAAATACCAGGCCTGTATAGTTTGTCCACTATATTTCTAGAGCTCTTTCTTCCCACATTAAAGAAAATACAATCTTGTTATGATCTGTAATGTTTCATATTTGGCTTTTGCTCAAGACCCTAACTTGGAACTTTCCATTTTATCATTCCTAGCAGGTCCTTTCCTCACAAACAAACAAACAAAATAAAAATGAGCTGCTCATTTTTCTACTCCTTTGATAAAACTTTATGCAAAAAAACCCTTGAAATATATACCAGTTGACCACTGATTTGTTATTTCCATATATTTCTTGACAACTATAGGGATGGAGAAAAGAATCTGTCTGCCTAATTATATCATCATCAGGGGCAATTGGACAATTCTAAGCAGATATTCATTGGAAACTGACCAAAACAACAAATGAAAACCATCAACTTCTATGAACAAATTAAGAGTAAAAACAACCCCCCAAAGGTGACAAAAATGTATCCAGAAAAAGATAAAGTGACATAAATAAGTTTCTAGAAAATATCATTTTCTTCTCTTCCCTCAAAATCAGTTTAAAGTAGGTAGATGGAACCACAAGTGCTAACATTTTAAAATACTGCTTATTGAGATTTATGAGTGAAATATGTTAAATAGCAAAACCTTTGCAACATCTATTTGACAATACAGTTAAAATTTCAGAACTTAAGGGCAAACAGCAATTCTGTAGAATCACCAGAATAATATAGTCACTGAGAAAATTATATGTGCAATAGCTTTTTGTCACATGTCTTTAGAATATCAGACACTAAAATATCAGGAGATTTGGAGATGAAAAAACAAAATATTAAATTGAGAAAATATTTCATTTGCACCAAAGCTACTAAGGCACATAAACAAGAAACCTTTAAAATGTCATCCTGGTAGATTCAGGATATATTATTCACTCTAAAAATATCCCACAGCTGAAGGCTTTGCTACTATATAGAATTAAGGAATTTATGTGTAATTTGTTTTATTTTATATTGTCACTGATTTGTTGAAGGATCTTGGTAGCAAATCACTTAATTCTCCAACATTCACTTTCTTGCTCATTTTCAAAGCATAAATAATTCTATGGATATGTAGCTTTAGTTAAACAAATAATATATGATAGATTAAAGATGATTACAGAATCTGTTCTTTCTACCACTAGGGGTGGAGCCAAATTCTCATCTAGTGAATGTTAGCTAGACTTAGATGTTGCTTGAATGAGGAAACTTGAACTAATCATGTGGTCACACTGGAGATAGCGGTATTCAACCAACTCCCACATGCTCCAGCCATCACACATGATCAATGTGTGTGAGTGATGGAAACTTCAGATGACTCCAGGTACCATTTGACTCCTACTCCATGGAAGATCATACAAGAATTGTTTAGCTGACCCAGTCATTAAATAAGTGTGAGCAATAATAACAAAATCATTTAAGCCACTAATTTTGAAATATTCAATTACATAGCAGTAGATAACTGAAAAAAAGATAAATGATTTGCAGAATTCTGGTTTCCTAAACTATAACTCTCAAAAAGGTTCTGTTGAACTTCAGGGTATGATGAAGTGTTGTTAGCAGTTCTACAATAATTATTTTTAAAAGCATCATTTTTGAGCTTTGAAAACTGCAGTGTTTGCTCTCAAAAAAAGGATAGCAAGTCAAGAAGTTCTGTTATGAATTTAGTTATTTACCCCATACAAAAGCCAACAATAGAACTGTGTTTACTTCCCTGATTCCATTCTCTATTTTTGTCATGAAAGCTGTTGATAGTGTTTTCTATTTTGTAAAAACAGATGATATTAAGTTGACCTCTCTTTCCCAAATTACCTTTCATAGTTTCCTGTTGTATGTCACCATCTAGCTGATGAGCATAAATAAACTTAATTAATACAATCAATTTTGGATGGAAATTTTCATTCCAAAGTGTGAATTATGATATATTCAACTCCCTGTCTCTTTTGTGTTATCATTTATTTCCTATTTTCTTATTTACAAATATATCTGAAGAGCTAATGTAAGTTTTGATGATGATTTTACACCTACCCCAAGAGATAACTTTGCTGAAGTTCATGCTGAATTTGAAGTTGAAAAGATTCCTGTCAAAAACCTGTATAATAAGTCAACATATTGATGACATGACATATGACGTTGAAAAAACTTTGTGTAATAAACTGAAAACCAGTATCTTCTCTAAATAGGTTGAGTTTTCAATAAGTTTTGACAATTAATGTCATGTTTAGCAATTGTGAGATTTAAAAATGATGGTGAAATTCACAATTTTTTTTCCTGCCACAAAAAGCTATCCTCCAAATATAAAAGCCTAAAATAATATGTATTTTTTATTCTTTAGGAACATAGTATGTGTTTTAGACAAACTGTCTTGGGATCTGCAGTGATGACATTCCATTAAAAGTTTTAAGTGTCTCTTATGGAAAAGTAAAGGAATGTGGTCACATTACATTACACTCTTCAAACCACAACAGTACTCGTGTCAAATATTCTTAGAGACAGAATGACAAAAGTACTGGATGGTGATTCAAAAATGTCTAGTTTAAGTAAACAAAACTATTCCACTTCAAAATATTTTAGGAACTGGAGGTTTAGAAAACTGGTGTGTAATCTCTGCCCCCATACCTCCCTCAAAAAAAAAAAAAGTACAAAAGTACTATCCTGCCATTATAACAGTGAGCATTTTGCTGTGCTTTCAATGTATTTGCATAAGCTTTTTCTTGTTAGTTAAGCATCAAACATGAGGGTAAAAAGAATTTTGCTTTAATTGAAAAAATTGTGCATCCTGTAATTTTCATCACAGGAAAGAGAGATAAACATGGAAAAAATAATGTGATTTAAGAAAGTTTAGATAAGTTTAGATAGTAAGAGCCAAATGGGAAGAATGGGGCATATGGGTGAAGATAGATGCTACTGACTATTTTAGATAAACAAATTGAGAGAAATGGGTATCAGACAGTGGGGAGAGACAGCAACACAGCAAAAGGAGAAGCTTTGGGTAGATATTAGTTCACAAGAAGGTGATACAACTTTCATGGAATATGCATGATGGCATGAAAGGAAGGGATGGAACCCATAAATACACTGGTGAAGTGTATGACCAATGAAATATGGAATAGATGAGATGTAAAGGCAGAAGAGATAGAGAGCCTCTTAAATGATGAGGTATATTCTTATTTGAATAAAAAAAGTCACAAATTCTAGCTCTTCCATTTTCAGTTAAGAAGCTCAGATTTTAGAATGGCAAGATGAAGAATACAAATAGTAAACACGGAAATGAAACTAGAGACTAGAGACTACTGTGCAAATCCAAAAATATGCATGAAGTAAAGTCTTTAAATAAAGTGATAGGATACTTCTGATGAGTAGGAGAATTTTTGGCACTGTTGGTAATTACCTCTAACTGAATGAACATGTGCAAGACAGACCAAATAAATCCTGTAGGTAGAGAAAACAAGAGGGTGACACATCCTAAGGCCCATGATCACTGATCTGGGAAAATAAGCATATTTCTATTCCACCTATGGTAGTGTGAAGGGTTATTCAATCAGGACAGGAGACTCTGTTTGGAATATGCTTGGCTCTGCTTCACCCCACCTTTATCATAACTGTGTGAAGTCAATTTTGCTCTTTATCTTTCTCTGGGAACACAATCATCAGCATAGTTCTTTGAGTCTAGCATATTCTTGATAAAGATTAAAATTAGTGAGTAAAAACTACTTACCCATTTGGGTCTTATTTCTGCTCATTCATTGTGTTTGGGAGTAAAAAATATCCAGAGATTGGTTTAAGATGTATTTAGCATTGTATTGCAGCTGATCTTATGTATTCTTTGTGGTAGTAGTTAAATATTCTTAAATTATAATCCAAACAATAAATACCATTGATTTCCTTTGAAAATAATGAAAAATTCAGTGGTACTAGATTTGGTTGATCAAGTCTTCATGATGAGAATTTTATTTATTGGACTTTTCCTTTTTTACGTGAACTACCATTTCGCTACTATAACATGGCCACATAAGTTTTGGATGGTAACAGCTTGGTAATATTATAAAATTATATTATTAATATGTTTTAAGTATTTAGTCAGCTCTTTTTTTAATGATTTCTAGGTTTATAATTTTAGAACTTTGGTAGTTCCTGTATTAACCTTTATCTGATGACAAATTCTCATATTAAAACATTTCTAAATCTAACAATATAAGCATTGTGGACTAGCAGTGCCTTTTCTAATTTTGTTTTCTGTCAGTTCATTCTATGTCACTCAGTCTTAAGTCTGTTGTCACTCAGATTTGCCTCTAATATACACTTACTAAATTTCCTGGACAATCACCTTCTGTGAAGAACCATGACAGATCCTTTAATCTTCCAAAAGCTTGTCTTTCCTCAATCATAATTAAATGATAATTTTCAAACTCTACATAATCTCAGCTAAGAAGATGTGGATAACAAAAAAGAATTTCTTTCTATTTTTGAGCTTTTTTGTATCTGATGTCTGAACTCTCTGTTGGACTGCTTGTAAATTAATCTAACCTGATAGGAAGCAAGTCTCATTGTGGGTAAATGTATAAAATAATCTAGAACAAAAAAAGCTTTTAATAAAAATTACTTGTTCCTGTAGCTAATATTTCATGATATATTGATTTTGTATAGGAGATATATAGTCTCTCTCTGGATATATGGGTAATTTAGATATCTTTTTTGTAACTTGACCTAATAGTTCTTTTTTTTTTTCTGAGTCTATTGCAAGGTTTAATATGCTTGGAGTACTGCAATATGAGAATTGTTTGAATTTTTAATATTCAGGTCAACGTTAGAAGAATCAGAGGTCACACAAACTCAAGAAGTGTGTCATCATCCTTGAAGATGATATAAATGCAGTAAATTTTGGTTAAGTCCCTCTGGTTCTGGCATGACAGTGAAAAGAAGTTTATATAAGTAGAAATCATGGACTTCAGGGAAGTCTGAACTGTTAAGATATTCAGAAGATTGGACCAGGGAACATGGCTGAAACCCCCAACAACTCTCAGGCATTCCAAGGGGGTGACTAATCCAGTTTTAAGTATCACTAACTATATGCTTCACTGCTTCTTTTCATTTCTATATAGAAAGCTTATAGATCGTTGGGCAAAAGTGAAAAATGAGTTTCAAAGCAGGCTTTAACAAGTGAATGGCACAGAGCTTTCACAATAGAGGCAGAAAGACTATGGGGGGCAGTAAGTAAATTCATTGACTATAGCAAGCTAAATAAAGGAGCTGGAGGTGGGGCCACATCAGTTCTAGCATAATGCAGGAACACCACTGTTCTTTTTCATTCATTTCCAGAAATGAACTTGAATCATACTCTTCCAATTACTTTACAAAAGGTAGTGTTTGTAAGAAATTACATGTCATTGAGATGTGGTACATTGCCATTGAGACGTGATTTTACTTGAAGTAAAGGAACTGTCAAAGAGCTTTCAACCCAGATTATGATCTAGTCATTGTGACATGGAGTCTTAGAGGTTGTATCACTGAAAATGAGTCACATTCCTCTTCCTCTATGTCTGTTTATCAGGAAAGCAGTGCACATGGAGCTTGGGTTGGTATTCTTTTCACTGTGCATAGCTGGTTGTATCTTACAGTGTTTTCATCTGTAGTTGAACCCTGATAAATGAGTTTTACAGGGGTTTTGCCCTTCAACCATTAGCCTCTGTGGCCAGCACCTGCACTGTTGTGTCCTCCTGACTATACACACCTGAGCCTTAGAGGAAGCCTTAAAAGGGTGACATCACCCTTGGGGAGAGGGCACATGGAGGAAAAAGAAGAGAGAACTTGAGAAACTTAAGGGCTGTTTATTTACTGCTTACTATGAAAAAGTTCTTCGAAGATAATTTCAAGGGCTCCCACATTCTTGCCTGCTACAACTAATGATGAATTGATTTGGATTGGGATGGTTATGTAACAGTTGGCTAGTCAGCAGGATTTGACACAACATGGAGCCCTCCGATACCTGAGATGACAAATGGGTGGCCAACCACAAGTAAGAGGTACCTGGTGGCCAGTGTCCTCTGTCAGTGAACATGTCCCCATCAATGCCCAAAAACAGATGGATCCCTGTGGCAGTTAGAAAGGGCCCTGTGCAATATAGAGGGGAACTTGGATAGATGTTGTGGCTGTGAGGTGGAAGGGGCTGTAGGATGACTCTTTTTCACAGATCTGCGAGAGCCCACACTGAGAGAGCAATCCAAGGTCCACAAGCTACAAGATGAGCT
The DNA here is from genome assembly GCA_004024945.1 of Uropsilus gracilis. Taxonomy (NCBI): domain Eukaryota; kingdom Metazoa; phylum Chordata; class Mammalia; order Eulipotyphla; family Talpidae; genus Uropsilus; species Uropsilus gracilis. The sequence goes on from PVHY01000175.1 coordinate 107,111, forward strand.
ATGGGAACTGCAATAACATTTAAAGTTTCTTGAGGAAGAGATCCAGAGAAACAGATTTGCCACTGGAGAAACACCAGATTCCCCCCTAGAGAAGAAAAGGAGGCTGGCACTGTGCTCCAGGTTCACCTAGTAGTGACTGACCAGCCCACCATTCTAGAGACACCGGACTCCTCTTCTGAAGTGGAAGAGTAGGCTGGCCCCTCACTCCAGGCTTGCCCTGTGGTAACACAGAAGATGAAACAACAGCAGCTCATGGCCCAGGGGGTTCACGACTTATCGTCCATGTACCCAATATGGTCTGGTGAACTTAGATAACAGTTCGACAGTTCTGTCAGAAACCAGGTGAGCCCTTGGCAGCCTGACTGCTGCACTTGAGGAAACAGAAGGCAGATGGGGTCATCTGTTGGTATAATAGATGGAAAGAGTGACCTCGGTGACTCTACACCTATCATTGAGACAGCAGCTATAGGTGACCACAGTTGGGGTGACTACACCCTGCTGAGCAGGATCATGGCTTCAGGACCAACAGTTGGGCCCATTCAGGAGATGTGCCAGAGATGGTGAGTAGATGGCAAATGTACACTGAGCTGGTGCAGGTTCTTTGGGAACTGGGAATGAGACGGATCATGTTTAATGTGAACACTTGTGTTCCTGCTGAGGAACATTTCGCAGCAGAAATGAGAGAAATAGTGCTGGAAAGTGCCCTCTCATCCTCATTTGGCTCCCTTATGGAAGGTCTAGCTCCCTTTGTGGGCTACCAGATATACAATGTCACCACCATGGTGGCAGCTTGGGTGAGATTGAGAACGGGTGCATGTAGAGGGAAACATGGGTCATTGCTGACCAACTGCAAAGAACGCCTAAAAGGGCCAGCTGGTCTCAGAAAGTTCCCCACAACCAGATGTGGCTGGATCTAGTGATGACAGGTGTGGATTGTGATAAAATACATACCCAGCCCAATGTATATCTGTTAGAACTGTGGAAGCAATAGTAAGAGAACCGTGGGTTCATGCCCATGAGAAGATGGGCTCCTGGGACAAGGAGATTGGGAACTCAGGATCCAGGCACATGACCTGTGGCTGGAGGATCCCTTGCTGCCAATCTTGCCCAGAGACAGGTCCCGTTTGAATAGGGTGAGGGTCGAGGAATTTTTCCATGGGGGACAGGCAGGGACCAAAAGCCAAATGTGGAATAGTGGACTGTAGTTTATGTTCTGTCGTTGTATTCTGTTTTAGTTGCATTCTGTTTACTTCTATTGGTCATGGTTAGTGTTCCACATTTGCCAAAGGAAATGTGCAAGAATGATGAAAAGAGTGTATGAGCAAAAGGGGAAAAGAAACCCTGAGAAGGTGGATTGTAGGGTAAATGAGTTTTTCATGGTTTTTGCCTTTCCACCATTGACCTCTTTGGCCAGCACCTGTGGTGTTGCACCCTCCCTATAATTGTACATCCTGGGCCTGTGAGGTGGCCAAAAAAGGGTTGAATTACTCTGGAGGAGAGTGGAGAGAGCACAGAGAGAGCAAGAAGAAAGAACACAGAGGAGAAAAGAGAGAGAACTTGGCAGAGAAACTTAAGAGCTGTTTCTTCACTCTTCATTTTTTAAATATTCTACAAAGATAATTTTAGGGGCTCTGATATCTTTTTCAGCTACAACCAATGATGAATCTACTCAGATTGTGATAGTTACACAAGACCAGAAAGATTCAAAGTCCTTAGCAAAGCTTAATATACCTTCACAATATGGTTTTCTTGCTCCTCCACTGAGCCTCATTCCTCAGCACTCATCCAACTGCAGATTCTAGGTTTTGTCATTAAGGATGCCTTAGTCCCTGCAATGTTATAAACACATTCTGGAAGGAGAGTTCTCTCCCCTCTTTAGGGATGATCCTTTCCTTCAACAGAGCCCAAAATTTGCAGCTACTTTGTGAAAGCAGCATTTCTCACATGTTATAAAGTTCTTCCCACAACTCCTACAGCTTTTATAACACTGATCATAATTACACCACTTGAACCAGATCATAGTCTCCTGGAAGACAGGAACTGTGTCATATTTATCTTAGCATTCCATGGAAAGTAGCGGTGACTAAAATAAGAGAGGCAGTCCATTTATTTTTTTAATTTAAATTTTTAGTGATTGTCTTGCTAGCAAGAGAAATATGGTAGAGAATCTCTAAGATGGCTTCCAATAAACTTTACCTCCTGTATTTATGCTCTTGTACAATCCTCTCTCTTGGACTGGGTTTACTGGATCATTTCTAGTGAGGATGATATAACTGAAGAGATGGAATGTCATGTCCAAAGTTAGTTGTAAAAAGGCTGTGGCTCCCAGTTCTCTCTCTCTCTCTCTCTCTCTCTCTCTCTCTCTCTCTCTCTCTCCCCCTTTCACCCTCTCCTTACTCTTTCTGAGGAGAGCTAGGTAACATATTGTGATCTGCCTTATGGAGAATCTAACATGGCAAAAAACTGAATGAGCATCTGGTCAAAAGACAAAGGAGAAAGAAGCACCTCAGACAGTCCAGCATCCTCAGAGGATGTACATAAGCTTGACAGCAGATTCACCCCTAGGTGATGCTGCTGATGAGACCCAAGTCCTAATTAGCAAACTGACTGAAACCTCATAAGAAACCTGGAATCAGAAACACCTCAATAAACTGTGTATACACTCCTGACCCACAGCATCTATGTTTTTTATTTTGAACTTCATGTTTAAGCAAGAGATAAATAACATGGGAGAATGAACTAAACTGTAAACTCTAAATTACTGAATGTTGTGCAATGAGTTGGTTTACTTGTAGCAAAATAGGTTAACTCAAGTATTAACTCCTCTTTGTCTTAGTTTTTTGCTATAATGCAATAATACAAGCTGTGTGGCTTAAACAACAGAAATTTTATTTCTCACATTTGGAGACTGGAGCATCAAGATTAGTGAACTGACTGATTCAATAAGTGCTCTCCTTCTGATAGGACCATCACTGCCTTCTGTATCCTCACATGATGGGGGTGGGGAGACTCCCTAATTTCTCCTCCTATTAGGAAAATAATCCTAATGAATGAGGACCCCAATTTCAAAAACTTTCTGCCTTTTCCTTCACATAAAGTAACACTGGGGGTTACAGCTCCATCCTATCAATTTGAGAAGAAACACAATTCACAATCTTCAAAGCATTGTATTTCTTTCCTTATTTTTGTCAGCTGCTTCTAACTCCAAAAGTACAGAAATAACTGCTGTATGGTAAAAGAATTTGTCAAACTTTTTCTGACATTAATCTCTATAACCAGCACCTGGGGTATTGCTCCCCAGAACTGTATATGCCTGGTCCAGTGTGTGTGCACACATGCATGATTGGACATACTTGGCCTAGGAGGACAGGCTAAAAAAGCAGAATCACCCTAGAGGAATGTTAGGAGGGAACATGAGGAGAATGCAAAAGACAATTAGAACTTGAGAGTGAAATTCAAGTAGCTATTTCTTTGCTGGCTATTTCTCTCCTGTTCATTACTAAAAATTCTCTAAATATAATTCCAGTGGCTCCAACATCTTTGACTGCTAGAACCACTGAGGAACCTGCTTGGATTAGGATGGTTGCAAAGCAACTGCTAAACTATCTGGGACAATGATAACAATAAATACAGGCATATGTTTCAGTTCTAGTTATTAGTGAATTAGTATTATTGGATTTACCTTCTTATTGATAGCAATTATAAAATATGAAAATGATATTTTAAGTTACTTAAAAGCACAGCAGAGTAATTAAAACCCAACGGAGATATGAGCTTTGAAAGAGAAAGGAGAAGGAAGAAAGAGTTTTTATACTCTTTCCACAACTGGAATTCTTCAGTCAACAGAGAAGACAAGAAAGCTAAAATTTTAAAAGAAAGTTGAAGTCTCAGTGGTTTAATGGTTGAAGGAAAGAGTTTAGGCTATATTGTGGCTTCAGCTCCTACACAGGAGGGAAGGGAGACATGAAAGTGAGGATCACAGAGCACAAATTAGATGTATCCCAATTATATGAATAATTCCTAAAATCTACTGTTAAAAAACAAATTCACCAATAAAAAGCAATAGGAAAAAGACTTGAAATTCTCTGGAAATACAACACAATACATGAAATATCTGCACTTCGCATGAATGTATTTTTTAAAGGAAAAACGTAAACACTTCCTATTTATGTGGAGCTTACATTCTAGAGCAAAATGGTTTCATTTCCACTAACTATTTTAGATAAGGAATGAAATATGACCGTAAGAATGAATAGAATCTACAAAGGTAGAGTAGAATGGAGTGGGGAGTAGGAAAACAGACACTGTGAACCTCAACAGAACAACCGAAATTTCTATCAGGGAGGTTTCCACTGTAGAACGATGCCTAGTTCTAGTGAATGAGTTGCTTTACTAGACTGATCACAGCCATCCATTTTATACAGACTTCGTTCCATGACAAAGGTCTAGTCTTATGGACAGAGCATGTGGATTATATGGCTTTTCCAAGTGGATAATGAAATTTCAAGACTGGATGTGCTGAAAGCTTAGCCTCAGCATGAGGAGTTTTTAATATGGGGATTGTTTAGATTTACAGGTGCATGATACAACAGGTTCACTTGGTCAATTTAATTACAGCTCTTTAAAATAAGGCAGCCCTTATTGTCTCCACCAGGGATAGCTGCTCCCACGGCCTTCCCTTTCCTAGGAAAGCGTATTACTCTCTGTTAGACCAAAATAACTTAAAGATAGGATCCTTCTTTTACACTCTAGTCTCCCAATTTTCTCACAATTCCAGGTTCTCTTGCTTCAACTTTCTTCATTTGCATAATAGAAAGAATGCTAAACTGAGACTTAGAGACCTGGGAGTTCTAACTCTACCTTTGCCACATAATCATTGCTGTTAAATAAGGTAAGTATATAGAATTGAGCTCACACCCTCCTTTGAAATGTAAATGACGTTGCTCCTGCATACTAACCCACAATTTTGTGATTTTTGAATTCCCAGGGCTTAGTTCTTTATAATTACACCTGTCTCTGAGTTACTATTTCTCTTCACTCTATTTCAATCTCCTCTTTACTCCAAAAGTTAATCTCTCTCTCTTTTTTTTCTGACCAAGATGTGGGCTACATCCTTTCCTCCATTTCACCAAATTTACTAATGCAATGTTGTGTGCAAAAATAGTAAAGGTTTGTTTCAGGAAAGAAGCACATAGTCCAATAATGTGCATAATTAAACCTGAAAGTAAGACCTCCTTATTTTTAAGTCCTTCAGGATTCTCCACCCATAAATTTGTTCAACCACATTTGTTTTCATCAAATGCCAGCTAAAAACATGTTTTGTTTCTTTTTTTTCAAACTCTCTTCTGAATAAGCCAATCTTTATCTTCCAGGATTTGCGTATGTGCTTTTCTAAATAAGAGTACATCTACTCTGGATCTGAAACTGAGTAGCTCAGAAAACTGGGTAGACACTAGGAAATCCATTTCCTCTTTTTTCGTTCCCTATGGGACTCTGATGTAAAAAAGGTGAAGACACCCCTCTCCCCATTATACTTCACCCTTCAGAAATACGAAGCTCTAAGAATTCTTTATAAATATATTTTCCCCTGCAACTTAAGTTAAAAACCAGTACATGTAGAGCAAATGTGTTAGTCAGTCTTCAGGCTTTTTCTACCATTAACTTCTCTGTGGCATTGTGCTTTCCCCATGATTGTACATGCCTGGGCCCAGTGGGTGTGCACATGTGTGAGTGGACACACCAGGGACTAGGAAGAGAGGACAAAAGGCTGATATCACCCTGAGCATGGAGAAAAGAGTATGGAGTAGGAGAGAGCACCAGAGAAAGAGACCAGAGAAAACGCATGAAGATTCCTGGGTGCGTAGCGAGCTCACCTGCCTCCAATTTGTCCTGCCCCTGCTGCCTAAACTGCCATCTTGCCATACAATTGGCTCAGTCTCTCTGGTTGTCATGTCTGTGTACCTGGTTCCCTGAGAGAGCATGAAAACCTGTAGAATTCGCCAAGGGCTCCTACATTCTTTTTTCAGTTGCTAGAATGAATAAAGAACCTACCTGGATTGGGATGGTTGCAGTACAGTATAGTATATGAAAGACATTTATTTTTTGCATCTGTTCTTTAATAACTATTGGGAAAATTTTATCTCCCTTGACTTTGCAACACATCTTGATAGCATTCAGTATTTTAGTGCATACATTCTATATGAAAAGAATGATAAAATCAAAAATATGGTAGTTCCTTCCCTTAAGCTATTTAGTCCTCCTGTAATACATACCAATTGGCCTTTCTCTGTATATATAGATACCTTAGACTGTGTGTGTATGTGTGTGTTCTGGAATATTCTCTCATACTAGTTCAACTGTATGCTCAAACCCTCTTCCACCACTGATACATTTCAGAAGATATTTTCATTTTGTTATCTGGAATCTGAGAATCCTCTTTTTGACTATGTGTCTGTTACTTCCTGCATCACTTAATCAGATTTATGTTTCTTTTTAAATACTATATTTAAAATCTTTCCCTTTTTTCACCAACAAATCAAAATTTTAGTCCTTCTACCTTAATAACATTAAAAAATCTTTTCTAAAAATTCATAAAAAATTCTGAAGGCAAAATAATTTTTCTGTATTTTCTTAAACACCTCAAGCACCCTTCTGAAAATAATTTACTGCTAACTTCTAAGCTTTTTCATTGAAAAAAGAGAACCTCAAAAAGATAGTTTACCTTCCTAATCTCAGCTACAAAACTGAATATTGTTAATTGTTCTTATTAATACAGCTATAAGCCACAAAGTAAGGTATCTGTTTTGCTAATTACTTTTTAGATTTATTTTTATTTTTTGAAAGTTTTAGTCAATGAGAGCAGGGTAAGAAAGAGGGAAAAATAAAATCTGGAGTTTTATTATTTCACTGTGACATAGGATACTATAAACATTACTTTAATAGTAATGTTACTATTATCTTTTTATATTTAGTTAATGTTAAATCATTTCAGAACAACCAGGGTCATATTTTAGGGTTTGAATATATAAATATGTATACAGTAATTGCTCAAAAATAGTACTAGAGGATAGCTTTTCTAAAGTTATTTGAATTCATAAAAATCATCATACAAATTTTATAAAATGTATGAAAACTGTGACTTCTTAGCAAATATTTCATCATGAAAGTTCCCAAGTTCCCTATGTACTTTGTAGTCTTTGAAATACTGTGCCCTTAATTTAAGAGCAGCATTGAAGATGAGAGGTAATGACAAAAACTAGAAATAGCCTGAGATATGAGTGATTTATGTCATTGATTCATGCAATTCTACATTAAGCCAGTGAGGAAAAGCACTATACTCCTTCACAGCCAATTAGAATCTTTCAGAAATTCCCAAGATCATTGCTTCTTCCCAGTTAAGCAGAATCTTTTTTAATTTCTTTATACTAGAAACAGGAATCATATGTCCCAGATTGCATAAGATAATACCTATTTTAAAAATAGCTTTTCCTATAGCTAGAGCATCAAAAAATATATACATGTATGTCTCCAAACATAATTCTGAAAATAATGGAAACGTAGAAATTTCTAACCAATCCCTCGTCCTGGTGTTTTAAATTACTTTTTAGTTTACTTTTGGAGGCAACTCCCTCTTCTCTAGTAATTGAACTTTATATTATTTTCACTTAAATTTTGGAATTGGCTGAGAACAAGATAATATTTTATGTCCAGTTTTGGAAAAAAACAGTTGGGTTCTATAGTGTAGGAATCAATCATTAGCTTCTTGATGATCAGTTTCCATCTATATAGCATAAATTAAGGTATCATGGTACAATAATTTGATCACTTGAATCCTATATTAAAATCATAGGATTAGATTTTACTTTATTTTTGATCACTTGTAAGATGGCAAGTCATCAAAGTTGATCTTTTCTCTTGATTTGAAGAATAGAACAGATAAAGAAAAGTTCTGGTTCTCAAAGGCTATTTTCCACAGGGTCTAACTGACATTCTCTTCTTTGGTATCTTGTGTGACCTTATACTTAAGGTATGGGGTTTTTCTTACCAAAGCACTTTGAACTGAAACACCAGAGTTAGACATTGTGCACTTGATACAGATTTTTGGATTATCCCACTTAAAGTTGAGATACTCCATGGAAGATTTTTTTTTTTTGCAGTTTTACTTCTCTTCCTTTAAAGAGAATACTTTAAACAGAATTTTCCTTAAACAGTGGTCCCTTTAAAATATTGGAAAGGACATTTTAATTGCTAACAACTTGAACTGATCCAAGGGTATAAAAGATAGTCTAATTAAAACCTCCTCTCCTACTTTTCAGCAAACTAGTTCTGTGGGCATGGACAAATCAATCTCACAGCCATTGAGAGGAATCAGGACCTGGGTCCCTCATCTGAAAATGACATTAAATTAAATGCCTTCAAAAATTTATTCAAACATGAAAAAATTGTAGCTCTAAATACTTTGGAAATGGTACCCAAGAAAAATTATAGTCACAATTAGATTTTTTTCATATTTTCAATTACATACTCAGCTGTGAGCACTATGATAATACTACAATGTAATTGTGATTAAAATTGTAATTGTTATGATAATTTTATCATAACAAATCAGGAGGAATAGTCTACAATCACAAAGGCAACAGTACACTATAATTTGCTGCTAATGTTAATAATGCTTTTCATTCTATGGAGTTTTCTAACATAAGAAAAATATCACATGTATTATAGCTTGATCTCTATATGCTCTATGAAAAGTGTTTCACTTTCATATGTTTACAGTAATTTTAAAATGGGACCATGAAGTTCACAGAGATAGGATTTTCAACTTAGGATGGAAATTTTATGATTTACATGGCAAATAAAAGAGTGACTCTTTTTTAAGTAGTCAGAGGGGAAAAAAGTCTTTATTTTTCTCTTTGATGGTTTCTCCAAATGGAAAGCATTCTAGACTTAAAATGAGGAGTTCATGGGTTCTAATATATAGATTCTAAATGTTAATAGTATAGGTGTGTACATTTCTTGGGTAAAATTCATGGGTTCTAATATATAGATTCTAAATGTTAATAGTATAGGTGTGTGCATTTCTTGGGTAAAATTTTCTGCCTCTCTTCAGATTCTGAGTGATCCATTACAAAGGATGAATTTGAAATTTAAATAATTTTAGCTTTAAGAACTTGAAGTTTAGTATATCTCATCTGTAGGATGGATGCATTCTTTCTACCACACCATCCTAGTTAACATGTTAACTGTTGAGGAAAAGAATGAGCACTTTTGTTTCACTGGCCTAGCAATAATTAGGATTAGTACATCTTTGCATAACTACATCCTTGAAATCTTAACAAGAAGTGAGAAGAGATGATATAGTAGGGGGAGAGGTGATGATGCTTTCTGACATGGGTAAATATTTATATTCTGTGCCTAAATTTGATGCAAATCAGGAAGACAAGTGATATAGTAAGTGTAATGTAAGCAAATCTTAGATCTTGACATCAAAAACAAGGAGGAAATATAAATGTTTCCTCCGGAGTGATATATGGAACTCCCTTGGAGGTTAGGGTAGAGTTACAGGTCTTACTTGTCTTCAATGTGGGAGCACTGTTCTGGAATGGAGCTGTCCCTACCACATTTGAAAATATTTCCTCGTTGCCCTTGAAGATAAACACTTAACGGTGGTCAAATGGTACCAAGACTGTGATTCCTGAGCATATACTCATAATTTATTGGATCCATTCTGTTATTATTATTCTCCCTCCTTTGAAGGACTCCAAAACAGTTTTCTTAATACGGTGCAGTGATCATTAGTAATAGTCTATTCATGAAAACAAAACACTTAAACTCTGTAGAATTTTCTTTTACTTCTACTCACCTGGTCAAAAGATGAAATCAGCACCCTACCACAATTCCCATTAGAAGCTACAATAGAACAATCTCCCTGGAAGCGGTCCCAAGGAATTTAATGCTGCCACCACTGAACAAAGAAAGGGACGTTTCCACAGTGATGAAACTCCTGGAAATTTCAGTTTTCTCATACTTTCATTCTTTTTGTTTATAAGTAATCATTTTGCCTCATAATATCCCTAACAATGCCATACCATTACCCAACTTAGTTTTCTGAATTATTTGGAAATATTTATGGATACTAGGTTTAATATATCTGGGGAAAGATCCAGAAATCTATCCACCCAACCACCCACCTACTTAATTTTGTTAAATTCCTAGGTAACACTAGTAATCCATTTGGGAAATCTGTTGGAATATTCAGTTGGAATACAGAAATATGTATGTAGATCAACTTTTCCTTAGAATATTATCTGGAATAAATAACAAATAATTAGAGTGTAAAAATATGTTAAAATTCATTGGGGAGACATTAATTTTTATTAAGATGACTTAAAATTAAAACTATATGCATGTGTTACTCATCAAGTCTGACATATATTGCATCTGTAAAATAAGTCACTGCTTCTTTCTTTTCCAGTGAACAGACCTGTCACTATGTTTGAGATGTCTTTACCCAGTCTCAGGCAGGACTTCCCCTCTTGGTGTTACAGCACCCAGACAGCCGGACACTATTGTGTGAGGTTCCGATGGGCCCCCTGGGTTCATACCAAAATTGTCCTCCTCACAGTCACCTGAAATATAACTCAATCATATCATTGCAGTAATCTCTGTCTCAGTGAACATATCCTGGGTCTGTTTTTACTTATCTTTTTCTATTAGATCTATACCTTTATTCATATCCTTTTGTGGCTTATATTTACCTAGTTGTTGGTGTTATAACATATTCTCATTCTGGCTGTACAGCTTCAAGTTCGTGATTTCCTCTGAATCAGCAGAATTACTCCCATCAAGTTTATTTTATCACAAAGGCCCTGTTAAACAGAAATGATCCAACTTGATTTGTAAGAAAAAGTAGTTACTATACATCTATAAAGTGTAAAGGAATAGCTTAACTTCTTAATTTAAAAATGAACTCATGACAAATACCACCACGGAGGTTAGAGGAAACCAAATGAAAATTAAGGAATGAGGGTTCTAGAACTTTTGAAGTTGCATAAGATGCAGGTAATAAAGTCAAGAGACAGAAAAAGTTGAAGTAGAAGAGAAAATTAGGAAATTAAAATTTTTAAGATGACTGTAAGGTAGAAGCTAAAAAATAGAAAGATAGCAAAGTACTAAGATCCAGCTAATGACACCACACTTCAGTTAATTCAGTTTTTAATCCTACCTTACTTATAACGTGTATTCCCATTCTGGATTCATAAGGGTTACCATGTGGAGCTTCATTTCCTTCAGGCGACCCTCATTCCTGTGAGATTTTCCTGATTTCATCAACACATTTTCTTTAAATTACCTTGCAATTCCCAGTGATTTTGACTTTAATTTATTGCCAGTAACAGTTGATTTCTGGTTATTTCTGAGTTTCATTCACAGGAAGGCAATGGATCAAGTGTGTTTATTTTCTGAGAGCCACCATAACTCTCTCTTCTGTCCAATACCGGCATATCTACTGTATCTTTTACCTGTACTTCACCTAAAGAGATAAGTCAGATGATGTTTACCTTTCTAAATCATTATGACTTGAATCTCTAACTGCTTATTGCCTTGCTAAAACCATTGGATCTCCATGGAAACATTTTGTAAAGATGCTTTGATTTAATCTTCTAGATATAGTGATTTTATCACTAGATATAGTGATTTTTATCTGTGTTAGATAGTTCAGAGTCTAATTAAACAGATGTGTATAACTTCTGGCAAAAAAAAAGAGGTATTTCTAAGAAAACAAAGAAAGAAACAAGGTCAAATATTGAAGCAAACCAACTATATATCCTTTTAATATATTTAGTTCTATTTGTACATTTAGTTTACATATCTCATCACTCTGTAAAATATATTTTAACACTCAATTTGCTATATAAACCTCTGGTTCATTTTAATTACTATGTAGCATTCCACTTTATTAATTACAACTACACACTTATTCATTTCCTTCTTAAAGGACGGATGATTAAGCAGATTGTTTTTCTTTTCTTCTTAATAAAACATCTACAATGATCATTCTCCTGCATATTTGAGAGAATTTTTTATAGAGTACCTGTCTAGATGCCTACTGTTAGTGTGTAGACTGATAGTACCCCAAACTTGCATGCTCTAAGTGGGTTCTACCATCTATCACATAAAAACAAAGCATATTCTTAGTGTAAAGGAACTTTAATATGATAGAGTGCCTAGAGAGAAAAGAGAAGAAAGGATAATAATTTACTAATGAGACAGCCAAAGTTACTCATCCCCTCATGGGAAAATGACAGTCAAACAAGATTGGCCCAAAGTGGGACTGGTGAAGCCCCAAAACTTGCCACAAATAAAAAGTGTGTTCTGGTGAGGAAAGTGTCAGAAGGAGCTCGGCAAATCTGAGACACAAGATGTACAACCAATGATAAAAGCCACCAATATCAGCCTCTTCAGATGTGTATCTCGCATCCATGTCTCTTCCAAATGTCTCCACAAGTCTTGACTCCATGTGTCTCCTCCAGCTTCCCCATGTCCAGCACCCCAGCCTGGTGCAAGTCCAAGGCTGAGAAGCTGAAAAGCAAGTGTGCTTTCGTTTTCACATTTCCGAAAAGCAAGTGTGCTTTCGTTTTCACATTTCTTGCTGCTCCATATTCTCCACGAAATCTTCCCTTCATGTCTTATCTCACTTACCCAAATTGTTCAGCTCCACCCTTCAAGGTCAAGGCAAAGAATCTAGGACCTCCCCTATTTAATTGAGATCCCTCTAGGTAAGGCTACTATTGTATAGATACAGAGTAAAATTAATCTTCAGCTCTAGTGGGTTCAATTTGAAAATCAAATTGCTTTTCAAGCTTTTGGGAATAATTTTGTACCTACCAGCAATTTGTTTTCAACATACTTTCTAGATTATCAGACTTTCAAATTTTGCCAAATTCTGTGAAATAATATATAATCACTTTTAATCTGCACTACTCTGATCACTAGACGGATAAAGATTTTCTAAACTTCTCTTATTTTAGTCATGTCTCATATTTTTTTGTTGTACTGGGGGTTTGGGTGGTGCTAATGGTATAAGAGAGCTGTCAGCATATTATGAAGATAGTGTTTCCTATCTAGAAATAGCTTATTGGTTCAGAGAGTAACTGGATTAATATTAAGAATAGCGTTAATAAACAGAAAATTTATATGTAATTGTTCACATTGACTCTTGTGTTTGTATCCCAAAACACATCCTCACAAGTCCTATGTACCTCATCTAACCTTCTTTATTGGCAAATAACTACAGATAAAATCAAAAGCATGAAATAAGTATAATTTAAAATTATGTGATCTATTTCTCTCAAAAATCAGAATGAATAAGTAAATTCCCACATGCTTAGATGGAATAATATCTTTTGATTATTTAAGTTAGCTATGACTCATTTATGATTCACTTAAGTCATATATAAAAAATCCACTTAAACAATTCAGACATAAGGAAAAGCCACTTTGGCAGTCTATCAGCTATTTTTGAGGTTAACATAACTATGAAATAGTTTTGTATTTTTAATTAAAGTAGTATTGATACAGGGTGATGATGCAGTTAAAAGTCGTATGGGTGCCAAAATGCCCTGGTGGGTAGAGTCTGAGAGAAAGACATGTGAGAAGGTGCAAGAAGTGCCAAAAGTCACATAAAAAGTGAGGAGCCACCTGACTGACAGAAGCTGTATTTTAAATGTAACATGTGAGTCTGTGGTGTCTGCCCTGTTTGACCCAATTTCAGTATCAATCATCTAAGATTTTACTGTGGAACATCTTTTTACAACAAATCATCCACTATATCTCATGGAGAATGGAAATCTTCATTTCTCCATAGTCTATAATTACACTTGGTATTAATTGCCATAGACATTGTGGATATCTTGAGTAGAATGTTTCAAACAATTACAACTTCAACTCTGCATTTTATGACATTTGGTATTTTCCCCTGATTTATATTCTTTTAGGTAACCCATTAACATGCTTTGTTGCATTCCATATAAAATAAAATGAGATCAATGCAGATCTTCAGCTCATTATGCTGATATTACAAATGCAAATTGCCTGCTACCTACAGAGTAGTTAAATATCATCCTGCAGTTTCCTGTTACTTATGAACAATTTAGAAATAACATCTGCAATTTTAAATGTGTTGTCTTTGTCTAGTCAACCTTGCACTGTTCCCATATACATGCCAGAACTTGGAGAAATACTTGCAAAGTCAGACTATGACCCCTTCATTTGTTAGATTATTATTCTAAAAATAAAAAGGCATCGTCCCATATTTTCAAATTAGAGCCCCAGGAAATGATGACTCATTTTGTTCAACATATGACATAGCCAGATATATTAAAGCATCACATAAACAACTTTCTGTCTATGGATAGGGTCACACTAGGAAAGAGATGGCTTTGGTCCTTAGGCAACACAGCAAGGACTGAATATCCCTGCATGTTCCAACCTGATGTTTTGTGCATCTTCTCCCACAAGCAGCCTCGCAGAATGGCGCTAATCAGGAAATGAATATCCAATTTGGTCCCAGTGTATCACAGTACTTCCAAGACATTATAGGCTTGAGAAGCATAATTATAGGACTAACTTTTGCTAGAAAATGTCATGGGAGAAGTTTGAACAATTACTATGAAAGACATTCTGTTCTTAGTCATCGGGAAAATGTTTGAATCCTTTGCCTCACTTGGGTCTCACACTCCCAAAGACTAAACTCGTGGCTCAATTATGATATCTCCCCTTTTGTTTTGGTCTAGGACTTCATTTGGTTTCTCATTGAATGAGAAGTCATAGATGCTTTGCTTCCTCCACTCCTCATGTCCCCACCCCCCGAGTCACCCCTCCCCTTTGCCCCTTTTAGTCTTTCCTCCCTGTTTCTTCCAGGCACAGTTACTACTTGCCCGTTTGTGTATACTCCTTCCTGGATGGCCTCGCCTGACACTGAGCTTTACAGAGCAGTAGTTAACTAGTCACCAGCTCAGTTATACCTCTGTTCCAGTGGAAGGAGAGTAAAGGATGTATTCACCGATGACCTGATATTCAAGGTTTCTTTGGATATTTCTTTCAGATTGCCCAAAGAAATGTTTTTAATCGGGAATTTCAGATCCAAAGGAGGAGACAGTGGAGGAGTAGTTTGGAAATGCAAGAGATGGTAGTTTTTTATCTACCTAGGGTCTTGCACACTGTATATGAGCTATCTCTTTAATTTCCCTAATGGCATTATACATGGTAGTCCTAAAAGAATGCTAATTTCTAGTTGCATTATCCAATTATTTCATCATGATAAAATTTTGCAGTTATATTCACAAAGTGAAATATTTATATGGGCACTGTATAGTTTTCCAGGACTGACATCACATAAAAAGAAAAAGAAACTTATTTCTTCTATACAATACCCTAAACTACTACAGGACATAAATTTAAAAGAAATATTAAGACCAGCAGGCAGCCACCTCAGGGCTGACTGCACCTGGGCCCCTAGCTATCTGAGCTCCCTTACCAGTGGGGAGTAAAGAGGATCAAGGTACCTGAGTAAGCCCCCTGAGCTGGGTGAGCCCTAGAGGGGGGGGGAGGGGGTATGTTGGCCCCACCCACCAGAGGGTGGCTGCTGCACAGGGCAGCCATCTGTAGCCCAGATCAGAGGAACCATTTTGCCTTCTGCTCCTAGCCCAAGGGGAGCATGGAAGGGCACAGGCTTAGCCATCCGGCCCGTCCCATTGCAGGGAGGTACCAGTGCATGGATCAGAGGATCAAGACCATGTGCAACACAAACCCCAACATAGAACGGGTGAGGGATCATACAAAAATCCAGCCCAGAAGCCTGAGCTGGACACAGCAGATGGACAGCTGAGAGAACCAGTGCATGCTAGACAAGAGAAACAACTGTTAGAGACACAATGTCACCATGCGCTCCTATGTGCTCACCAGGTTGGGAAGACCCGGGACCTTATTTTGGAGATGCCTTCTAGGAGAGCAACACATCTCCTCTCCCCACACTACAGGAGAGATGAGGAAGACCAAAGATGGGGTAATCGGCCCCACATCAAAACTGTAAACTGAGGCAGAGGAGTTGATCTACAAAGGCCATTCACAGATGCCTGTATTCACAGAGAAACTTCTTCACCAACACTGGCTGGGGGCGAGATCCCCTAAATCTGACACCAGTGCCATAGGTAAAGCAGGAAAGCAGTGGAGATGGGATTGGAGAAGACAGCCTGCCAAGAAAACATGGACAGATCACAAATGAATACAGACTGGCCACCCAACGCAAACTTAAGACTGAAAACCTACCAGCAAGGCTTGCCTGGTTCCAACAACACAGTCTCTCACTCAGTGAAAGGACACCGCCAAAGGAAAGAAAGTGACTAATGGATTTAGCACAACTAGTAAACAACAAAGAGTGGGGTTTGAGAGAATGGAAGGGACACCAGAGGAGGAGGGAGGAGGAGGTATCCCAAAAAATGCAGAGGTTGTGATCTAAAGAACAAAATTAATAATACTTAAAAATAAATAAAATAAAAGAAATATTAAGGTTGAATTTAATTAATTAGTTGATGCTATCCCTTCATACCGAAAGACATTCTATCAATACAACCTATGATTGCCACTGTTTGGTGTTTTTCAAAGATAGCAGTGTGGGACAATTCTTCTTTGTCATGGACATTTCTCTGCACTGCCAACTGCTGAATGTCTGTGGTGGGTCTAGTCCTGTGATAACCTACTATCCCATCTCATTTTAAATGTGTTCTGAAGTCCTGCTACTCCATTTTAAACATAGATATATCACAATACGCATCATCTAGAATTCCTTAATTCTAGCATTTCTTGATTTGTTGTGCTTATTCAGAGTCTCATGAATGTGCCCATCAAATTCTGCCTTGGTGATTTGGCAAGACATACCACTATTAAAGGAATTTACCTCTGGGCCTTGCATTCCCATTTTTAAAAAATTAACATATAATACAGGTAAGTACATAGAAGTAAGTCTAATTAAATATTTATCAAAACATAATATTGACAATAGATTTTGAGATATCGCTATTTTTGCCCTGGAACCGCAGGCTTTCGTTGCGGGGGGGGGGGGGGGGGGGGGGGGGGGGGGGGGGGGGGGGGGGGCATGGGTTTGAGGGGAATGTTGAAGTACAATTGCTGGGACTGTGGGACTGTTCCCTTTTCAACTTCCTAAAATATATCTTCATTTTTCCATGTCCACATAGTGCTGATTATTATTTATTACTCAGCAATTCATAACAGCCTTCTCAATATGACATCCACTTTTTTTTTACTTTCAGAACCTGGCCTACACCAACTTTTCCTCTGGAAAGTTCTCTCAGTTTCCTACCTCCCAGTTTATCTGCCTGCCCCCTACCACCAACATACACACTTGTCATATATTAATTTCTTACAGGACCTTCTAATAAGGGATTCAAATCTTCCTCTTTAGGCTTATTTGAATTCTATCTTATATTATTTTTTACAAATTATCTATTTATGTGTATGTAGTACCTACTGGATTTTCAATTATTTAAAGCTATGGACAGTTTCACGTTTATATCTGTATCCCCAGCATCTAATACATGACTGTTCAAAAAATGACTGACTGAATCAAAGACTAAATCAAAGAATTAATTTTACTTTAAATGGATGTTAAAGTTGTTTACAGTCTGGAATTTATAAAACCACCTTTCTCCCCTTTTTTTGTTCACTAAAATTATATCTGCCTACTTGCAGCCTTCTGGAACTTTTTTCATCCCCTAAAGAAAACTTCCAATTGCAAGTAGAGCCTGCAGTCTTGAATTTTTTTTAAAGGATCCAAAAACTCTTCTAATTTTTCTGGACTGTGGTTCCTTTACTCTTATGTTTCTTCTGTATTTTTTATTCTGAATAAAATCCAATTTAGATTATGTATTTAAAATCTATCAAAATCACAAAAATTGCTTCATTTTTTGCCTTCAAAATTCTTAGTTTAGATTTTTTAAAGTATATAATCTCTTCAAAATTAATAAACAAAATCTTCATGTAATGTTTTGAAAAACAATAAAATTGGCAGAGATATCTAGCTATCTAGCTAATAAATGTTCACCAAAAATAACTACATGATAGCAATGATAATCAGAATCAGAAAAGTAACCTAAACAAGTCTGACTTCTCATATTTAAATACTCTCAACTTTAAAGTTCATTATAGTGTGAAATTGCAATTGTTTCCTAGCAAAAAGTGATCATTAACAGTACCTTTGACCAATCTTATTGAGAAAGAATTTTAAAGAACCGCCTTTGAGTCATAGTTTGTAGAGTAAAACAGCCATACAAAATTGGGATTTCATTATATGTATTCATCTGACTCATAAATACCATATTTTCTAACATAATTTATTTAACATGTCAACATTGTAAACTAAGTATCAGCCATTTAACTGCCCTAAGGTTATAAAGGGGCTTGTATGACATTAGATCCATTTGCCCTCACAATTCCAAAGAGTGTTTTCAAAGGAGATAATCAGCATAGAGAAATGTTAGGAAGGAAAAAACAGTGCAGAGGTGAACATGAGGTCAGACTAATGACTTTCTGTTAAAAAAAAAAAGCAAAGCAAAGGAGAAAAATATGCCTAACATTTTAGAAATGGTATATTAATATAGACAAAAACAATTCACTTCCAAAGACATGTTGTTTACCACTCTGATAGTTAAGAAGATCAAATCTTAAATTCTGGTTCATCAATCATAGTACACACATCATTATAATTTAAAACTATAGCTTAGTTTGTTCTGAAACGCAAATGTATAAAATTCCCTTAGAACAGAGCTGAAGAGTGAATACTTTTTTCTGTTGAACATGAAAAGAATACCTGAAGGATTTCTGTGAACTCCAGCATGATGAACTCCAGCACCTTCACTACCACATTGTGAAGGTGATAGGGCCCAAATAACAAAGGAAAATGTTCTCAAAGCAACCAAACAAATATGAGTTTAATAGGATCAGAATGACATGATTCCTTTGACAGATCTTCAATAAAACAGTAACCAATTATGGTTTGAGGTAACTATAAATTTCTATTTTAAACATTTCTCTGTTTTCCTAATTTTTCATAATTTGCATGCATTGTGTTTGCAATTATAAAGGAAATAGAATGTTTTGCTATGGTTGTTAAGGGTAAAGTGACACAGCTAGTCTGTGGTGCTAAAAGAATAAATGTAGTTTATCAAAAGTATTTAGATTAAATTGCATTAGACATTATTTAAAACTGAGTCACGAAAAGATTGGGGAAAGAGCAATGTCAGTTGGTCAGGAAAGAAGTGGCTTTTAAGAAACAAATTACTAGTAAGGATAATTGATTATATCTATTTTTGGCAAGGGGTAAATAGTGGGGTTCTTCATGAATAATTCTGGAATTTTCTATCTATGTCTTATAAATGATTTGAAACAGAGTACAGATTGAAATCTCACAGTTAGAGAAGACATGCTCTTTGTGAAGTCACAAGTGAATAAAGATAAGCAGTAGCAAGTTTCTCAGAATCTGTGAAATTGGATAGAAGTAGGCAGGACCCACTGGAGATGGGAATGATCTGATTTTACCTGTGTATCTCTAGCTCCAGTAACAGGAGATGAAGCCCAATATTTTTATGTAAAAAGGAGAAGAAAAGTTTATAAGATGGACAATTAAAAAAGTTAAGTCACACAGAGAGCACATCTAAGATGTTGTCCAAACCGAAAAACACCCAGCATTCACATCCCTGCCAAGGAAGTGGGAATGGGTAGAAGAAATGAGCTCAGTCAACATCTGGGACCAAGAAAGTAACACAATGAATTCGGTTCAATTCAGCAAGCATTATGGAATGTCTGGAAACCCAGGTACAGCTGGACTTGGAGTGAAAGGAGACAAAGAAGTCTAAATTAAGACATTCTACTAACCACTGAGCATAATTGAACTTGCTACAACTCTAATTTCAGTTAGTAGTTCTTAGTATAGACTCATAAACCACTATATTTATAGTAAAGCTACTTTACCCAAACTGGTGACATATATGTGTTGCTACAGAGAACTTTAGAGATAATGTTGAAAGACTGTTTCCAAGAATGAAACCTTGGCACATCAGAGGGGGATCAGTAGAGGCATTGATACAACGGTGGTAATGTGGTTGAAAATGGTATTGAAGACTAGTGGTATACTGCACTAGTGGGTGGGGTCTGAAAGAAAGACCTGCAAGAAGAAGTGAGAAGCATGGAAAGGGTGCATAAAAGAGGATCCAGAAATAGGAGGGGGTAAGAGAAGATTGGTGGACTGATAGAACAGGCCCACATGGCCTGGCCAGGGGAAGCCTCCTGGAAGAGTAAGCTGGTGGTAGCAAGGAGCCATGGTGGAGGAATGTCAGCAGAGAAATAGCTAGTGTGGAGTTGGATACTGGAATGGCAGGCCAGGGGTGACCAGGGGCTGCTGAGGGCAGGCCTGGTGAATTTGGTCAGACACTGCCAGAAGCAGGCCTGGTAAAGGAAGTGCATGGAGTCGCAGCAAGGTGGCAAAGAAGCTAGCTAGAAAGCTGGTACCTGGGAAAGTCAGGGATATAGAAAGCTGAGTTTACATCAGCATTTGTTGGAAAAGTTTGAAGAGCCTTGACTTTGCAGGGAGCCTGCCTCAGGTTCAGAGGGGCACCATCTTGGATATGTGTTTGGTACTTTTGGACTAAATGGTACTTGGGGTAAAATAACTGGTTATTTGTGGCATTAAGGACTTTTTGTTTTCCTGGTTAATTTTTCTTGTGAATAAAATCCTGTTGCTTAAATCATATTGTGACTTTAGCAACTGCTGTGCATATGAGTGATACAAATCTGGAAAGAAAACTGGGAGATGGAAGCCACATTTAAAAAATGTCCTTTTTTCCTGTGGCTTGTTGGCTGGAGGCTTCTGCTCCTTTTGACCTGATTCCAACTTCAACAGGAATGGACAGTTGTGGTTTCTCCATCATAAGCATTTGGCTTATATTGTCTCTGCTTCTATCATGTGCCAGCATTGAAAATATGAAAATAAAAGCAATATAGGATTACCAATAATTCACCTAATTTAAAAATACACAAAAAATTATGTATTATGTACATATTTAATCTATTCCAAATTAGTCATCTTTCCCTCTATGGAGGGAAAGGAGGGAGGGCAAGAAAATAAATTTCCAAGAATGAGAGGACTTGTAAAACATCCAAAGTTGCTTCAAATACATATTTCTACAGTTCCTCTTGAATTGGGCTTCTGCAGCAGTGTACTTCCTTTAAAGTTATGTATTTATTGTTTAAACTTTTAGAGGAATTTCTAACCATAAACAAAAGAAGAGACAATAGTATAATAAATCATTGTGTATTCATCAGTAAATTTCAATTAAACTCATAGTCAACTTAGGTGAGTGATTTTGACCCACACCTTCAAACTAAATTACTTTGAATTCAATCATAGAATTTCATTTGTAGGTGTTTTTCCAGCTTTGTAGTCACTAAAAGACAAAAACTCTTTAAGAATATAATTACAATGTTTTTTAATAGTTTTAACATTGCAATAATTCCTTAATATCATCTACTATATAACCAGTGTTCTAATTGCCAATATTTTCTCATTTTTATAGTATATTTATTCAACTAAGGATGCCCAAAAATCTATATTTTGCAAATGGTTTAAATTTCCTGAGATTTTTTAAATTTCTTTGACTTATAGTTTCTACCACATCACCTTTTATTCTTTGTTAATTTATTTTTGCAGAATTCAAATCATTCCGTCCTGAAACTTTTTCAGGCTGAATATTGTGTATCACGTTCCTATGGCAACATCTAATACACATCTCTCTCCCTTTGGTTTCCTGTAAATTGATAGCTTGTTCTAGAGGCTACAGTAGATTTAGGTTCAACTTTAGGAAAATATAGTGCTTGAAAGTATTATAGTTAGAAGATATGTTTTTAAGGATTATGCATATATTTCAGTATGGAGGATATATTTTGAACATTCAACTGACCAATGTGATACGAAATATGGTGCATTCACTTAGATAATATCATTTTAGGAAAGTGTCAGGAAAAAATTATTCAAAAATAAAAACTATCTCTTTTCTCACTTTACTCCAAATAGCTCTCTAGTAATTCCAAGAAAATACAAATACAAAGAAATACAAAGAAAATACAAAGAAATTTTTTCAAGCACTAGAAATATTACTGAAATAAATGTAAAATGATTCTATGATGATGATAGATTTTTTTGAGGTATGAATTCCCACATAAGTTTGGAAATTAGTTCTTACTGCTGTTACTGTTGATTTATGACCCTGACTCTTAGACCTTTGGACCTACTTGTTAACACACAATAGATTAAAACAAAGAATACAAGCTAAAGAGATACTATTAAATGTATTTGGGAAAGAGAATTCTTACCAAAAGAAGATAATATTTCATATATTTAGAATATAAATATCTATAATTGGAATTTTACAAAAGTCTTGATAATAAAATCAAACTGGAAAAGGTATCATCAATGGTAGGAAAAGATGTTTGAGTCATTTGATGACTCCTGAGAGAAACAGAATGATAGAAAAAAGTCATTAAAGTGATTTCTTTTCTCAAAATTCAATGAGTATATATGTATATAGACAAGTTATATCTGCATTTGATTTCAGATTCTTATAGGATATATGTCAGACAGACATAAAACTTATTGAATATGACAAAATTAATAGCAAATGTGATTATGTTGGTTGTGAATAAATAAAATAAAATTAAATAGCTTTAATTTTATTAACATGAATGTATTCTAGAAAATAGGTCAGGAATTGTTGTTATATGTTAATATAATAGAGTGATTTACAATAGAATCAGAATTTGTGAAAATGTGCTTATAGGAAGTTTTCAGTGGATAAAGTTGATAAAAATTCAACAGAATGCATTATTTAAAGGGCACTTCTATATTGAGTCTTTTATTTAGAGATTCTCAAATAATACATTCTGAGAATAATAAAATTTTCCTTAATGAGATTCACTGATCAATGGAATACAAAATATTGCATATGGTAAAATACGATCTACAATCAGAGTTGGTGTGGTGAGATGTAATGCAGCAATGAGTACTATGTAACTTGAAAATTGCCAAATGAAGGTTTTTTTAAATAAAATACAAAACATACTTCACCCCATCTCTCTCTCATCATGACTCATGAAAAAGTGCTACTGTGCGGGATGTTGTCACCGACCAAACTGGGCTCATTCTGTGAAATAAGGAACACCTCATTTTACTACCTTATCTGTCCCTGAAAAACTGAAAAACAAGATGTGCATAAAACCTCTAAAGAGTGATAAGTGCCATCCCTCCAATGTTTACCTAAAAAAACATTCCTTAAAGAGATATAAATTAATTTGTAAGTAATCTCCCTGGCAACAATCACTTCACAAAAACTGATGAAGGTAAACTGTTAACCAGTTTTATTACGTCCTTGCCATTTTGCCTTCCTTTAAAATTCATTGTGAATTGTGGTCTGTTCTTTATACATATTCCTTTCTTTGTTTCATAAAGCATCATCTAGTTCATTGCCTCCAATCAATCCTTAGCTCATAGCTAAGCAATCTCTCTCATCTGTCCTTTCTTTATACCCTCAGCTCAGCTCACAATACTACTGTCTTAGGCTAGCACTTGTGTTGTGGAGCTTCAAGAGTTACAAGTATCAGTCTATGATAATCACGAGATTAAAAAAATTACATGTCTGAATTTTTGTGTGTTTGTATATTTATTTAAGTATGTATGATTATAGATATACACATTTTGTATAGAGTGGGAATCCATCTATACTTTCTCTTTGAGGATGTCACATAGCAAAAGATAATAAATGTTTTATTTAATCTCTGACATTCGCCCAAACATATTTCAGGCAGGAAGGCAATGTTTTCTGGTGATGCATTTTACTTGCCTCCTCAGAAGACTATGGCATAATTAACCACTTCCTGTTTATTGACCATCTTCTGCCTTGATTTAGGACACCACACCTCCACCCAGGATGTTCCTTTCATTCATTCTTTTTTGTTGTTCAGACTTCTCAGCCTTTTTGACTGTCAAACATCAACGTACCCCAGGGAATCATCCTCAGCTCTTTTCTTTTTTCATTTCCTTAGTAGACCTTCAATCTTATCACTTCAGTCCAATCCTATGCCAATGAGTTTCAGAGTTAGACTTCTACATCAGATTTTCCCTCAAACTGCTGACTTAGATTTTTTAACTGCTTCTTCAGTACCTTTGCTTGGACATTGAATTGTAGTTTCAAAATAACATGTCACAAACTGCATTTCTAGTTTCAGGCCCTAATTTGTTCCCCATACTCACTTCTATCTTTTAAGTGTGGAGCCATTTTTCAATTGCTCCAAAAAGACGACAATAGTCAAAATCTCAATTCTACTTTTTTTCTAAAACTTCAAATCCACTCTCAGAAAATTCTGTTGAATTTATTTTGTAAATCTGTGGAGAATTTACTGTTGCTTTCTACTCTTTGGATTCTGGTCTAGAGTTACCCATTTCCAAACTTATCAAGCCTCATCTGGATTAAACCAGGATCTTTGAAATGATGGCTCCACTTCAAAATTTTGCCACAGACAACCCTGCCACCACCCTTCACACTCTGTTCTCCACGCAATGGCCAGCTTTTAAGTTGTAGTGTGAGAGATGCTCTGAGGCTCAAGCTTTTTGAGTCTAACCTAAGGAAAATGATTCTGCTGACGAGAGGGAAAAAAATGAAGTCATGGGGTGAATGGAGTTAGGACCAGGTCAGGGAGCTTTAAAAGCCTCTGTGAGAGCATGGGATTTTACTGTGAGAGGAAGGGGGAGCTTTACACAGAGTTTTGAATAGATTATGCATTGTATGTCCGAGGGCAATAATGGTTCTATGGAAATAGAAAGCAGAGACCTGAAAAAGAGGGTGTGCCTGGGGGAGAGGCCAGTTGTAATATTACACTGGGTGGGTCAGAAAAGACCTAAAATCCATGAGGGAGCAATATGTGAATATCTGGGAGTAGGTTGTTCCAGGAAGTAAAAAAAAATCAAATCAAAGCACAAAGACTTGGACTTACAAGCATGGCTTACTGAATCAAATAAATCTTAGGGAGCATGAGGTTTCTTTAAACCAACAACAAATCTCAACATTCTGCTTCTTTTAAACATTAAATTTCATGAAGCTACATATTTTTTAAGTTTTATTTTCTTCTCCTTTATCCCCAGATTCTAGAAAATTACTTCGCACAATGTACATTTAATAACAACTTGTTGAAAAAGTGAGCAGATAAATCTAAAGTAGGATGTAATTACATATATTAACCCAAGCTTGAAAATTATATTCAGTGGCCTAATTCCACAATGCATCTCAGAGTCCACTGGCTTTCACATGACACTAACAAGAGCAGTGTACATATGAGAACTAGAGGTATTGTGAAGCATAGACAAGAAAGATCCTTTCCCAGCCACCATAATCCTTCCAGTCTGGATTAGGTGCATTTTCTCTGTGCTGTTATTCTAGCACACTATTGCACTTATAGAATTCATTATAATGGACATATTTTTCTTGCTGTGCACTATTGAGACTTTCAATTTTAATAAACAAATGCTTCTCTCATGCCCAAGAAAGATAGGTAGACGCAGAAATTAAACATGAAAATTTAAAATGTTGGTTTTATTATTGATTCCTGAAAAGAAAAAGTATTAAAATAAACAACATAGTTAAGGTATATGAGCAAATGGTCATTAAAAATCACCACTGAGTTAAATATGTAGTATTTTTCTGTTTGTCATGAGTGGACAAATGAATACTTGCTTTCTTTAAGCAGAAAATGTGGACTCTGAATAGATCTATGATAGCAACAGGAAACAATCTTAAACACATCAGACAAACCACTCAAACTTCTCTGGGCAACGTTGGTAGAGAGTAAGAAGGGGTAAAGTAGAATCCAAGACTGATCATTTTCCTCTACTTCGAAACATAATAAATAGGGGGGAATTGAACCATGCCACCTCCAATACCCAGTAAACTATAAATCATTAATGCATCTCTGTCATGTTCTCTATTTAATTTTCTGTGTTTAAGGCAGTACTTGGTATGCAGAAAATCAACAACAAATAAATAATCTAAGTTGCTGAAAGATCTGTTCCAAGAATCTAATATCCAAATGAACCATAATCACCTAGAAAAGGCAGAATAGATAGGATATTATTTGCTAACCTTTTTTTTGTTTCTACAGGGTCCAGGAACATTTTCCAGAACTTATTTTTATTTCTAGTTCAAAATTAATTACAAGCATAGGATTTCTCATTCATGTGTGGGGGAAAAAATGTAGACACTGAAATATGAAGACCAGTTTTTCTGTTTTGGATAGCTAGAAATCTAGAGTTGGCCAGATGGAATGGGCCACCAGGGTGATCCAATATATTACAGGTAAGGGTGATGCATTGTCCAACAAGGAGCCATCTCAAAGAATCCAGGAATGAACACAAATCTAAGACACTTCAGTCTCTCAAAATGAATGTACCACACAGTTTACTAATTTCTCAGGAATTATGGAAAGATAAAACAAATGTTGTGGGGACAGGGTTATATAAGTTGAAATCATTTCAGAATTGGCCAATGTGTCAATTTCATAAAAAATTAATTATAAGACTTTATATTGGGCAAAGGCAATCCATTATTTCTGGACCATAGGTTGAGAGGAATCTTTATGGTGTTAACCTTTTAAACTCTTAGCTTTCTCCAAAATTTAAAGAATATATCTATCTCTTAGTTTTCCCATTGACAACCAGAACTATTAATTTCCCATATCAGGTTTTGTACTGGGATAATTTTATTCTTTTATTTATTGTTGTTGAGCTAAAAGCTCTTTATTTTCAACTTTTAATCCTAAATTTTTCCAATCCATTTCTAACTAGAATCTAGTTAGATTGACCTTTCAAAAACCTGGCAGATATTTTAAGGAAAAACTTTACCTTTTATCATAAAACAGACATACATAGTTTTACTGGTGGCCAATGACTTAATATCTAATACAGCCAAAACATACGCCTTCCCTACAAAGCTAATCCATAAAGAGAAAGTAAAAAGTCACTGTATGCATTTGTATGTCATAAAGTAAAAGCAATAAATATTTTCAAATGTCTCAGCATACATAACTTCTCTATTCAAAATGAACACCAACACTGTATTGACTGCCTGATACAGAAGCTACGATTTTTCTTATAGGCCTATAATTAGAAGTTTACGTTTCTCAGACATCTCCATTGCACAGATGGCAAGCACTGATTAAGTATGAGTTGGTTTCCACACTGTTGGTGACATTGATGCATTGTTTTTCCTTCTTCACTTCCTTTATTCCATCATTACCCTTCCCTATCTATTCTTATTTGAAAAGGCTCTGAAACTCTTCTAAAAAATTACATGCTTCATTCTCTATCAATATAGTTTTAACAAGATGAAATCAGGTTAAATAAAAAGGGCAGCCCCTAATGGATATTAAACTTACAAATTAGTTATCTGAGGGAATTTTGTTCTTATGAGGCTCATATTTAGCTTTATGCTATTGAATTAGTGTGGCCTAAGTTCATTTAGCATTTATGAAGCTTCCTTTGTTTGTCTCTGCAGCTGGTAGATCGCTTTTCTACTGTGTATGTTTAAATATAGTTTGAACTTTCACTATATGTCACAGCAACACAGATGAGTATGATATTATCTTTACATTAAAAAATACTTATTATTTTGCAAGACACAAAATATTATATATGTATGTATGTATAAATCAAAATATGACAATGATGCCAACATATGCACTGGTGAAAGGAAAATCTTTCCAATAAGTTATGGGAAATTGCACCCTTATCTCACTCCAAATGCAAAAATCAAATCAAAATGGACTGAACATGTAAATATAAGACCTAAACTGTATTATTCTTGAGGGAGGGGCATAGAGAGAAAAAGCTACTTGACATTTAATTTGCCAATGATTTTCATATATTTGTATGTGACACCAAAAGCATGGGTGAAAAATGTAAAAACAACAATGAGGAAATCTAACAAAAAGAGTCTACACAACAAAGGAAATCAGTCAACAAAGTGAAAAGATGACATATGGAATTGAAGAAAATATTTGTATACCACCTACCTGATAAGGAATAAAAACCCCTAATTTATAAGGACTCCATACATTCAATAGCAAAATCACAAATAATCTGATTTTCAAAGAGTAAAGAACCTAAGCAACATTTTCTCAAGAAGATATACAAATAGCAAAAGATATCTGAAAAAGTATTCTGCACAGCTCAATAGATAAAAGATATCTAGTAGCTATAAGAACACTAGAAATGTTTACAGAGGAAAGAAGGAAAAAAGAAAGTAGAAAGAAATCAGCCATGGTCAAAGGAGAAGAGAAAGTCCAATATGGCAAATTTTCTCAAAAATTTGAGAAGAGTTATCTCTGAAAAGAGTTCTTGATCTGGTAAAGCACTGGATTTTATTTAGACTATGATATAAATCCACTGGAGGGTTTGGAAAAGTGAAATGACATTTTCTCACTTATGTTTAAAATGAATGTTCTGTCTGCTGGATGAACTCTGTATAGAAGGGGAGCAAAAGTAGACACAGAAAGATTGGATAGAGGCTATTATCACAATCCACATGAAAGATGACGTGTTTGGAATAGAACAGTAACCCTGCAAACACACAAGTGAACAAATTTATTTTGCAAACAGATTTCCAAGACTTGTTGAAGTGATGGTGAAATAAAAATGAAGAATCAAGGGTGACTGACCTTGGCAAAAGATCTGAGCAAATAAGAGGTGGTGATTCCATCACCTTATATAGAAAAGATTTTTCTAAAAAAAAAAAAAAAAAAAAAAAAAAAAAAAAAAAAAAAAAAAAAAAAAAAAAAAAAAAAAAAAAAAAAAAAAAAAAAAAAAAAAAAAAAAAAAAAGATGATATTGTGAAATTTTAATATCTTAAAACTTTTTGGTTGGTATGTATCTATATGTATCCAAGGTTGACTTTTCAGCATTAAATTTTTATGATTGTATATAAAAGTAAAAGAGGATATATATTTTTAAAGCTTTTTCTATATCACATCTAAGCTGACCTCTTTGATATCAAGACATAAGATTATACTGGAAAAGATATAATTTCACTAAGACAAAATACAGACTTAGAAAAAAGGAATAGCTGTTCAACTAGTACCCTGGTTGTATCATATATGCCATGAGTTATTTTCTTAAAATCAAACCGTTTCTTGCTATGAGTGTTAAGTGACTTGAAATTAAAATTACCCTCTATCCACAGAAGATTAATCTCTTGTTCCTTGTATCTATAGGCATTGGAAAGACAGAAAGCATGCAAGTCCACACAATACTAGGCAATATCCCATATTATTTAGATGATAATTTAAATAATCAATTAAAATATTAAAATGATTTGGTTTAAGTGTAAGTTATTTTTATTAGGGTCTTCTGTAAATATATGCTAAGTAAATTAATTTTTAAAATAAAAATTCCTCTACTCCATACCTTAACTCCATTGCACCATTTTGAGAAAGATAACTTTATGCAGTTTGTATTATCTGCTTACAGGAAGCTATATCATTAGCCCTTTTCTACATAATACCAAACACCTGCTCTGTACCAGACACCATGTTAGGTTTTGGGAAATATGACATTAACAGCAAGCGACTTGTAACTTGAACTCAAAAATTCACCCACTGAAAACAATTTGTTAGTCAATTACTAAAATGAATAGCTCGTCAATAATCCATATTTATTTTGTAATTTAGGATTTACAGGCTGAAATCCTCAAGTTGGTAAGCACCTCTTATGTACTAATCAACAAAATGCTGATAAACTTTGGTTATTGAGCCACAGTGACTGGTACAGACCCTGAATGCACCATTATTCTCTGCATATACTTTGCTTTCTGAAACTGTTTCCTCACCTACAACTTAGAGTGGCTTGCCTATGTTGTGAGGAATGTATGTATTTTAACAATGTATATATGAGGAATGCAATACAGAGTCTAACACAGTATTTAATAAGTTGTAGCTATATAGGTCAGGATCCTCCACAGAAAAAGAAACAGTAAGAAATATATGCTATCAAAGAGAAAAAAAAAAAGAAAAGAAATATATGTTATAAAAGGAAGACCAAAAAAGTCACTTGTATAGTATGAAAGCCTGAGAGCCTCAGAGGTGAGGTGTAGATTCCAGTAAAAGTTAGAGGCTTGAGAACCTATTTCCCAACTCAAACAGAGTCATTTCAACTTTCCTTTGTCTTTTAACTCTAACCAAGCCCTCACTGTAGTGGGTGATACTCAGTCACATTGGGGAGAGTCATCTCTTTTACCTAGCCCATCAACTTAACCCTCATCTCTTCCAAAAACACCCTTAACACATGCAGAAATAGGGTTTAATTTGCTATCTGGGCATCTGTTGGCCCTATAAATTTGACACATGAAATTAATGACCTTAGCAGCTGTTATTATTATTAGTGGTGATGGTGGTGATTGTTTTCATTTTAGAAGTAATCATCATCATCATCTTATCTAACTAAATGAAAATCTGATTATTTGGGTGTCCATAGATGAACTTGTGGGAGATAGAGGCAGTAACTCCTCCTGAGCATCTACTGTGTACTTTCATCATGGAATCTGGGTCGTAATATTTTCCCAAATTTGTTACTTTCAATGGTCTAGGCAATCTCAAACATTCCAAATTAAAGATTTACAGAGAACATTATGATTCTTCTGAGTGCTTCATTAACATATGGCTAAGATGTTTGAGTAATCTTCCTTTTCATTACTAGCATTCTAGCAACTGAGCATCTTCTCATTCTTTTATTTCATGATCATTTTAGAAGCACTAGAACAGAGGAGTCATAGTAGATTGGCTATAAGACTACTACTCTTCATTTTCCTCCTACCATGTTTTACATTTTGTCTCTTACAGCCTTCTTCTAGCTTATTTAGACACCTCTCAATCCCTGAGACTAGGCAAATGTATTTTCTAAAATACCTGAATTGCAAATTATTTTTAGCATTATCCTCTTCCTCTCCTTCCAAACAAAGCACATGACTTAGAAACCTCACTCCCTCCTACTGACTGCCATCTTTCTCTTAGCACAGGACAAATAGTGTTAATAAATGCCCCCTTTATGTAAGGACTGCCAATTAAAAGGACTCATTCTTGATGTTTGTTGGGGTTCAGTTAGCTCTTACAAACACCATTGGTATTTTTTTTTATATCCTGCAAGAGTTTATACATAAAGGTATCATTGTTTTGCTAGACTATTACTCACCCTTTCTTATAATTCAAATTTGAAGAAAAATATAATAATGAAGTGGAAAGCACAAGGCTAATGACCAATATTCAAATTCAAATTTGTCTAAAGGCAAAATTCATTAAAAGCCATGGGTCTCTTAGATGAATCAGTATTTTCAGTTGGCACCAAGAGTATGTGTTTGAACTTCTCCAAGTATCAGCTAAAAATCTATGTTATCAAAAGACAAGAAGAAATTATGAATCAGTTCATAGAATATATTAAAAAAACTCACCAACATTCTGGGACAAACAAAAAACAACAAATCAATTTCAGCAGTAGCATACATTTAATGATTAACAAGAAAACACTGGATTTCTGTGATAATCCATTCTGCATTTTGATAGTCACCTGGTCCTAGCCTCTAAGAAATTTAAGAACTATAAAAAGAATAAATTTCATCTTCATCTTTGCACAGAATATTCCTTCTACTCTACTGTAGTATTTTAGTAAATAGTAAACATATTTACAAATAAATATAAAAAGAATATCTTTCAACAAAACTTTTGAATGTTGTATGTATATTCACACAGAGAGGGCACATTATGGAATTATACTCACTGCTGTACAAATTAAAGCCCAAAATAGGACAACATGTTATCAAAGACCTATACTTATTACTCTATATAATTCGTAACATAGCAGATTTCTGGAAAATTACATGTTTCTAAAAAAAGTCAACTTACATTCTTTAGTTGAGACAATTCCTTTGAGGTTGCATGTTCCTAAACCCAGAAATTTGGGAGTTTTAGAATGTTATACCTGTAAAATCAGATATGATTATTAATTCTATTGTCCAACCAGGATCTTAAATAATCATCTCATCTAGGGTTTCATTAATAGCAAAATATGTACATAGTATACATATTTGTACATAAGTATAATTATGATTACAATCATAATTTTTTGATATCCACTATTTTCACTTATCACATTTTTGAGGATGTAGCAGTTCATTCTGAGAGATGCTCTAAAATGTCTTTGATATGGTCGGTCCACTAAAAAAGAATGATAGTGAAACAGGAAATTCTATTTCTAATATAAAAAATAAGCAGTCATGTACTGGTGAAGGTAAAACATTGTTGCTATCACAATGAGGTACAGTACTGTATTGAGTTGAAAGCATTTCTAATTATAAAGCTAAATGACAGATGACTTGATCTGCTTGATGTAGTTTAGAGATAAAAAGTTCACAATGTCTTTACCTAATTTTCTTCCCATCCTTTGATAACCTCTTTATCAGATTGATGCAGCAGCCTTCAAGAGTGAGAGAACACACAGAACTCTTAACTTTACCTAATGACCTTTCACTCAAAGCAAAAGGTCAGCTGTTGGTGTGACTCACATTGAGGCTGACAAAAAATTCAGACTAAACCTAAATGACAAAAACTTGTTCTTGGCAATTACTTCGTAATTGACTTTCTTGACATTAATGCTTGTTATAACCCAGGCAACACATTTTTAAAGTTTCACATCTCTCATCAAAGCCCCACTTAGTTTAGATAAGATATTTGTCAGAGACAGATCACTATTTACTCAGTTACATGAACAACTGAGAAACAAGCCTTCAAACGCTGCTCATTCTTTCCCAAGAAACCTATTTTGTTATATATTCTTTAGAATGTAGTTTCAAAATCTGTCTCTGAAACACAGCTGTAAGGGACATTCGGTCTTCGGTATCCTTTGATATGTCAGTAACGTTTTTGCCCTGAGTGTGTTTGCAGTCTTTCTGGTCTGTGCCATTCCAAAAGGCTTTCTGAAGTGTTGCAATATGGACTGGACTCAGCTGATCGGAGTTGCACTATTCACTCTAACATTAACTGTATTTTAAAACTGGGATTGCTTAAGATCTTAAGCTCAGAGTTGCATTAAAGTTTCTATGACAGTATAGGAGACAAGCTTCTGCCAAAGTCTTTAGTCTCCATTTCCTAGCTTATAAATTTGGAATTTGTATAAATAATCTGTAGCTGTAGCTGCATTGATACTGTATTTCAAACATGTTTGTCCACTGTCACGAACTAGAACAATTAGGACATTCAATAACCCCACAAACTTACATTAGATTGAACACTGCTCTCTACCACTTCTTCAAGTTTGGCAAATGTTTTGCTTTGAGTAGTCCAAGTCATGCTGAACAGCTTTTTACAACTGGGGTAATTTTCTCTCATGTTTCATAGAAGAAATAATTGACCCATAACTTCAAATTAGAAGTGTGACGTGGGGAGGAGATAAATGTAGAGATACTTAGAAGTGATAATCAGGAGGGACACGTGGGTGAGAGACAAACAGAGGGCGTCTCCTGCTCTTAAGTAGGAACAATTATCTCGACATGGTACGTTTTCAATTTTGAGTCTCTCTTTCTGTTCCAGCTCTCTGAGACCCGACTTACACCTTTTTTATATTCCCCACCAGAAAGCACCTTAGATTTGTGGCAAGTCTTTGTCCTCAGCAGCCCCACTTCAGGCCAAGCCTATTTGGCTGGCTGTTTGCCCACAGGGCATTGGTAATTTTTGGAGTTTTACTGAGAAACTTATTTGAAATCTTTTAACTCTTTCTCTGCGCACCAATTCACTGAGAGTATATACTTCCTCGTGTTTGTGCCTGCAGAGGGCCAAATCAGTCAGAAGAGTGCACCTCTTAACAGGTCTGTGTGCCTGGGTGCCCCTCAGTACCCAGGTACTGAGGTCCCAGAGTAACAAAAGAAATCAGATAATCTCTGGCTAGAAGAGACCTTAAACAATCTTATAATCCAACTTCGCTACTCACTGATCATTGGAGTTTGCTGTAGCCTTACCAAGACCCCTGCTAGGTATGTGCTATCCAATAAGGATTCATTAGCTATATGGGCATGTTTAAATTTAAATGAATGAAACTTAAATAAAATACATATTCAGTTCTTCAATTAAGTTAACCATGTTTTCATTGCTAATGACTTACATTTGACTGTTGCTTCCATAAAGACAGCACAGGTATATAGAACATTTCTGTCACGATGAAAAAATCATTAGACGTGAATATTATTTTGTTAGGCTATTTTACCACATGGTAATCAAATTTCTACTCAATTGTCTTAGCACCATACCTTAAAGTGATCCCACCAATCACAGACTCTCTACCTGGTAGCCTTTCAAATATTTCAGAAATGCTGTCATGAGCCTCCTTTTCTGTGTCTTCCTACAGGACTATCTGCTGAATTTAAATGCATAATATGTCTTTGACTTAGATTCTTGTTTTAAAAATTATGGTGTGGCTTAGATTTGTATTTCTCTGAGGCTACTAAAAGTGGGTAGGGGACTTGGGGGGAGGAAAGGAAGCGCAGAAGATACCCAGTAGTTGAAAATGAAAAAAAATCTATGTGCTTTGGTGACATAGATCTGAGGAGGTGTAACTTTATTCCTCTAAATCACATGGAGTGTTAATAAACCAATGTTACCTCAATAAAAAAAAAATTAAAAGCTTTTAATTTTAGAGTGGGTTTTTTCTGCATCACAAACCAAGTTCACAAATATAGAAATGCATAAATACAAGAGTTATTTTTTGTAAATAATGCATATTTTTACAAGTCAATTCATGAAAAGACTTTAATATATATTTTCAAATTATCTTATTAAAAGTTGTATTTGCAAGGATAAACAAATGGCCAACAGCCATATGAAAAAATGCTTACCATCACTAATAATCAAGGAAATACAAATCAAAACCACAATGAGATACCACCTCCCACTGATAAGTATGATCCACATCAAAATCATTTACATTTTTAAATGTAGTTATTGGCCACTGTTTTTGTAGTACTGTGATTTGTGGAATTTATTGATTTTACGTATAGTTGAATATATGTGTGTGTGTGTGCTCTGCTCTTGCTTTTGTCACTCAACATTATTTTGACATTGATTTGCATGATTATTATAACATTGGTTTCTTTTAACTATTGCATAATATTTTTCTGTGTGACTATATCTCAACTATTTGCTCATTCTTTTCTCAATTAATTTTTAAGTTATTTTTTAATTATTATTATGAACACAAATGCTATGAGTATACTCAGTTTTTGTACAATGGAAAAAATTTTGCCCTGGTAAATGTCAAAAGTGAAATCACTGGCTTTGTCAGTTAAAAGGAATGGCATCATGGGACTGTCAAAAAGATGAACTCTGAAGCTAGGTTGCCTTATTTTAATACTAGTTGTACCAGTAATGGGTTTCTTGATCTTGACCAAATAACCCAGCTTCTCCAAGACAGTTTCCTCATATATAAAATCATGGAAACAGTAATTATATCATAGTTATAGGAAAAAATGAATTAATATCTGTATGCTTAGGAAAAGAACTGGAACACAGTAAATATATCATAAAATAAATATAAATAATAAAACATACCATTTTATTATTTCCAAAAGTATAAGATAACAAATTATTATACAAAGTGGCCATATGAACTTATACTTCTATTGTGGTGAACATGGGTTCATGCACTTGATATTTTTGAACTTTTATCCAAGGTAAACATAAATAGCTATAGTTGTCACTGTTGATTCCTATGCATTCCTTTATCTTGATGTAATTGCTCCCCTTTCAAGAATCTTTAAATTAGCCAGTCGCAGTGGCATGCATCTTTAATCCCAGCCTAGGTTGGGAGACTGAAACTGGGAATCGCGTGAGTGCACCGGTTCGAGACCCCCCGGGGGCAACATAGCAAGACTTAGTCTCAAAAAAATAGCTAGCCATGGTGGTGCATGCCTGAATCCCAGCTACCTGGGAGGCTGAAGCTGGAGATCACTTAAGCCTGGGGTACCCCAGGCAACGAGTCTGTGGTTTCCCCTGGCAATATAGTGAGACCTAGCCTCAAAAATCAGTTCTAGCTATTACTACACATTTTTATATATGACTTGGTGCCCACTGGTAAAAGTTTCCTTCTGGTACATTGAAATATTGACATCTTAAAGATAAATTGATTCAGTTGCAGAGCTCTAGGAGATGTATTAATATCTAAAATTTAAATTCTATGTATATATATATATATATATATATATATAATTCTTGAATATTTTTAGTTTTTCTTCAAAAAACAGCCGTGCAAAATTCCTATGGGGGGAAACAAAGCCACCAATATGTCTTCTTTCCTCAAAAATAATTCAGTTGTGACTGTATTTTCTGAAATGAATAAAGGATAGAAAAGAACTTCAGAAATGGTGTGCTAAGTGCCTCAGCATGCCAAGAGACAAATATCTATTCATTCATCTATCTATCTATCATCTATCTATCTATCTATCTATCTATCTATCTATCATCTATCAATCTATATTATGCATTCACACATTTGGAAAAAATATATATGTTCAATAGCCTCAGAATTAGAGTTGTATTTGCCCTTCAGCATCCACTCTCTGATCCTTAGACAACAGCACAAAACCACCACAGAATGCAGGAAATATTTCAAGACAATTTCAGGATATGTTGGTGAGATACATGCATCATTTGAGATTGAGAAAAAAGAATTTGTCTTCTTTCTTCTCTCCTACTTGAATGACATTAATCATCTTCAATTTCTTGCCCTTTTATTTAGTCAATTCTTTAGTATTCATCCTAATTATGTGTAAACAGAACCTGTCATTATAATCAAAGTACAAAGTCAAACATAGAAATGTGAATAAATGCAACATAAAAAAATAATCCTTTTGCTCATCATAGAACCATAGACAATTCCTTTAATTCATATTTGGCTCATGAACTCATTTGCTCTTCCTCAGTTCTGGTCCTTTTTGCAATGACTAGAGTCACTGACTTCTCCTACCTTATAATCTACAAGTGGGAAAGAGTATTCATGGATATGAATGACTGTGCATGTAATCATTACCTCTAAAAATCTACTTTGTAGGATTCTCCATTGAATTAGATACTATAGTTTCATTTAATTCATGTCTAAAACTTTAGATCATAAAATACAGAAAAAAATAAAACAATCACCTATGTTTTTTAAAAGATGAAGTTTTCTTTTCATAACTGTTTGACTACCTAAGGCCTTTTGTGTTTTCATGAAATTTTAGGAATTTTTTTCTCAATTTTTTTGAGGAATGACACTAGAATTTTTATAGGATAGTCTTAAAGTTGTATCTGACTTCAAACAATATGGATTATCCTATGAATACATGCCCTTCCCTTTGTTTTTGTTTACTTCCATTGCTTTTATTGTACAGCTTTTTTTTTTTTAACTTTCTCAGTCAATTCCTAGATATTTTATTGTTTTGATGCTATTGTGAATGGCATATTTTTCTTTAGCTCTTTCTCAGATGTTTCATTATTAATGTATAGAAATGAAACTGGTCACTGCATGTTAGTTTTCTGTTCTACTATACTTATCAGCTCAACAGGTTTTGGGTTGTAGTTTGGATTCTCTATATAAGGGTAAAAATCAATAAATATTTCTTTAGGGAACTAATGCACAGGACAGTGATATAGAAAATTATATTATAATTATTATACTTTCTAAGAGATTTGATATTAATTATCCCACTATAAAGAAATAATAAAAAGTTCTTATTTATCTCTACAATGTCAATCATATTATAATGTATACATGTATCATATTGTACATGTATCAAATCAATGTGATATACAACTTAAATTTACTTAATATTGTATGTCAAATACATTTTAATAAGAAATTAAAAGGATCTTTTTAAAAAATATTATGAAAATGACATGCAAAAATTATTGTTGGTTTACAAACCATTTGATTTCAAAGCTGTAATGTTAAAAGTTAATATAAATGCTAAAGCATGGCCCAAGTTAACATGGATAAAGTGTAAAAACTGAAATTGGCGTGGCTGAAATCTGAAGGCATGATTGGTCTGTAATAAGCTGTGTTACTTTGGGTCAGTCACTAAATTCGCTGATGTTATATTCTCACTTTGGTGATAATAAATATGAAATTTAATAATTATTTACACTCAATACCTGAATAGTTGGTTTCTTGATCCATGTAGGAAGGCAAATATGCAGAGGTCTGGAGTTCTCCTTTCTACAAATGCTACTTTGATATGTTTCATACGTTGCATTAAATAACCACTAAGTTATTTGCATAGTCCTTAAATCACCATAGAAAATGACAGCCTTTATTCCCAAAACTGCTGAAAACTGGGATCTTCCTGGGGAACAAAAAAATTCCAGTGACCAGAACACACTCTCAGAGATTGTGACTTAATTTGTCATGGTGGGGTCATGCCAGAAATAACATGTTAAAGCTCCCCAGGGAAGCCTCTGCAACGAGGGTCAAGGAGCCCAGCTGTTGTAGTTTATGAGTACTGGACTGGAACTCCTGCTTTTTCCCATTACATAAGTTCCTATGCCAAACACCCAAAACCATTCATGTAGCAAGAAATTAAGCAGCAGACTTGAAAGAAATTGAATAAATATTTCCTCATTTTTAATCTCCCTGACTAGACTTTTCACTAATTTGGGTAGTTATAAAATGAGTTTGACAGCAGATCCGTTGACTTCTTAGGTCACTGAACTGTTGATAGTGGACTGTCTGGGAAAAAGTAACTCAAATGAATAGATTCAACAAGTTCAGTGCACTGGGTGAAAATTTAGTAAGACCTTCAGAGAAGGTCTTACTGCAGATTTACTAAGT
Source organism: Uropsilus gracilis (assembly GCA_004024945.1). Lineage (NCBI taxonomy): Eukaryota > Metazoa > Chordata > Mammalia > Eulipotyphla > Talpidae > Uropsilus > Uropsilus gracilis. The sequence continues at coordinate 146,115 of PVHY01000175.1, forward strand.
CAATATTCCAGGATGGGATTTCAGCCATGACCATGTTAATCTCTGCTCCTGTGTATGGTGAAACTGCAAGAGTCATAAATGAATGGCAGTTTCATTCTCATTTAAAATACTCCAGTCTGCCCCGATTCAACAATGGCCACTCAGCAGACTCCTGTTGGTCCTTTTCAGTTCAACACTTCGTGACCTAGAAAATCTGTTTTATTTACAGACATTGTCACTCTCCAGTCTGCTCATTAGTTCTAGTAACATTCTTCTCTGGACATAAGATCAATCTACATTCCATGTTCTGCAAAGAAACTCTTTTTTGCAAAATCTGCTTCTGAGAGTTGTGCAAATTTCACTTTATTGCCAAAAATGCCAAAAAAATTTAATTTATTTTAAACAAAACTAAGAAAAGCTATGGAAAATATTGTAATATGAATGTATCCATTGTGAACAGAAGCTTGATTAAATGAAAGTTGTTTTTATTATAATATGGAAGTATATTTATAAATCATGGAAAGGAATAAAAATGTATTATTGTTCATGTATATGACAATGTATTAATTATCCATAATCAGGGGTATATAACCTGAAAATAGCCTAAAAAGATAACTGAATAATAGTTAGATGCTCACAAATGGGGGAAAGTACAAAAATGACTGATGAAATCATTAAAATTAAATAGTCTATGACTTGTAATGAGAAGAAATATTCCAGATACCAGCACATCCATCCATATTTTAAATCTACCATAAAGATTTTTTTGATGGAATGATTGAGCCTTGTCCAGGCTGTTAAAGTCAATGTCAATTTTTTTATTAACACCCAAAAGCTCAGACTGTGTGGTAAGTTTTTCAGAATGAAAAAAAATGTGGTCACTTTATTTGAGAAAATAAGTGTTAAAAAGAAAAATAATTAAGCTGTAGTAGCAAACACTATATGATTCTGAAATAGTGTATATAAACAGGAGACAATGGGGGGGTAGCATACCCTATCAATTCTACTCTTACATTATCACACACACAAAAAGACAAATAATCAATACAAAGCAAACTCTTTTACATAAAAACAAAATAGTGGTTCTCACAGATGAAGAAAAAAGAGGGACTAGTCAATTGAATAAAGGGGTTAATTATGCAACAATGCTTGAGACTAGATTTTTTTTGGTAGATCTAATATAATATATACAGATGCCAGTTTATCAAGGCTGTTGACTTAAAACCTATGTACAAAGTTATAAACCAATGTTACTTTAATAAAGGAAAATATGTAAAAATGTCTATCATTAAAATTAGTCAGGTGCTAAAAATTAACAGCTATTTTACAACCAATTTAAATGAATCATACAAGATATGTATTATTATCTTTGTGTTACAGGTGAAGAAACTGTCTTATAGATTTCAAGTAACTTGCCCAGGTTTAAATAACTCTTAAATGACAGAGGGAAAATTCAAATCAACATTTGTTTGTTTTAGCTTTCTGTAGGTGTCAATGAATATAATTATTATAATGCATGGAAGTGATATTTAAAGCTAGGAAGTATTCTATTTTTAAAAATTGGTAAAACACCTTGAGGAAAATAGGCCACTGATCAGCTATATTCTGTATAAATTTTTAGTACCTTACTTTCTAAATGAAGAATAGGACCTTCTGGAAGAATATTCATGCTTATTCATTCAATAGATTCCTATTGTCCCTATCTCTATGAATGATACCAGTATCTACCCATGTGATTCCATTCATGAGGTATCTAGAGGAGTCAGTCAATGATATCTACCATGTAAGTATAATGTCAAGGTCATTACATGTAAATGTAAGGTCAAGGAGTAAATGTCAAGGTCAAAGGGAAGGGATACTTGGGAGTTAAGAGTTTATGGGTACAGACTTTCAATTATTCAAGATGAAGTTCTGGAAATTGGTTGTACATCTAGTACATAGTACATATAGGAGTGTGACTATATCTCATAATGCTGAACTATATGTTTAGAAATGGTTACTACAGTAAATCTTATGTCGTATGGTTTATTTGTACCTGTGGAACCACAGGCTCACATTGCCCAGGGTATCACAGACTCAAGCAATTTCCAGGCTCAGCTTCCCAGGTAGCTGAGATTACAGAAGTGTGCCACCACACCCAGATATTTTTTTTGGAACTAGGTCTCACTACGTGCCCCCGGTAGGACTCAAACCACAATCTCTAGCCCTGGCCTGGCTTCCTAGGCTGCCGCTTACAGGCATGCACCACCATGCTCAGCCGCACCAATTTTTAAAATTGCTGTTTCTAAAAGATCAATCAACTCATGATATCAGCTAAATCCTTGGCAGATGTGAGGTTCTACCTGTCACATTCAGCACTCTGGTATTTACTGTACCATCTGTAGAGGAAAACAGGAAGGGCTAGAACTAAATAATAACTCTGTGACATCATTGTAGGATAATTTGTGTGCAAAGAAATATCTCACAAAGATGTTGCAAGGATTAGTTATTTTAACAGTTTGTTTTTTAAAAAGGTCATAAAGCCTCATGCAACCCAATTTATTGTAATGTTTATTAATCCAATTTTTCCCAGAAAAGTTCTCAACAGCATGGTAAAAGCTAAGGAGGGAACTGTTAAATAGAAAAAGGGAATTTTCTCTAAATCTGAAACAAGAACTAAAATGTACTATAAACTAAGCTTAAATACCAACATTTGAAGCATTGAGAAGATATTTTAGGGGTAAAAACCAAATGGTTAAGTCATAGTTTTAAAATGAAAATAGTGAAAAATATAATGACTTTCCCCTAAATATCTACATTATTGCTTTCCTACCTTTTCAAATCTTTATTGAAATGTATCTTAGACAGGACTCTTTATGTCACATTGAACAATGTAAAGTCTCAACATTTTTGCTTTATCACTTTACCCAACTTCATTTTTCCCTTTAGATCACTGTCAGTACCTCACATCACATTAGGAGGTAGTCGAGTGTTTGTTTACTCGCTTTCCAACACTAAGAATCCTATCCATGAGAGCAAAGTATTTGTCCAAATGTATTATATCATGGATCTGCTTCCTCAATGTAGTTCACCCATCATGTTTTGTCCTCAGAGTCTAAAACAGCATCTGGCACAACATGCAGACTCAATAAATCCTTATTGAATAAATGGTTACCCCTGTATTTGTGCATCTCCATTGTCACTTATGTGCCATAAAGAGCTTAGGGGCTCATTAATGAATTAGATACGATCCTTCATTTTTCTCCTCAGATTCAAAATATCTCAAGGATCACAAGTATCTTGTAATTTGATCATTTGTCAGTTCCATACTTTGTTTTAGTTATTTTTTATGTGATCTATACCCCCAAGTAGGTGAGAAAATCCTTTGTAATTCACATTTTAGAAACATTCCCATTGATGACTCCCCGGATCTTTATAAATAAAACAGAAAATTAGTGAGAATGAGTTTGGTTTTCATCTCTGAGGCAGTAAACTTGTTTTAGTCTTTTCACTTGTTCATCTGTTTTGTTTACTATAAATGTTGCTCCCAAAAAGAAAAAATAATCCACTAGGATTTATGCAAGTCATTACTAAGGAAATTTACACTAAATAAAATTCTTAGCATAAAATAAAAAGAACTTGTTAGTACAGCCCTTGTTAGTATAGTCCTTGATAGTATATCTGTGCTCACTGACAAGGCTTCATATCAATTGCAGATACAGATTTTGGCAAATCTCTGTTTAAATTGGCCCCACACACTTTAGCTCTCCTGGGCCCCAATTCAGAATAACCCTCCTTCATACTGGAGAAATCATTGCATTTGTACCAACACCAAGATTACAGGGAGATGTGGGAATGAATCAGTTCTGTGGGTCCCAACCACAAAAAGCAGAAAGAGATATATCTTAGTCCAAACTATCTGAAAAATGCATACAGTCACCTCCATAAGGAAGTCCTGGCATGCATTCTTGTGATAACTCAACTGAAAGTAAAGCAATTACATTCTCAAAGGACTGCTAACCTGTAATTCATTACAGTTCACCCTACACAACAATTATAGGTGCCCTAAATTTCAAAATCCTTAAGAGATGACAACACACAAAAAACGGTTTTTTAAACCAATTTATGCTGCAAAATGCATCTTCCCATACAGGTGTCAAAAAATGTAGAATCTGGAAGGGCACTGATAAATGAGATGCTTAGATCCTGAACAGGCTGACATGAAGAGGGGTGACTCGGGAGCTTGCTTTGCCCACCTTCAGAAAGTATGCAGAACCAGAATAAACCTGAGTCCCCCAACCTCTATTTCAATGCGTTCTCTACAATGTTTTGTATTTGTGGTGTCTGAACATATTTTGGGGGAGAAATATTTTCTCAAATTTCAGCTTGAAACCTGGTATAAACAAAAAATAAAATTAGAGTTTATCTGGTGGGAGTATTGGGGAACTAGTCCCCCAAGACAAAATGACAAGCCCCCAGCTTTGTTTGTCCTATTCATAGTTAAAGATTAGAAGTAACAAATAAAACACAATTTAAAGTTGCTGAAATCTGTCTTTAGTGTTCCCAGTGTCATTCCTCTACTACCCTTTTCCCTCCCAGGTAGTCTGTTCCTTTCCTCCTTCTGATGCATTAGCCCATCTACACACTAGTTTCCTCTTTTATTTAAAGCTAACAGCAACCATTGACACATTGATTGAAAACTATTCACACTAATAATTATCCAATCACAGTCCAATTTGCCTTACAAGATAACTTTCTTTTCTCTTTACCATTGAACATTTCAAATGATTGGTAACAGTTTGGAATAATCATGCAGGTGACAGAGCTCTGGTCTGGACCAGGATGCTCTCAATGGCTCTGGTTATTGTAGTTATCCTGGGTAGGAGTCAAGAGATATTATATAAAATTTTCTTCTCAGTTCCCCACACCTGAGTTATAAAGTTGGTTAATGGGTTGCATGCTTTTGTAATCAGCCAACAGGACACAAGTTTGTTAAGAAACTCTAAGGATAAACACAAAAACATTTTTATCATAGAAACTTTGAGAAAGATAAAAAATGAAATAGAAAAGAAAATTTATTGGTATTAAAGAGCATCAAATATCTTATAATGCTTAGGACAACACCATAAAAAGTTATTCCATTCTCTTTCCTTCTCTGCTTTTGGGAGAAAATGATTTAATTAAAATAGGCTGTGGTTCCTGATAACCTATTTTCAAAAGTTGTGATAAGGGAAGTTAGCATCAACTAGTCTTTTGCAATTGTCTCCAACCTTCACCAAACAAATGTTGATGCAACATTTCAGACCCTTTCCAGCTTTAGTTCCTGCCACCTTTATATCTACTAGAGTACTGGCTGATTCCTTCATTCAACAAAATGCATGGGTTTAATGCAAGTTATACAGACACCCACACACACAATTAAAGTACAGGTATTCCCTCAAAAAATCTCCAGTTTGTTTAAAATTTTGAACAGAAAAAAGTAGTTAATGTGCTTTTCCCTTAACCATACCTTCCTAGGAATTTCACAGATACCTAGTGTGAAAGGATAAAAGGTGGCAGGTTTGTATTGTGGTAGATTTACATCAACAATAATAGATTTGCTTGTAAAAAGAAATATCCCTATCATACTCATTTAACAGTTGAATAAGTGGCATGTAGTTTACTTTGTAAGGAGGAATCACAGTACACTCCTCCTTGCCTCTTTAGTCAGTAACAAGGGTACCCTGCTATACTAACCTCTCAGTCACCATCTGCTCTTTGACTTCCTAGAGATTCTGCCACCTGTGTAAGCAATTCCTAATATTAATTTTCTTCAGTTTTAAATGTTTACAGTGATCTCTTATACCTTTGCCTTATACCTAAAGTCTCTCCTAATACAAGTCTAGCATACATTCAGATGTCTATGGCATGTGTGAAAGATCCTGTAAACACCAGCAAAATTACTTACACTACATTCAACATATGAAACATTATGCAGTAGGCATTTAATGTGCATTGCTTATGAGTGAACTCTAGAAGAAATGACAAAAAAGGCAATTTAAATGTGAAAATAACAAAACAATTCATGTCATCTGGGAAAATAAGTAGCAGGCCATTTCCCCCTTCCCATTCAACTAGAATAGTTCTGCTTTTATATGTCTGATTTGTTGTTTGTATAATATTTGTATGCACCTAAAAGTAGGTAGATTTGAATCTGTAGTATACTCCAAAGTACACTCTGCAACATATATTCTGAATTACAATATTAATTTAAAATGAAATTTAAAAATAATTTACAATGGCACAAAACAGAAAAATAAGTTACTATTAGTGAAACATATTTAGCAGAGTGCTCAGAATCTTAAACCAATGCTTTTTAAAGTTGATTAATTAGTGATACAGCAAAATGAGTGAAAGAGCTAAATTAGGAGTCTATGAAGGCATTGTAAAATGACAAGAATACAGTTAACAGTGGTCACCACTTAGTGAAAAAAAAATGGAATGAGCATCTGTAAACTGATATAGAAAAAATTTTTGAAAGTACTGTTTCCTTGATGAATAACCCAAATATTTCAGACTTATATAACAATGTTCTACAAGAAAAGAAGACTACAATAACTACTTCAAGTTTTTAATCAAAATGCCTAGAGAAAAAGCAGTGTGTAATAGAAATAATAAAAGATGAACAGAAATGAAACTGGAGGGATGACTCTAGGAAGTGCATATAGTATGAAATAATGACAAATATTCCAGCTAAAATGCTCCACAAGATGGGAAATTTGAGACCTATAAAACCTCCAAACTGAATTGAATATTTACTAAAAGGCATATAATTACAGATGTATTACATTCTTGCCCAACTATTTAGTTTTTGAAATACTTTAAATGGTAGCAAAAAAAATCGCAAGAGGTCCATTGAAAATTATTTTTAATGCAACAAAGAGGACAAAGGTTGATATTTTGACTGGCTTATATGATAGACACTAATGAACACTAACTGGATTTGCTAAAATAAAAGGATAAAACTCAGGTTTTTCAAATTGGCTTCATACACAATCTTCTTGTGCATCACATAGAAGATACGCACTCTTATTCCTCATAATGCCTTTGTAAGAGTGTGAATTGCATTTTACAATTTCCCCTTTAGTATATTTAATTTTATTTTGTAATTAACAACGAACAGTTTGGGAATTATCCTGTGTCTCATGGCTTTGAATTTCATTGAGTCTTTTTATGAAAAATTACAAACTCCTAGGAGGGACTGATGTAGTTTGTTGCCATGGATAATTGTCTCTAAATAAAATCAGAGTAGTTAAGTGGATATGAACAGATGGAAATAAATTGATGGAAGTTGACTTTTGTGCCTCTTGGCTCCTGTTTATTTGTCACAAGCAGCATATCTTTTCGTCTTGTCATGCCTGGCATTTTATGCACTTGAACTTTAACAATATCAATTGGATGCCTCCTAAGAGCTGCATAAAATGTAACTCCTGAACAGCATCTTCTGCCAACCTGGTCGGAGTCACAGAAGAGACCAGTAGCCTCTCATAGTTCTCTAAGCCTTATAGAAAGGAAAATCACATCTATTAGTAGAGCTGCCTAACCATATCCATGTTTACCTAACCTCAGTTGTAACAGTGGGTAGGTTGTTATATATCACCACTTTATGACCCCTATTTTACGAACTGAAACCAGGGGAGAGAAAGTGATTCACCTAGTGTTTAGTCATTCATTGAGCTAATTCCACAATTATCTATTAAGTGCCAGTCATAAGCAAGCCAATTTTTCAACATTGGAAACAACACAGTGACAAGGCCCCACGTTGTAACAAAGATCTGATGGAGCTCATAACCAAGTAGGGGAGAGATACAAGTCTTCAGGATTTTTTTTTTTTTTAAACATAAGCTCTAATTGGTAAGGGCTCTCATAAGTGGTATGTCCTTACTATCCTAGTGCAGACAAAACTGTTTGCTAAAAAAGGAGAAACTTGTAACTTAAAAGACAGGTAAATGATTGGCCAGAAAAATAGTTCACTGCCAAATCTATTGGCCACCCAATCAAGCATCTGAGTATTTCAGTTAAAACCAATAAATGTTTTTATGTATCTCCCATATTTCTCACTGTGATAGAAATTTCAAGAGAATACCAGAGAAATATAATACCAAGATCCTGTGCTGAAACAATTGCAATCTTATTGAAGAAAATAATACTCTTAAGTCACTTAGTATAAAATATAGAATATTTGATTAAAGACTAGCATACAGGATGTAAGTGCTACTGTGGAGAGATCCTGCATCACAAAAAAGTCTTTAGTTGAAGAGTACAACTCAGCCAAGTCTTGAAGGATGTATGGGTAGTAAAGTCAAGGATTTATATCTTCTCCTTCTTGTATAACTAATCTCAAGTTAGATTCTGCTCAAAACATTGATTGTAATTTTTTTTTTCCAGATTGGTTCTTTTGGAAAGCATTTTTTTTTCTCACATTAAGTTTTATGGGTTGAGTTGTATTATTCAAGAAGATATGTTGATGCCCTAAGCCTTGATACTTGCAAATGTGATGTTATTCATAAATGTGCAGATATGAGGTTAAGATAAGGTCAAACTGAACTAGAGTGAGACCTAATCCAAAATAACTAGGATCCTGTAAGAAAAAGGAAAGGATCACACACATCCACATAGAGGGAAGATGATTTGAAGACCACAACGGAAATATCATGTAACACAAAGGCAGAAATTAGAGTGATTTTGTGTGTGTGTTATATATTTGATTACTTTTTTTTTATTTTGTAATGTTCATACAATATTGGTCATATTTATATGGTGTTTTTTCCCCTTAGGTATAGCCCTCCCCTCCATATTAAACCCTTATCCTCCATTCTACCCCCCCCATCCCTCCTTCCCCACCCTGGTCACTCCAACTCCTTGCACTACAACATGTTGGTCCATGATTAACCCACTGGTATTCTCTTTTTTCCTTGAACAATGTTCTTTTTTTGTTGGGTGCAGACTTGTAATCCTGGGCAACAGACCAGGCTGCTCAAATCTCCAGGAGTAACTGAGGTAGCTAGTCAGAACAAGCACATCAGGAACTTTTGTAGAGCAAATGCATGGTGCTCTTCTCCAGGATCTGTTCTGGTGTCTGTCATATGGTGCTGCTTGTGTGCCATATAGTTCTGATATCTTGGTTTGGGAGCCCAACTTCTAGCCACTGGCAGTGGAGGCATTCCCTGTTGAGGACAGACATCCCCAGGTGGTAGTTGGTTTAGAGTGATATTTTTAAGATCCAAGGAACATCAAGGATTGCTGGCAACACCAGAAGCTAAGGAAAGTATGGAACACAACCCTCACAGAGTCTTCAGAAAGAGCATGATGACACTGATATGTTGATTTGGAGTTTTGCATCTCCAGAACTGTGAGAGTAAATATTTGTTATCTTCAGTCTCCCAGCTTGTGATACTTGGTTATGCCACCCTAGGAAACTAATACGCAAAGTAAGCATGTGGCCACTGAAAGGAATTTGTCATTTGTGAATACCCTGCATGAATAATGCCTTTATGATTGTTAGTAAAATCAAGTGATATGGAAAGCCTGATGCAATTGAAAATTGCTCAGAGTGGTTACTGCAGATGGTAAGTTTCTGACCTCAGAAATCAGGCTCTCAGTCTCTCCAGGCTCAGAAATTGTGACTCACAGAACCAAGAACACCACCCATCATAGCTGGTGCTGGTTCTCTGGGGTCTGAGTCTTCTCTTCCAGGCACACTGGATTAGAATAAAAGACCACATTTAGATATTAGTATTTTATTCAATGGGCACCAAAAGTTAAACAGAATTTTGTGCAGGTCTGCTTAGTTGATTAGTTTTACATAGCATAAGCATTTTATAGCAGCATACTTCTAAAAATGCAGAGAACTGAGAAGTATGAGTGATCTATAGTGTATAATATTTGTAAATATATAAAATATTTCATTATTTTAATATATGATATATTCTGAAATTTACTAGAATGCTAAAAAAACTCCAAACAGCTAAGTGAGCAAGGTGAGAAGAAAAAAAAATCCATCAAGACACCAGGAAATATTAATAAATATATGGAAGAATATTCATCTTTGTTAATAATTTCAAAACACTAGCAAGTTGCTTGAAAAATACAAACAATATCAAATAAATATTTAAGATGTATCGTAGACATATTGTCAACTCTATCCTGAAAATATGTGTATTTTCTGATCACTTTCTATAAACATTCCAGTTATCTTTGGTAATTGCTATCTTGTATCTACATTATTATAATATTCTCCTAACTGGTATCCTTCTCTTTATTCTTACCACATAAGAGTCAATCTAGTAGCAAGAATAATTGTGTGAACATCCATATCATTTCTCTGCTTGAAGCGTCAAGATTAAAAGAAAGTCAGCGCCTTTAGAGAAAACTTCAAAACTACATGGAATCTGGACCTTATCAGCTGTCTCACCTTTCCCACTGGTCCCCTCACATAGACTCCCTGCTTGCCCTAGGACCACAACCATGCTTGGCATGTTTTTGTCAAAGGAAGGATATTCCAGAACTTCTCTTTGTGTCTAGTTAAATGTCACTTTCTTATCAAGTTCTCCCAAACCATATCATTAAATGACATCCTCACCAAATGCACACCCCAGCCCTTCTCTGCTTTCTTTTTCTCAACACACTTAATCTCCAATAAGCATAATTCATGCATTTAATTTGTCATTTATTGTTTTTTTCCCAGTAGACATAGCTTCGTGAGGGGTGGAATTTCCATCTGTTGATTCCTGTTAGTTGTGGCCTAAAATAGTGTCTGGGATATAGTAGGGACTCTACAAATATTCAATGACTAATAAGATATTTTTCTTGCATTGTTTAAAATAGCAAACTATATGACTGAATGAATATTTACATTACAACAGAATTATATGCACCTATTAAACAATTAATTATATTGACTGCATAAACTGCATTTATACATTTGTCTAAATGTATATGATCAAGTACTGCAATTTAAAAAACAGAAAACAATCTAAGTACCCACTAACTGCAAAATATCAAAATAACTGTGAATACAGAACAAGAAGAAATAGAAATAGGTGGTTAATATGATAGGTTTGTGCTACATTTGGGGTTAATGTCATCAATAACTAATTTTTCAAATAAAATTTCAACTCAAATATTAGAAAACTAAAAACAGAACTAAAGGCATATTTTGAGCAAACTGGATTCATTGTCATAGAAATTAAACCAAAAGGCTGACTTTTTTGCTCATGATTTCAACAGCAGCTTCATTCTTTGACAGCAGAAATGTCATTGATTTATACAAGATACATTGATGAAATAGAATATCTATGTCATGAAATGCTGAGTTAAACTATTATAAAATTTAATTATATTCTGAAAATTATGAGCATAGAATCTCTGCTAAATTAAAAACAAGGAGGTCTTATTATGTTGCTAGTTATTTCCTGAATATAAATTGGCTTAAGGAAATTAGGATTTTAAAATATCTTAATGTGCAACCACATATAAAAAAAACAAAATATCAGTAATGGAGCTCAGGGTTTTGGATGCTAATGAGAAGTAAGCTTCCTTGATAGAAGAATACTGAAAGGTTTCCAGAAAAATATGTTTCAGCTTGATAAAATTATTTTCTTGCTTTGTTGTAATCACTGTGTCCTCAACCTTCTCTAAAAGTCTGTGATATCCAACCATCTGGTATTGGATTATTGGAAAAATACAAGGAAACAGTCAACAGCCACAGAAGTTGAGAGGCCATGGAGCTGGAGGTGTCTGGTCCCTCATTCACCTGAGGAAGGTGTAAAGGAACAAGTAGTCAGACATGGGACCCTACTCCCTCCTGGGTAGAGACTATGCAGGTGAGCGTTCTAAGGTTATACAGTCTTCAGTCCAATCAAAAGGTTACATCTCATGTTATATGAAAATTGGAGGAACACTAAATATGGCAGTTAATTTTTTGTATACATACAAGTAAGTTTTATTTCTGAAGGTGATAATAAAAATACATAAATGAAAACATGAATGAGAAGAAAAGGCAGGGACAGGAGAGGAAGGAAATAAAAAGAAAGGAAGAAAGAAAGAAAGGCCATGCATAAATATAAAAATCAGTAGAAAAGAAAGAATAAAAGAAAACTATAGGCTATTGGAACAAAATAAATAATAAAGAATAAGGAAAAGAGAAAATATTGAACTAAGATAAGAATGTGGATAAGGTATGGTTGAAAAAAGATGCAATATATTTACACAATGGAATATTAGTCAGCAATCAAAGAAGACAAGCTATTGTCATTCATAGCAACATGAATGTGGATGGAGCTAGGAGCAATCATGTGTAAACTAGCCAGAAAGAAAAAGGGAAATATGGGAAGATAAACTTATATGAGGGATGTAGGAAAAACAAACAGACAAGGAAAATTTAAAACTGCAAACAGAACTGAAGCATAAAGCAAGAGAAGGGGAGAAGGGTAAAATTGATGGAGGGGGAGGGCACAAGAGATTAAGAAGTTTCACCAGTGATAGGGTGGTAGGAGAATCTTGGAGTAGACAATGATGTGAAAAATATATGTGTACATAAATGTGTGTGTATACACACACATATACATGTGCATTCAAATAAAAAATAAATTTTACTTAGAAAATTTAAAAAATCAATTCCTCCTTAAAAAAAAGAAAAAATATAGATAAGGAAGTCAAAAGAGAACAAAAGAAAAAAGTACACTTGTTGAGAAAATATCTTGTTCTCCTAATGTTTACAATTTGATAAATAGGACTTCTCAAGATGTTTTGAACAAGTTTTCCTAAGAATTATCACTTTGGCATGTGAATAATTTCAAGCAAACTTCAATGGAGGCTCTATAGATCTAAGAAAAATTTTCTACTGCTCCTTCTACTACAAAGAAGAATGAATATTAGGGGTGTTACTCAAATTTAAGCTTATCTCCAAAAATAACCTTTCTATCAGAGAAACCTATTGAAATGTCAGGGAAAACAGTTGTAAAGTGTCAGGTTTTTCTCTTATGAGTTACCTTTTCCTTATTACGTGAGGTGCCTATCTTCTCAAAAGCACAGGCACTTGTCCTATTTTTAACTCTGAATAAATACTTTTGTGTTACCATATTTATTTGAGAGTTTACACACCCTACCAATCTATTTTAATTTGACTGTGCAACCAGCCTGAGAAAAATTCAGAAGAGTAAAGAGAAATTTCTTCTCTGTCCCTATATATCCTCAAATTTCTGTAGGAATCTCCAGGCAGAGGGAAGGATGTCTTTGACCTGAAGGAGACTGGAGAGATGAAATGGAAGGTAAATATAAAGCCTTGATTTTCAAGGTAGCCAGTACTATTTGTTCTTTGATCATATTGTGTATTTGCAATCGATGATGTTGAAAGTATATTCATTAATCTTATGCTCATGTGTACCTTGCAAACAAAACACCGCTTCATATTCCATACAGCACATTAAATCCTAAGGCAGATATCACAGAATTCATCCAGCTTTTATGAAAGGCATTATAACTATTCATTTGAAAGTGATTAATATTTAAAATTACCTATTTTAAAGATGCTACATCTCTGATGAAGGTTAAGTCTTGTTCTAAAAAATGTTCTGAAGATGTCACACAATACTGTCAGCACACTTAACACTACAAATTGTCCAGATTAAAATGTCAAAAGTGGTAAATTCTGTTATATATATTTTGTCACAAATTTAAAATTTTTAAAAAAAACAAAACTTGTACTAGATCACAGAACAAGACCATAATGGACAGAGAGCAGCACTAGTTTACATTATATTAAGTCTGATATAAATTTAAATTGCAAAACCCAAATAACCATCCTAAAGCAATGTTTTTTACATTTGTAAATACTGTAAAATTAGGCAATGTGGGAAAATTAATGTTGGGAATATAATATGATAGTTGCCTAGGAGATGGAATTTTGTAAAATAAGGCAGTTCCTGAATCTAGAAGTATTCTAGCAGCTTGATAAATAAATGTGTGGAAGATTTCAAACCCTACAAATCCTTGAGTTTTTGCTGAGATCCAAATGGAAATTAGATATGTGCATATTTTGTGTTTAGCTATTAAAATATCCCATGGTCTTTTTGCTATTCTGTAACACCATGTACTTTTCTTATCAAGGTCCCAGCTAAGTACCTGTAGCTCTTTGCTTTTTCCTTCTCCTCAATAGTTGGATTCCAATTTAATTCCTCTGTTGTTTAAATAAACAGCAATATCACCACTCAAATTCTTAATGTTGGCAAATGCTTCAGAAGCTTGACTGTGGAGGAAAAAATTATATGCTGAACTTCAGAGCAAATCAGCATATTGTGTCATGAAAAAGATATAAAAACATTCCTTTATAAAGACATTCTAGGAAAATTGCAGTCTCAATGCTACCTCTGCATAAGGGCATGAAAAGTTCAGCATCAGTATGGCAAATGTCCATGTTAGGAGGGAAGATGTTTGACAGAGTTAGACAGAAAAACAACCTAATATCAATCCTGCCTCTCCCCCTTTCAAGGATCCCTGCTGTAAAGAATCAGGAAGGACTAGTGGAGGCACCTATCTGCAGTGAGAGAGCAGAGGTCTGAATACCTCCCAGTTCCACTGAGAGAGCAGAGGTCTGCATACCTCCCACTTAAACTATCAGGTAGGTTGTTATGGGGCAAGCAGTTGGATTTACTGATTTTTGTGTCAAAGACACATTTAAATCACAAGTATGTGCGCTCCCCCATTCATATACACCCCAGTTCCAGTTTTTTAAGTATAGTTCCATAAATACCTAATTTATGTTAACTAAGTGATGTGGACACAAATACAGGAGAGAAGCAAAATATAGCTTGGCTCATTTACTGCAAAGGCTGCCAATCTGAATGCCTAAGACAGAACTAAGTGGGCACTGCAATCTGCTTTGAACTACAGAGTGATAGTGCCATATGGGCAGATTACTTCGGTCATCAGATCTTCTGTTTTGCCAAGGGAAATTGAAATATCTTTATTTTTAACATGAAATATCCTAATTCTCAAGATTGACCACTTCAAATTTTTCAACACTCTGTGAATGCCAAACTTCAAATGCCTAAGAGTTACTTTCACACATTCAGACAGTAGGTCATCAGATGTGACCTCTGCTTTACATAACAAAGATGGAGCAGTTAGAAGAGGAGCTGGAGGGATTGATAAGAATAGTTTGCTGTTTCATGCCTAGAATGAGATTTTGGAGAGAAAGAGATTCCTAAGGGGAAATTTTAGAGAAAATGTTGGTGTGATGGATAGTGTGACCACATTCATAAACCAAAACATCTTCAGTGATTCTAAAATTAAAGTATTAGTTTTTCTTTTGGATGTTGCAATATGTTAATGAAAGAAGGATACAGCCTGGCGATACATGCTTACATTTATAAATACTGTGCAGTCAAGTTTTTATATGAAGATCTAATTAGATTTCAGGTCAGAGTTTAGGATAAAATCAGAGCCCCGAGGAATTTAGCAAGACCCTCAAAGCGGTTCAAACAGCATAGTGGTGGACTGTCTAGCCAGGTTCATACTATTCCCAGCCAGTAAATCAACCTACTACAGAGGCTAGTGTTTAAAAATGAGTCAATCATGCTTCCAAACACTTGTCTATCTTCTGATCATCATCAGACATATACACACACACATACATGTGTGCCTAGCTGTGTGATAGACACTCCATATTTACAACATATCACTGAATAGGTAATTGGGAAAGGTTTTTCCATTGAGTTTTCAATCAGTTTCCATACAAAGGCATCATCTCCATCATGGAGTTGAGCTACTAGCATAAATTATGAAATTAACCTTTTGAGTGCCATCATGGGAGTAGACATTTAACATTGTTAACTATGTTAATCATTTAAGTGTTGCTTTAAAATATAGATCTAGCAGTCTTCATAGCACTAAGAATATTATTTGTTACATTTGCAGTCCACATTGTGATGAGAATGTAATTTTATTTAAAGAAAACAAGCCTTGTTGTTAGCAAGACCAAGGCTAGATTGCTAATCTACCACTTATTGTGTGATAAATGGAATTTTAACTTTCAAAAAATGTGGGTACTATACCCTACCTGATATGGTTCTTTAAACAATTAATTGAAATTTGTCAAGGATCTAATACAGTGGAAACCACAAAATTTATTTTGTCCTATCCTCTTAAGAATAAAATTATTGCTTGAATCCCATTAAAGTGATCTTTCAGAGTTATCGTTGGGTAACTGTGAGGGACCAAGTTTTCCCTAGGTACAATTGCTAAATCAGGAAGAGGTAACTAAAAGCTTATGAAGTGGATCAGAAATAACAGAGCTAGGAGACAAAAATAAAAATAAAATATTAGATTTCAAGTTCTGCCAGAGTTGAGTTCTTTTAAACAGCAAGCTTCAGTTTGAACCAGAAGTATCAGCTCTTGTCTGAACTAAGGCCTAACATTGAATTAACTGGAACTCTGAAAAGAGATCGTAGCTTTCCTATTGTCCAAAAGAGTTTTCCAGAAAAAAAAAAAATCTCTGGGGACACATATATAATGTTAGTTATAACTTATTTCTTTATTTTCTCATATCTAATAGTCAACAAATATAGTGAAGTATCCAAATAAGAAGAAAAAGTAAACAGTATAACAGATCTGCAAGGTCTAAGTGAAAAAGTTAAGTTACTTGTAAACAGATTGATTCTTTCCAGCCTTCCTTTTAAACGGGTCTTTCTTTTAAACTAGGTCAGTCACACAGTAGCGGCCAGTGCTTAAGAGGCGGTTAGCTCTTTCAGCCCTCTACTTAAGCTAACTTGAAAATTGTAATGATTTGAACAAAGGGTCTGGCATTTTCATTTTGCATTTGATCCCACAAATTGTGTAGTTGGTTCTGCTTTTAGGATGTGTGTTAACTGGCTAGCACAAAAAATTAATTAATTAATCTTAATTAATTAAAAATAAAAGAGAGAGACTACAAGTACTGATGAGGATGAAGAGGAAGAAGAACGCTTGTGTATTATTCACGAGATTGTAACTGATACAGCTACTATGGAAGAAAGTATAGGCGTCCTCTTAATTTAAAAGTAGGTCTACCATGTCATTTAGAAATTCTACTTCTAGAAATTTATCTGAAGGAAATAGAACACTATTCAGAAGAGGTGTCTGCACCCCAATGCTCACCGGAGCATCATTTTTAATAGCCACGACATGGGAAGAACGCGCCGTGCCCATGTCTGGATTAATGGAGAAGTTGTGGTATGTGTATATGAATATAGTTGCCTCCATCTCTTGCCCCCCAACCCTTCCTCTCCTCAGCCCACTACCCTAATGTATTACTTGGGGCTTTTGAGGGGTGCAGGAGAGGTGTGGTGGTCCTATCATGCTGACATGGGGCTGTTTCGTCGATCTTGATGGATCTCATGCTCCTTTGGGGGAGGAGAGTTTCCTAAATGCTCTGCGGGGGAGTGGGGAGGTGGCTGGAAAGCTCCGTGTCACAGGATTATTCTTGTCCACCTTTGGGCGTGGGTTACTCATGCGTCTTAGAACTTAAACTGTGCATAGTCAGCCAAAATCTGCCACAGCAACACATGATTGACACTGTGAAAACCAGCAGGTGCAGGTGTAGATTGAGACTATATTCATGATAAATGTAACATAGCTGTCAAAAGTAACAGATAGTAAAAGAAAACATAACAACAACAATGTGCATCATTTTCACAAAATTCAGAGTTCCAAGGAGCACATTTGGAAAACATTGGTGTTAAGAGGTAAGCACCGTCTCAGCCACGAATATTCTAGAATTCCTCAGCTGCAAGCTGTACGATTGCTTATTGGAGCACGGTGGATTTTGACATTGATATACATTGTTATCAAGCATGTTTTGTCAGGAAATTTCTGTGCTAAAATAAGTCACTTTTCACCAAATTGTTTCCTTGTTTATGGAGATTGTTCAAGTGGGCTATTTTTAAATAATACTTAGTAAAATAACTAGTGCTTTTAAGTTCTGACTTCCTGATAAGTGACCTGACACTCTTAGTAGTATATGGTTCCCAGGTAACACTAAGAATGCAATTTTGTACTCATTTCAGTATTTGAGCTCAAATTCATTCCCATCTGCAGCCTATAAGGTAAGGTTGAAAGCTAATAAATAATATGGTCTTTGGCTTTGTTTTGTTATCAAATCATATGTGAAAATGTCACAATCAGTAAGTTTGTGTATATTGATTTGACAGTGAAACTAAAAAGTGAAATAGGTATGAAGAACAAGAGAAATTCTAAGTTCTCACCCTTTAGGAGTTTTGATATTATCAATTTTCCAGGATTGGCTAAAAAAAAAAAAACATGCAAACATAAGTCTCTATTTTCATTATCATGATGCCCAGAGTGTAGATCAGGACAAATCCTATACTAACAAATTATTAACAATAAAACTGAAGGTATTCTGGTAACTTGGTAAGATATATTTGGAATGGTGCTATTTTGGGTACTTTCAAAAAGACAACATGTGATTCATATTATTTCTACTACAAATAATGTAGCAGTTCAGAATGGTAAAAAAAGGAGACAATTTGAAGTAGAAGATCAGGATGAGAATCTTTGCCCAATACTTACTCCCTATATTACCTTAAGATCTCCAAATTTATTATCCTCTTCCCATCTATGGAATAAAATAATGATAAATGCCACACTAGGTACTTATGGATTTAAAGTGAGATCCAGAAAAGTTGCTATATGCCTAAAACATTATATGCATACCATCTATAGAACAGGCCCGTCATTTTTTAGAGGGATAAACTAATGCTCAGAACAGTAAAGCTGTTGTTGATCAAGGTCTCAAATGATTTAATCCCTTGTGTTGGATGTTCCTGTTTCTTGAATAAACTAACTCCACCCCTCATAGTCTGATCCTGCACAGTTCTTGTAATATTGTGAGACTCTCAGCCACTTAATAAAGCTCAGTAGTGTGTTCTAAGTGGTATGACTGGAGGAGCTTTTCTCACTAGAGAGTGAGTCACAACAGCGCAGCTTGAATATTCAGAAATAATGGGTTTGTATCATGCTTGTGAACATTATAATTTTTGAGCCATTAGTTTTTAATCATTATTGACTTACCATGAACACAATCTTTTCAACCAGATTTTATCACATTATTTTCTCATATGTAGCTGATGTGATTCTGAATAATATAGTTAAAAACATTTTTTAATCTAAATAGATGGTTGAATACCAACAACCCCCAAATCACCACTGGAATTCAGATCTATCTGAAATTTCTGTCCTTTGTTTATTACTTTATACACAATAAACTTCTCTGATGTAATCTTTCTACAACATGCTTCCTTTTAATTCACATAGAAAAAAACAACTTTTCGGTAGTGAAGTAAGGTCATTTTGTAGAATGGAAAAAAGACCAGTTTTGATTAAAAATAGAAATGCTTTTTACATGTTATAGAGTGCTATGTAAATTTGAGCAGCTATTATAAAGGGGAGAGAAATATCTTGACTTGAATTATGAAAGTTTTTTCAGCATATATTTCTATCCTACAGGCAATCAGAAGTTTAAAAAAATTGAAGCAACATAAAAGTTTCTTACTCCATAAAACTCATAATCACATTATGCAGGTAATATGTATATCCATAAAATATCAATAAAATAAGTACTATTACATACTAATTTATAAAATAGCAATAGAATAAATAAAATACAACAGTTTTAAAGATAGATGTATTTAGAGCAGAAATTTAAGCATTATGGCTTGGAGGAATGTAACTGAACTGGATTTTTCATGGTAAGAAATATTTCCATAGCAAAAGGGAGAAGAAACACCATGAGCAAAAGCAAGGAAAAGAAAAATTCCTAAATAATAGCAGAGGTTATGTCAGTGAAGCTAGGGTGGAAATAGGAAAAATCTTAACTTCTCCTGGATGAACCATCAAAAAATCTCTAGTTAATAGAAAATGATTAAAATTTGTACTAGATGCTGGTACTCATATCTCAGTGAACTAAGTGATGCTCTGATCCAGAACTGCATGTTCAGATCCTGTCATAAGTGAAATAATTTCTTCCTATTAGGATTTTGACATATCCTTAAAATGGATTGAAGATGCTGATAGATAGAGCTGACAAATATGTTCGATTAACACCAAATTAGATATCAGAGACAAGGGACAGATGACTCATCTGCTGTCTGGACACTCATTAAGTACCACACACTCTCTGCAAGCACAGCTGATTATACTAATAAAGCCTGGTTGCTGGGAAAGTAGGTATTCATCTTTTAATATACAAGAAGAGCATGTCCTAGGAATGATTTATAACACGTCTCATACTTGGCAAAGAAAATTTCCTGTCATCTACCCACAAGTGGTAGAGTAAATGATGGAGAGAAGATAGTTCTGTCAGGAATTCTTGAGTGTTTTAAGAGTTTAGCATAAGTGTAGTAATTTAGGAATAAGATTCCAAGGAATGTAAACTATCTGCCTCAAAACACCAAAACTTTCTTTGATAACCAAAAATTTGTCCTTTGAATTGTAAATTTTCTTTTTCTCTTAATCTGAAAGATGTTACCTATTTCCAGAAAAGGGGCAGAATTTTTCAATTCTCTATAAATAATATTCAATGAAAAATAGTCTCCATATCATTGCCATAAAAATATATTGGAATCAGAAAATATAGGTTCACATTAAATATATGCAAAGTCACAAAAACATTTGAAATTTTGAAGCCAAATGAAAACTTTCATTGTCATTAACACCATAACTTTATCTTTAATGAGCTATTTGTAATTTTAAAAATTGGTCTGAGTGATGATGTTTTGATTTGAAGCATTTCTTAAAAATCATTTTTTTTAAATTATCTAAGACAGGGATTACAACAGTTCTGTTAATCACTTTAGCAAATATACTATAGGTATGTATGTTGTGCATATGTGTTTGTGTATATGTAGAAAAAGAGAGAGCTAACAGACAGAGACAGACAAAGACAGAGACTAAAATTAGAATATTTTTTAAAAGGAAAGCATTTGTCTGGCTGATTAAAGATTTGATTTCCCAAGGAACAACTTTAGACCACTTGTTGCATTTTCCATTTGTTCATTGACTATCCCCAAAAGATAAGGAAATCGGTGATATTTGAAGAACAAAGTAAATTCTTAATACATATATTTTTTAATAATTAAAAGAATTCAGCACTGCAAGAAAAAATAATATTCCAGCTACTATCTATGTTCTAAATAACACATTTTTAAACATCCTGATTCCCCAAAGGCTAGAGCTTTCTAAGTCAGTCAAAGTTATAGTCATTCACACTTTCCTAAAAGCAATCACTGGCCTGAGTGTAATTGTCTAAGAAGTGTGAATGACTCTGTAATTGGTTGGGGGCCAAGTCCCTGGTTCACATACTGTAATTGTTTTTAATGGATTTTAAAATAATTTCCTCTAGGATACCTCAGGGAAAGGAACACCCAGACAGCAATGACAGCTGGAAGCTACTTTTTGAATTTTCAAAGCATGAATAACAGAAAGTTAAAGACAAAAATATTTATATGAAGGAAATCTAGAAATTATTCTACACCCATAGGACATTGCTAAGTACAAATGCAAGAAACAGTTTCACATAACATGGTATCAACTAGAATTTGCAAAAAAATAAAATAAAACTTATTATATGTAACTATATATGTGCATTGGTATGTGTGTATGTGTGTATACATACATATGGTCAATTATACAACAAAGATAAAGGAATTATAAAGATATAATATTCCAAAACTTATTGAGTTAACCAAAGGATGGTTATAGTTGATAAACCTGACCCAAGCAGGAGAGAGTCCTTTACCAGAGGATGCAAACCCCAATAGGAAAATTTCCCTATTAGGAAAATTAGTGTGAAAGAACACCTTCTTCTGGTTTTGAAGAAATGAATTGCCTTGCTTTGGATAAGGTCTTGTAGCAGAGAATGACAAGAGGACACTAGTTTCTGAAAATGCCTTCTGGCTACAGCCAGCAAGAAAGCTGGAATTTTAATCTTATGACTGCAGGAAACTGAACTCTGTCAACAATAAGTGAGTTTGGAGGAAAACACTGTGCTCCACATTAGCACATAGCCTTGGTTGACACCTTGAGTTTAGTATCATGAGACCCTAAATATAGAACCCAGGTATGACATGTCAAGCCTTCTCATCTACAGAAATGTGTTTATTTTAAACTCTTCAGTTTGTGGTGATTTATTATTTAGTATAGAAAAGTAATATGATACACCAGTATTGGATAGATATTAGTTTTAACCCTCATTCCCAGTCTGTTTATCCATCAATTAGGAGGCTGTTGATAAAGCATTGTCTCCATCACCACCTCCAAAAAGTGTCTGCAACAATTAAGACCAATCATCGCACCCATCCACCCATCATGGTGACAAGGCATGCTACATATTCCATGCATAGGCAGAAAGAATAAATCAGACCACCAACATTGCACTACAGGCTGGCTCTAAAGAGCCTATAGGCTAAAATCTTCATTCACTAAACTGGAATTGTGCCCATTGATTTAACTTGACTGATATCTGACTTAATAAGAAAGATTGACTTCCTTTAGGAGAATATGAGCCCAACAACTGGAGAGAAACAGAGGAAAGAGCTCTAAAGTAATAAAATGCCCAGTTCTAATCCTTGGAGTTGCCTTCATATCTATATCCCATTGTCCCCATTATATCTGTATCTCATTGTCGCCATTACATCTGAATGCTCTCTCAAGTGAGCTTTTATTGGATTTTGGTAGCCAAATGAATGTTGAGGAGGATATTGATAACCAAGATAGCTATTCATATTTCTGCCATAGCATCTGCCATGATTCTTGCTATGGAAAGATAAATCTCTGCTCTTTTCTCTGTGCCAAATGTGCTAATTTACTCTTTTGTCTTCTTAAGCATGAGGAGAGTAGAATTGATAGTTAATTCTTAAATGAAAGAGATTTGAGACACAAGTATAAGATACAAATATGTACATAAGATACATATTTGTAAGGCTTTCTTCTTTCTTTTTTATTTCTCACAATGTTTGGTTCGTCAAACTATTGCTCTGTTTGAGAAAGAATCTAAAATTCAAGTTGACAATGTGATGACACCTCAAGTTGAAAACACCAAGTCTTAGTGAGAATTTGTTGAGAATGGAGGTTAATCCTTCTGGAAGATAACCCAGGTACTGACCCAAGTTAGGTAGCCCCTAATGAAAAAAAAAAAAATACATGAAATCATTTCAGGACTGTCAGCTAAAGTCTTATTATAATCTGCCCTTGAATATTTTGCTACATTCTAGTATTTGATACTTCTCTGTTTAACTAGATCATCTGTAGGACCTACCTAAAACCTTAGACTCTCATTGGAAATGAGAGGGCTGTGATTTTCTGTTGGTGGCCATCCTCATTAGAATCCTGTAAAGCCCCAAAACCTATCAAAACAGAAGTGTTCTTTATATGAGAGCTCAGGCAAATAGGGCTAATACCTTTCCTTTAGATCAGCTTCTATCTTTGACTTCCTATCAGTGATGCAATCACTATTAGTACTCCAACATATTTCTCCCTTCTCTGTCCCTGCCCACAAAATTTGGAGAGGAAATTCATGTATTTCTCATATGATGTTGGGAAGATGGAGTACAGAAATTATGAAATGTGAATGATATCCCCTATTGAGGGTGAAGTAAGCAAGTGTACAATGACTACTGACAGTTTTTTTGTGGAGGGTCTATCTGAGAGATGATGATCCTGAACTAAATTTCTGATCTGGAGAGGATTTATCAGCAATGGTTTACACTAGAGATCTGTTTTTCTTTAAATGGCAAAAGTGGAGGGAAACATAACTAACTACAATAATTTAATACATATTTATTAAAAGAAGCTTATTAGCTGTTACATGTGAGGAAATGAGAACGTATGAAGTAGGACTCTACCCTTAAATATAAAATAATTGAGAGAAAGAAAGCTAGAGATATAAACTTCTGCGATACTATAAAAGATTGTGCATAACTAACTTCATGAGGGGCTTAATAGCTTAATACATAATTGTGAATGAATGTTAGTAATGTACATTTTATAATTAATTGTTCTTGGATTCAGTATGTCCAGCAATTAGATATGGACAATAATCTGCCTAAACAAGGATTAAATGGGATGTTTAAAAGTGTTGGAGATATACTAAAATACAGAATATCCTCAATATGTGGCACTATTCTTATTACTCATTATTTTTTTAAATAGGTTATACTGTTTCCTCCTTTAATATAGGCCAAGCAATTGAATATAAAAAAATTAAATCTGTTAAAGTGAGATTTTTCAACAGAATAAAAGATCATCAAGCTGGACGATCTTTCTAGAAAAAAGATATGAACTCAAGAACTTAAACATAGTAAAAATAAATAAATAAACAAACAAACAAACAAACAAACAAATAAATAAATAAATGAATAAATAAACAAATACATAAATAAATAAACTGGAGAAAGAAACTGAAACAAGGCACCTTTGTCCCTAGAGTCTGGGGGACAGGGCGGCACCCACATGGGGTGGGGGTGAGGGGAAACTCATGTTGAGGAGGGAGCTGGAACAGAGTAAGTGCCTACTAGCTGGCTCGTGCCAGCCGGGTCAGGGGTGGGCACTGAAAATTTCAGTCTTCCGGAGGCATTGGGTCCAATGGGGGACTCCCAGCACGCCCCTCCAAGTGGTCTAGACCACACGTTAGGGGTGCAGGTAGATGGAGTTTCTGCTCCTCTGCCAACCGCGGGGAGCACAGTTGAACCTGGAAGCAAGTGGGGAAGCCGTGCCTTGTCCCTAGAGCCTGGGGGATGGGGCCGCTCCCCCTTCCAGTGCATGGGCCTACGGGGGTGGAGTGGGGGTGGGGTGGGGGTCCCCTCCAGTTAGTCCCACTTCTAACAAATCAGAGCAGAACGAGAATATCCACCTATTCTGCTGCAGTTACTGAAGAATAAAGGCCCAGGATGCATCTGACACCTGGGTGAGACCAAAAATGACTAGAACAAGGTTCCAATCTTCAAAACCTATTGAAATGATGACCGACCACAGAACTACACCTACAGTGACTTTGGGGGCAGAGAAGCAAACCCCTGATCAGAATGTGTTCAACAGCAACAAAACACTCCTGAAAAGGAGAAGGACACACACAAAAAGACTTGGCCACAGAACAGCTGCAACAGGGAGAGGAGTGGAACTGGGCCTCCCACCGAATGGAATTGGCCTCCATTAAAGAACCTCTCTACCACAAAGGGCCGGATGTTGGAGCCCAGCCTCAGGCAGCAGAACCCTAAGGACAGGAAACAGCAACACGCAACAAATGCTGGAATGGAGGAGAAAACCAACATGAATGAGGGGATGTGAATCCCTGTGATCTCGCAGGTCTGGAGAACAAGAGAGTAACCTCCATTGTAGAAAGCTTTGCAACAGAGGAGACAGGAACAAAAGGTGATGCAACTGACTTTTAACTGACCTACAAGGGTTCATACGTGATTACAACAAATGCTCGCTGCTAAGACATCCGTGGAAATCAAAGCAGCATGGGCCACAAAGACCCAGGAGAGCAGGTCATCACCCAGGAAAAAGACACTGCACCACTAAAGAGAAAAGACCAATGGGCCAAATACCAATGACTTGAAATGAAAGGGAGGTGGGAGACATTGGAGGGGGATTGGAAGGAAGGGAAAATGAAGGGTCTTAACAATACATATACAAATAAATCTGTGTGAAAATTGAAAAAATTAAATTAAAAAAAGAAACTGAAACAAGAAAAATGTAAATTGATCCATATTTCACCATTTAAATAGCCTGACAAATGTCAATTAACTAATCAGAAACAGATTACCAGAAAATGCTTACAATAAGTCTGGTGTTCAATGAACATTTGTGGGGGGGGAAGAACACCAAAGACTATCTTTGTGAGGCCTTAGGGTTTGAGGGAGCTGCTTGAATTTCAGTTCAAGCAAAGACCAAACTATTAGTACAGCTCCTCACCATTTAGTTCCTGAGGCTTTCCCAAAGAAACACAGAACTAAGAAAAGATAATGCACTTATTCAGCAAAAGACCAGAGGAAATGACCCAGTTCATCTTTTAAATAAGTTGATAAATTTCAAACACCTGTACATAAAAACATTTTCCATGTCCCAGGGTGGGTTTTGGAGCCCAGGAAGAAAGGCAAGGGAGACATTGTTGATTTGGGTATATAAAGATACAGATGAGAGATGAAATTGGAAATAAAATAAAGGTGACAGTTCAAGTCAGATCATTAGTTTAAGCCCAGTGAAATAGAATTGAATAACAAAATTGCTATTTGTCAATTTCAAGGTGATTTTTGCAATATTTTGTTAGATTTGCACAAGTTTTTGTAGCAATCCTGAGTGATTCTTACCACTTGAACATTGACTTGAAACATAGATCAAAAGCACACTTCTAAATCTAGGTTTTTCCTTCTGTTATCCTTAGTAAATAAAATTAAAGACCTTGATTGAAGATGATGGAAAGATACGTGGACTAATATTATTAGACATTATGGTTGGATGAAACAAGAATTTTAAAAAATGAATCTGAACATAATTTTGGGGGAAATATGAATCTATTGTTATTACATAGTCATTAAGGCAAAAGAATTCAGCTCGTTAACTTATTTTTAAATTTTGCCTGTAAGTAACCAAAAATTAAAAGAATAAAGTGAGAAAAAAATTGAAATTGTGCAGATTCTCTTTGCTACCACATATGACAGGCACATACTTTACCCTAGAATAAGTATGAAATAAGAGAGACACATTCCATTAATTCACTTTTTCAATTTTCATAACCTGTGTGTAATCATTGCATTAAATATGATTCAGATATTAAGAAATTAATATCAAGCATATATATATATATATGAACACACATTTATTTATCTATATATTCATTTTTTACTGACTAGGCTTTCAACATAAGCCAAACATTTCTTCCCACTAAAAAAAGGAACATGACTGTATACATTATATATTTATAGGTACATAATACTGTGCAGGGTTGTATGATTTAAAAAGCATCTGTTCAGCACTTGATTCACACTTCAGAGCTGCTTTTTTATCCAAGTATAATTTTGACTCTAGGCAGTTTTAACCTTACTCAAAGACAGCAGTACCGAACCTCTATCAAGCCTACCTCCGCCTAGTTAGTTTATGTGATGTATAAGCTTGCTGGTAACTAGAAAGCTGAAGGCACAAACATAGCTCAGCACTCACTCTTTTTGTGATCACAGATGATGAAGCCTCTCAAGAATCTGGGGTGCCCTCGATAGAGCAGGAGTTACCACAATTCAAATATCTGTTTTAGGTAAAACCCTGTTCAGAAGAGTGCAAAGTATTTGGAAAGAAGTTGACAAGAATGTTCAAATGGTTCTCAAAACCAGGCAATTATCAAAGGGGAAAAGTAAACCTTTAAAAGACTGGCAGAACAGAAAGAGCCAGACACAAAAGCAGTATGATTTGCATTAGAGAAAGTTAAAACAAAAATTTTTTAAGTTAAAAACCAAAAAATTTAACTTAAAAAACAAAATAAAAATGTTAAAGTCAGGTAGGGAAAGTGGTTATGTGAAAACTCAAAAGGAGAAGAGAGGAAGAACAAATCAAAGATTCTGATTGGGGTCAGGGTGCCCTAAAATGAGAGGAGCCATTTTGCAAAAACACCTGTGAGTAGAAAACATGAACACAATTGCTCAGGGATCAGATGACAGCTTTTACCCAGTGGCCCTCAAGTTGGGTGAAGGGAGAAAGGTTTCTTCTTTGGGTGGAGGCCAACCAAGAGAGATATTAGAAAGTGATGATAGGAGGTATAATGAGAGATAAAATGATAAATCTAACTCGGGGGTAGGGAAAGGTGTTTTCCGCTGTGTCATGAAGAAAAATACAATTCAACTGTAGTGACTGAGACTGCCGCTGTGAGTAGGAGTGGTACCATCTACACATTAGAGTAAATAGTGTGTATATCTCTGATCCATGCGAAAGAAAAGCCAAAGCAAAAATACACAGAGAATGAAAGGATGTTCTTGCTTACTTTATCTATGCAATTTGTAGTCTGAGGTTCCCTAGGTCATAGGCTGGTTAGGGTGAAGAGACAGAAGCGCAAGGCAGATTAAAATCAGGTTAAGAAAGGCAGTTCTGTGGATCACCCTGGAAACTAGAGATAGACTTTTAATGTACTGCCAACACTTTTCCCTGAAAGGATAGCGACATCACACTGACTCTTTCTGAACTAAAGTTGCAGGTTCTCCCAGCAGACTCCGAACTAGCACGTGGCAACAATTTCTCAAAGCAGTAATTTATCCAAATTGGTAACTGCAATAGCATGAAGAAGAGTTTGTTGTAGAAATAGTATTTGGTTTTCAGAATATTTTAATAAAATAATTGATAAATGTCAAAGAACTTAGTTACTTTTTACCGATTGAAATTGGACAATATCCGTTAACTGAAAACAGTTTAGACAATCATTAAAATTATTAGACAATTAGACAATTTCTATTAGAAAATTAGACAATTTTAGAATCTCAAGTTTTAGAATTGAACAAATTTAAAAAAATAATTGAACAAATTGACTGTAATCCTAATTATCCCACATATTAGATATGAGATTTTGACAATTTCTGTAACATCAATAAACATCTGTTTCTTTACCTTTTAATCAGGAGTTTTAAAAAATGGTTATCTTGAAGATTTGTTTAAAGTATGAAACAAGATGATACATGTAAATACTTAGGATTCTGTCAAAAAATAAATATGGTTGACCTTTGAATTATACAGGTTCAAACTTTTTGTGGATCCATTTATGCTCAGAACATTTTTAATCCTCAGTTTCTGTATTAACAGATTGACCCAACCAAGGATGTTTGTTGAATCTTTGGATGCAGAACCTATTCATGAAAACTCTAAGTTATATGTTCAACTACACAGGGTCTCCCCTAACCCAGATTTGCTCAAGGATCAACTATACTAAATAGCAATAACGATAATTTATTATAGTTATTCACATCATGACAATTATTATGGCAACACATCCTTTGAAATACATATATTTTAAAATTTACTCCTAGATCCCCTATGAAACTAATATAGGTCATGCAGAGACACAGACATTCACACCTAGTTTCAGGGATCATGGCATTTATGGGGTACTTGGGTACTTTCCTGAGTAGAGCACCTTTAATTAGTAGAGCCTTAACCTTAAAAGACTACATCAACAAGAGCAAAACAGTGTTGATTTCTACAACTTTACTGGAATTGCACACTTGTGCCCTGTGTAAAGATAAGTAAACTTGCAAATGAAGCACATGATTCTAAAGGGAAAAATGAAAAGTATTAAGTTGAATTTTCAAGAACTTGTTTATTTTCAAATAATAAAAGATTTAAACCACAATATTTAAATAACTAAAAAAATCAAACCATTCAGTCATTAAATATAGCATTGAATATTGTTAGACAAAATTCAAGGACATAGTTTCTAGTCATAAATATTAATAAGCCAAGTTTTACTTCAAATTTTAACATGATTGAATCAGCCAGATGTGTTCCATTTATTTCTGTTATTTTGATTTCTGCAGAGGTATTCATTCTACCATAAAAATACCTTCAAAGATTGTGAAAATATCACTAGAAATTGAAAGGCAGAAATAAATAGAATATGGTATGATTCCTGAATCTTTATTGGCTCATATTTACAATGGCTATATTAACAATACCATCAAGATGTCAACATTTAAATTTGAGAAGGTATGTGAAATAGTAGGTCAGAAACAAAGCCAGCTGAAGGATCAAATGAAATTTTGTCTCTATTTCTGTACTCTCTGTAACTGTCCTTGTTTTTCTTCAGGAAGCACAGCAAAGCAATGGTTCTTGGCTTAATAACATACCCCCTATCTGTATTGACACTCAGTTAAAGAGAAAGAATGTTATCTTAATATTTGTGAAAATGCAATATGGTTCTCAAAACTGCTTAAACTGTTGCAACATTATTAAGCATGTCTTTTGTCTGTTTCCTCATTTTCATTTATGTTCAGTTTCTCTGCCTCTCCAAATGTATCTATCTCTTTAGCATTTTTATCTCTATTACTTTGCAGAATTTTGTCAGATTTTTTCATGTCATTTAATTCAACATCATTTCATCACTACTTAAATGAGAAAAAAATACATTAATTCATAGCCAACACCACTGACTGCGTAGTGTTTGCACTTTCTCCCTATACCTGTTTTGGTCTTCTCTGGGTATACTGGTTTTCTTCCATATCCCAAAGGCATGCAAAATTGAGCAAGTATGAATGTGTTTAGGTGTTTGAGTATGTCCTCCAATGGGAGGGAATCCTATACAGGGCTGCTTCCTTCCATGTACCCAAATAGACTCTAGCTACTAAATTAACAAATTGAAAAATGAATGAATAAATGAATACAAATTATTGGTTAGTATTAGAAGTATTTTTGTGAATAGAAATATACCAAAGGAAATATAACTCTTATTTATATCAACTAGCTAATGGTAAAAATCAAAAAACAAACAAACAAATAGATACATAAATAAGGATTTATTTTGACATACCATTTGGCTTTACATTGCAATGTCCAAGAACCTATTGATAAATTTAATGAGGGCTTACTGTATGGTTGAAGGGGAAAAATAACAATCCTTCTATGCTTCAGAGTTTTCACTATGCTCTCTATACAAAAGACAGATTAACAGAGACTGGGTGTGGGGGGGCGGGGAAGACAGATTAACAAGAGAAAAACAAACATATTATTAATATATGAATCTTGTATTTTCATGAGAAATATCCAGGGAAATGCAGAGATTTAGAATTCAGATTTCAATATCATACTGAGCTAAATCAGAGAATGTAGGGTATGGGGAAGGTCATTTATGGAAAGCTAGGGAAAAGTATGGCAGAAAGAACAAGATTCTTTAACACAGATTTAAATCAGTGCCTTCTCTACTGATAAGATTCTCTATGGTTTAGACGCATCCTTCTCTTCTTGGTACAGAGAGGGTGACATAGCTTTAAGAATGGGAATTAACTGTACAAAATAGTGACTACTCTGCAGAGCTTCTCTTGCCTCTGCTGTTCCTCAAAAAAAAATAAAAATAAAAATAAAAAACCTCAAAATAATACTAAGCCAAAGAGGCATATTTTGGAGTAGTATCATTTAATCTTAGGGGAGTGAAATAGGACATATTTTCTGACCTCCTATGAGATAAGAATCAAGACCAGTACAGATGGAAGAAGATGGTGACCTTACGATAAAGTGTTGATTAAGAAGTAGGATAAGAACACAAAGCAGTGACTTTACAGGGACTCAACATATATATTTATAGAATAGATACTAAAGTTAATCCTTCTAGTAATCCAGTACAAATATGTATAGTGATTCCTCACTAATACATATGAAAACTGATATTGAAGTAGATTGGGAAATTTTTTGCATCACAAATAAAGGAGCAAATTTGACAAAAACTAACAATTTGGGTTCAAAGCACACATTCTTAATTTTATACCCTATTTTCCCACTGGTTTCTGTCTATTATGTATACATCTCTCTACCTCTCTCTTTATTTTTATGTTTTCTTCCTATCTCATTTATCTCTTCCTTAAAATAACTAGAGCATTATGTCAAATTTTGAAACATCTGTTGTAACATTTTACGTTCCCTAATTCTTATTTTAAAAAGCATAAGGAAAATATTAATTTGATGTTAATAAAACAGAGTAAGTCCTGGTATCATGTCAATGATTTAAAAAAAAATGTTTTTTTCTATTCTTCCCAATTGTAACAGTCCTTGTTTCTAATTAAAGGGAAGTTAAAAACAACTTGGGAGAGAAGACTTGGAGGAGGCATGTGGAACAGAGACATGTAATGAAGTGCTGTTTGCTTCTTGGGTTTGGAGTTGCAGCAGGGATTCGGGGCACATGGAAGGAGACTCGAAAGAGACATGGGTGAGAGAATCCTGGGCTGGCAAAGGCAGTTTTTACTTTGTACTTTGACTTGTGCTTAAATCTTGGTCCTTTCCTTCCAGATTTGCCTGGCCCCTTTCCTGTGTTTCCCAACAGAAGATGCCTTAGACTTGTGACAAGCATTTGGGACACAGAGGCCCACTTGATGCAATTCTGTTTGGCTGGAAATTTTGCACAAAGGGATAGGTAACTTCAAATTCTTTCTCTTCTATCTATGCTGTACACATGAATTCTATCACAGTTCTTTTCTATTAAAGATCTTATACACTAAGAATATGCTTTGTCTTTATGTGGCAGGTGGTTAAGCACATTTAGAACATGCAAGTTTGGGGGTTCTAGGGTAGCTTGCAATTATGTGATATATATATATCAGTAAAACCTAATATTTTACTGTCAGGCAAGCAAATCAAAATCAAAGTGCCTCATATGTTTGAATAGCAATGTTTAACTAGCTTACAATATAAAAGGAAATGCAACAGAAGTAGTGGCAGAAAAACAAAACCATTTTTAACTAATTATATCTTATAAACTCACATTTATTTTTATTACAAGACCACACTACTGCATTTTGTCACAGTCACCCTGAAAGTAGGGTAAATTAAAAGCAGAGATAACAAGAGAAAAAATGAAGGACATTTGGTAGGGTGAGGATTGGGGGGGAAAAGAAAGAGAAAAAAAATCTGAAAATACATAAGGAGAATTAGATTTTTTTTATTAATTACTTAAATTTTTCTTATATCATTGTAGACCCCATAGTTCTCCAGCTACCTTATTACCGAAGACCCATCACTGTATACCGTTGTGTTCCTCCCTTCCCCGTTTGTCTCCCTCCCCCTCTTTGCTATATATTTTAGTTCTATGATCAACTTGTTAATTTTGACTATTTCTTGTCCTTTTGTCTAAATTATCTATTCACAAATAAGTGAGACTATCCAGTATTTACCTTTTTCCTTCTGACTAATTTCAGCTAGCATTATTCCTTCCAGCTCCATCCATATTACTGTGAATAGCATGGGTTTGATTAAGATTACTTTTCCTTAGAAGGTGAAAAGGGAGGAAACAGGGTCCCACAGCATCATAGATTTTCTGCCATCCCAGGTCCATTGCTGTTGGCAGAGCTTCATCTATACATATATATATATATATATATATATATATCTGCTGGTGAAAGTCTGAACCTCTGAGTCTGCCACCAGGTATACTTTCCTGCCTCCCACCACTTTGCCCAGGTAAGAGATACACAAAAGGATAAAGTAATCCTAAGGGCATTTCAGCTTTACATACCAGTCTGTAAATATCCCCATCACTTCCTCCTTCAAGATTGAATGAGAAACTCTCAGCTCTTCCCAGAAGTTTCCCTTTGATGAGGCACAGCGCTCTCTTATCTCTGCTTCTTCACTTCCTTATTTGCATTCATGTACTGCATTTGTACTATATTGTTTAAGTGTAGAATCATAATACCAGGGGTCAGTTAGAGTGGAATTTAAATTCCCTTCTGGTAACTTTTCTTACTAAGATTTAGGACTAGAGAGGCTAAGTAACTTGTTAAAAGTCACACAGCCAATTAAAGGAAACTATAAGACACCTGAATCCTATTCCTCTGTTCTATCTACTGCGTTGTAATGTTTAATTCATTTACTCCTTCAGAAAAAATACTATGACTGTGCTATATTTTGAATATTTGAGAATAACCCTTCAGTCATTTATTAAGCTCCTTACATTTAAATAGGCTTACAGTTCATTAAGTACAAAATTCCACATTGATGTAAAATTCCAATTTTCAAGGGCAATAATACCTTCAGAATTTTTAAAATACTAATATACACAGAATCAACCATTCAAATGAAGCTATTTTTTCCAAAATCTTTTTTGGGGTGAGAAAAAACAAATTTCATCCAAATAAACTTCAAAATATAATTGGCTTTATTAAATGATTCATGAATCAGGGAGCATCCCATCAAGCAAGCAGAAGCACCATGTGAAGAGGTGTATAAAATTGAAGTTTTATAGAGGGTGGATAGGACAGGTTGTTAGCAAAACAGAAAGATTATCTCAGGAAAAACCATTTTCTCCCAAGGAAAGGGGGGAGCTTGAGAAGCAGATTACCTACCTAATGCTGGGCAGCAAACTTCATATTGATTAGGTTAAAATTCTACTTTGGAGCAAAGGCTGAAAATGCATTTGACTTAGTAATTAAGTCTTATGTGGTCCTGTATGAATTACTCCATTTAGGGATCTGTTTTTTTTTTTTCTTTAAAGGGGCATAATCTAGAAATATGTATTTTTCTTAGTTAAGAGAGAGAAAGAGGAAGAGAGAAGGTGAGGTGCAAGAGAGGGAGAGAGAGAGAATCTCTTTCATCTGGAAAAATATGTGCTTAGACATTATTTATCTTGCCCACACAGAAAGACTTCATATTTAGCCCTCTGATAACAAAAAACAATGGCTACAAAAATGCATAGAGCATTTTCTATATGCTGCTAGTTATAGTAGGTAGAGTGCTAATCAGTGGAAGGAAGGTGCTGGGAGGGCAAGAAGGGGCAGAGGAAGAAAAGGGATGGATGTGTGTTTGCCACATAAAGGAGAAAATAGAGATATAATTAGATTTTGCATATTATGTAAAAAGAGATGGCACTGAGAGATGATACTAAATACCACAGATCTATTACAAGGCCCCTGTAGGACAAGCAGGTTGGTAGGCAGACTGGGTAGGGCATTGGGAGCCAATCAAGACGTCCCCCATCCAAGTAATCCTCACT
Source organism: Uropsilus gracilis (assembly GCA_004024945.1). Lineage (NCBI taxonomy): Eukaryota > Metazoa > Chordata > Mammalia > Eulipotyphla > Talpidae > Uropsilus > Uropsilus gracilis. The sequence goes on from PVHY01000175.1 coordinate 180,829, forward strand.
CTTTCTATGGGTGCTTTCTCTGGCATTCTCCTTCCCTTATTTTTGCTCTCTCCCCCAGGGTAATGCCACACTTTCATCCCCTCCCTCCTAGGTCCAGGTGTGTTCACCTACATATGTGCACATGTACAGGGCCCAAGCATGTACAATCATGGGGGAAGGTTGCAATAGCACAAGTGCTGTCGTAGAGGCTAAAGGTGGAAGAGCATAGAAAACTCCTGATAAATAATTTAGCCTTGTCCCATCTGAGTGTTTAGGGCGAGGGTATTCTGGAGGCTTTGTCCTGGAAAAATCTTTTAAAAGTGAGCAAAAAAAGCAGGAAGGGTACTCAAGACCTAGTAAAGTTATAATACTAGAAAAATGTGTTGTATGCAGGGAACCATAAGCAATTTGAAGTTGATAGAATATAGTATTGAGAGCAAATGAATTGTCAGGGCTTTTGCCCTTCTACCATTAGCCTCTAGGGTCATTGCCCTCCCTATGATTGTACACACCTGGCCCAGTGGGTATGCACATGCGTAACTGGACACACCTGGGCCCAGGGGAAATAAAAGGGAGCTGCCCATGGGAGGGCAGAGAGAGCATGCAGACAGAGCACCTGAGAAACTTAAATGGCTGCTTTTGGCTGTTTACTATGAAAAATCCTAGAGATAATGTCAAGAATAATGTCCAACATTCTTTGCTACAACAGATGATGAACCTACCCAGATTGGCATAGTTATATTACAATTGGCATAGCTGGCAGGATGGTTCGATGGAGATGGACATGGAGCACTCTGAAGCCTGAGAAGACATTGACTAGCGGCCAAACACAGGCAGGTGGTACCTGGTAGTCAGTGTCCTCTCTCAGTGGACACATTCCCATCAATGACCAGACATAAACATTGCCATGGCACAGGCCCCGTGTGACATAGAAGGGAACCTGGACAAATGTAGTGGCCGCAAGATGGCAGGGGCTGTGGGTCGGTGTTTCTCACAGCTCTGTGAGAGCCCACGCTGAGAAAGTGATCCAGGGTCCACAAGCTACAGGAAGAGATGTGGGAACTGTGCTCCAGGCTTGACCAGGGTGGCATATAGAAGATGAAACAACAGCATCCCAGCATCCCAGGGGGTCAAGCTGCTGGGTGAAGTTCACAATGTATTACCCAGACACCTGAGTGCAAGTGGTGGGCTTGAATAAGTGGTTCCATCAGAAACCAGGAGAGCCCTTGGCAGCTTGGCTGCTGTGTTGGCCCTGGGGTTCCATGGAGTCATCTATCATCACAAGAGATGGAGAAGGTGGCTCAGTGACCCTGCACCCATCGTTGAGACAGCAGTTGTAGAACAGTCATTGACCTTGCCAGGGTGACCTCTCTGTGAGACCAATCGTCTGGGCTAATGCAGATGTACTGGAGACTGTGAGTAGATGGCAAATGTACACTGAGCCAGTGTAGGTTCTTTGGGAACTGGAAATGAGACAGGCCATGTCTAATGTAATTGCTCATGGTCCTGACAATGGGTGTTTCACAGCAGAGATGGGTCCCTTACAGCAGTTCTGGCCCCCTATGAGGGCTTCTGATACACAACCATGGCGGCATCTTAGGTGAGATGAGAACCGGTACACACAAAGGGGAACATGGGTGATCAATAACCAATTTGAAAGAATGCTGAAAAGGGCAAGCCAACCTCAGAAAGTCCCCGCACCCAGCTGTGGATGGATCTAGTGAGAGTAAGTGTGGACTGTGCTAAAAAGCACACATTGCCCAATGTGTATTTGTTAGAAATGTGGAGGCAATTGTGGGAGGACCAGAGCTTCATGCCCATGAGAAGATGAGATTGCTGGGATGAGGAGATTGGGGCCTCTGGGCCACAAACACATGCCTGCCCCTGGAAAACCCCTTGCTGCTGACTCCACCTGAGGAGAGCCCTGTTCACCTTGGAATAGGGTGAGAACTGAGGAACCCATCCACAGTGGGTGGGTGGGGAATGGAGGTCGTCTTTGGAGCTTGCTGTCTATAGTGTGGAAAGGGTTTTAGTTCTGGTAGATATGGGCACAGGGTATACACTGTTACATGGGAACCCAGAGAAGTTTTCAGCACCTGCTAGTTAATTGATGGGTACTGAGGCCAGAGTGTCAAGTTGTAAGCAGTGAAAGTACCATGGGGATAGGGTGATTACCCCATAAAGAGTATGAAAGCAAGTGTCACCAATCCCAGAGTACATCCCAGGTGTGGAGAGCAGGGGCTGGAGAACACACAAGGAACAGTCACCTGAGGGTAACTCAAAAGAAAAACTTAAGTGGTTGTTTCTTTGTTGTTCATCATTACAAAGTTCTACAAAGATCATTTCAAGGGCTCCAACATTCTTTGTTACAGTTGATGATGGACTTACTTGGATTAGGGTGGTTGTACTATAAACATGTGATGTGAAAAGAATTTGGGGAAATAGATATAAACAAATTCACAGGGCCTTTAAGTGTAATACCTGGAATTTATGTGAAGTAATATAATCTAGTCATCTCTTAGTTACTTTATAAAATTATTGTAATTACAATTATTGCATAATTATAATATTTTCCCAGGCTTCCATAACCACTGCCACCTTTCATGAAAAGTAAGCATATGAGACTGATCTATCTAAATAAACTTCAATTCTCTTTCAAGGAGAGTGCTTATAAGATGTATACATTAAATGTTTGAAATGGAGGACCTACTTAGAAAAACAAAAATATTAGTGAAAAGAAGAGTGGTGATAATTTATAAGCCTTAGACATGGAGAAATGATTTTCAACTTAGTTAAATGTCATATTAAACACTTTATTCTTGACATTTATGATATATAGTACTAAAGTCTTGCTTCTTCAGTGACTTTCAGAAACAAATCATAACCAAACTTTTGAAATATACAGAATTCCCAGAAAAATTAGAAAGTATAGAGCACTGGAGCCCTCTCTGTTCTCAGTCTCATTCCAGGCTAAACAATTATTTTCTTTCTCTGTAAAATGTAGGCAAATCAACAAAACCCAAATCAAGCTGCTCCTCAACAAGGGTCTGGCCTTAAGTCATCTACAATTTCTTTTCACTCAAATGAGATGTCGCCCTTCAGATTGTCTACTCCATTTAACACATGCAATCTAGCTATATAATGTGTTTGCTTTTCTGGCTCTCCTGAGAAATGTGCCTGTTCTCAGTATGTTGGGACAGCTAAATAATTTTTGCTTCAGAAGATCAACCTTTTCTAAGCTCATAGATTTATTGCAGTCGCAGTCATCAATATTTAAATCTGTGGGTGTGGGGTATGTGTTATGTGTGTGTTGGTGTGTAGATCTGTGCTAGACATGGTTGAGACACCAATGAAAGAATGAATCCCAGTGCTTGTTCTCACTGATCAACTTTGGGAGCCAAGGAAACATGTATGCAACAAATGGGAAACGATTTGAGAAAGGATATAATTAAGAATTGAATGCAATACTGACTTAAGTGCACAGTTCTTCTCTAATTACCTACTACTTTAAGGAATTAATACTTCAGGAATTTCAATCACAATATCTCTATAAGCATTAATTCTTGTAAGCAATAATTCAATTTATTTCAAAGCTTTACAAACATACACTGGTTTTAGGAAATTATCAGCATTGTTCCTAGAAATGTTTTTTGCAATTAAGCAATTAATTTAAATCCTGATTGTTCTGGCCTCCAGGGTCTTTCAGGGGGTGTTTGTTCCTCAGACATAATTTAATTTTTCAAATGATTTTTTTGGCTTGTGCAGGATTCAAAGCTCTGAGGGGAAGAGATCTGCTTTCTCCCCTGGAGCAGAGGGAAAGGAGACCCCTGCATTCACAGCTAAACCTCTTTCCCTTCAGGCCCAAGTAGACCAAGTCCTGGATGTAAGGAAAATGAATTGTCAGTGTTTTAACCTGTCTGCCATTAGCTTCTATGACCAGCACCTGTGGAATTACACCTTTCCTATGATTATACATACCTGGTCCACTGGGTGTGTATTTGAGTAAAGAGGCTCTACCTGGGCCTTGGAGGAAGATATAAAGTGGCAGTATTACCCAGGAGAGGAATATAGGAAGAAGAATGCCCCCCCAAAATTGAGAGCCCATAGAAAGATTGTGCAGCATCCTGGGGCAGATCTAGGGCAGTCTTTCTGCCACCCAACACCCCCTGCCCCTGACCTACCCTGCCTGCCTAACAGTTGACTTTTTGTTTTCTCTGTCTTATTCCCTATTTCTCTCTCCCCTGCTTTTGTCCTCTCCTTCTTTCTCTCCCCCCCCTACCTTTGAGTTTAACTTAAAGTTTCCTCAGCTGATGACCCTCAGTTCACTAGCAGGGGGATATTAACCTTGTTTCTCCCACCAGCATGTTAGAGATGGGCACAGCAGGGACTCCTGGAACAAACTTAATTCATCTTCTGAATCATTAGCCAACTTTCCATCAGCTGCCAGGGGTGCTAGGAGAATTGCAAACATTTTTCAAACATGCTTCCAGACAGCAACCTCACTGTCTCCTTCCATTTTCCCTGAGCTCCCTCAACACCATCCTAGGCCGCTCCACCAGTAACCAAATGCGGTATGCTAGCAAACAAGAATACAGAGATAACATAACCAAACCTGCTTTTTCATCCCAACCAAAAAAATAACTTCCCACTAATGTTGTAAATGACACTTTTCCAAACCTTTACTGACTGTTGTAGAGGATCGAAGGCAAGTATAAGTAATTTAACTTCCCTAAGTTTCAGTTTCTCTTCCATAAGAAAAGGATAGTCACAAAATGGACTGTTTTGATAATAAGCCAGCATAGTAATAAAGAGTCAGTTCTGCATTCCAGCCCAATTCTGCCTCGTCCTCACTGGGTTAACTGATTTTCTGTTTCCAAGTTTCTCATGTATAAAACAAGAACATATTTAACCTTATAGACTTTGTAGTTCAAGATTAAATAAGTTGGAGTATGCAATATATGTAAAAGACACTTTGCAAGTATTAGTTAGCTTTTAGTATATAATCTGCATATTGTTGATATCCTAGAAAGGTAAATCCTTTCTGCTCATTCGTACCAAGTTAGTGGAGAGTAAAATGCAGCACCTTAGCCAGCTGCTACTACTTCTCGCCAAAGACAGATTTCAGTTCTGTTCTACCTTCAGTAAAAGCAATATCGTCTGTGTTCTATTCAGCAATATGCACTGAAGGTTTCCTTAAAGGAGCACTGAAAATAGTAAAGTGTTGTCAAAACAGGGAAAAAGCAAATGTCACCATCAAGTAATTTTGCAACTGACTATGCTCTATGAAATCTTACAAACTGCAATTAGTGAATTATAATTTGATGAAAGTAAAAATATCAAAGAATATTTCAGCCATTTATAAGGTCAACATGGGTCTGAAGGGGCTTGGGAATCTCTGCCATTATTCTATTCTCTACAAGGCAATGGGGAATGAAATTTTAGGAAAGTGAAGAATAAAGATTGCTTCTCTCTTACCTTCAAGTCTTACTATAGTTAGCACCTTCTACTTAGAAGAAAGGCTCAAGAGTGATTTTGATTTTGAGAACAAACATAGATCAGTGAAACTGACGACAGGGAACTGAAATACAATTCCCAATCAGTCTCCCACCTGACAATAATTTGTTTGCTAGAGCAATTTTTTTCCCAAAATTAAACTTGTCTAGAGTCAAATAACTTAGCTGACAGTTATAATGAGGACAGTGATATAATGATAGTATCATATACTGATTGCTTGCTCTGTAAATCTGGCACTGTATTTTAGATATGTTGTATTTTATATATGTTATATCACCTAATCAATTTGTGATCTCATTTAATCCTATACAACCTAATGAGCAGAAACTGTACTTATTTCTATTTTACTAGTGGGATATTTTGTTCAGGGAGTTCAGGGAATTAAAGATCAAGGAATCAGAAAGATAATTTCTGCTTGCAAGAAGACAAGGCAAATCCAGAAACATTGCACAGTAAACTCTGAAGGCAATTGAAATGAATTCAATTGAATTAGATTAGGTTTAATCAATAACAGGAGTTATCCATAACATAAAAATCCAAACACTCGTTCATTTTTATGATAGTGATACTGATCTTAAATACCAACTACCTCATTATTTGCAAAAAGTCATAATTCTGTTCATAGGACCCGAAGACTAAGAAAACAAACAAAAAAAAAAGCTACCATCAACTTCTGCTCCGTTTATAAACCAGTAAACCTTTCACAATAGACAGGATGAGAATACAGTTTAGTAATTATTTTTCTTTAACATAGGAGAAGTCACAAAGTCTGATGGCCAGTTTTTATAGCAGTTACCATAGCCTTCAAATTCTTCACTGCCTTTTTATATCAAGAAAGTTAATTATTATCAACTCCCAGACTCTCCAAAGGAGGTTAAAAGTCATCTTGCTCTAAAGTCCTTGCCAGGTAAAATAACATCAGAGAAAAGCAGAATTGTTTTCTGAACCAAATACTTGATGTTCTAGAATAATAACCAGGAAACTGTACAAAATAATCTAGAAAAATTGTTCATGGAGTTGGGAGTGGGATGGAGGGAGGGAAATGGAATAGAATAAAATACTTAAAAACACAAGAAAAGAGATTTGCAAGTAGATGATTAACTCTTTCTAAAGCCGATAGTTTCAGAAATGTAAAATCACGTTTAATTAGCGGCTAATCTAGTAAGATCAACTGTTCTCTCACTATGCTTACAATCTTTAAAGTTATCCAAGCAATATTCATAGGAGAAATGCTTATAAAAATCTGAAAGCCTGTGGTTGGTGTCCTGATTTCCTCTCCTGGAACACAAAATAGGAGCAATGTTTACATTCCCATGTTTACAGAAATAAGAAAAACATAGGAGCGTGGAAAGAGAGCAGATAAAATTAAAAAATCAATGTCAAAAGTCAGTATTTTTCAGTTCATAGAATCATCTGGAAATTGAGGCTCCTGTTTGCAGATAATTTTAGGGGGGAAAGTATTTTCCTAAAGAAAATGGATAATAAAATGTATTTTTATAAGAGAAAAAGAAATCATGATGTGCTTTAACATCCTCACAGGTGACTCTTTGAACATACAGACTGATGTGTATGTAATAGATTGTAAGGAAATTCTAATCAATAAACACAATTTATTCAGTTGAATTAGGAAAAAAATAAACCTATACAGGGATAGTTTTCAATATAGCCGAGCCAAAGAAGAAATAACTTTGTAAGTGAATTTGATAACATACATTAGGATTTGACTCTGAAGGAATGATTCCATAAGCCGCCCTAAAACAACAGCTACACTTTGTTTAATGAATAAAAAGCATATCATAACATATAGAATGACATACAACATAACCTTACAGATAATTCACAGTGTCAAAAGTATGACTCTTAATTAACTGGGGGCTAAAAGAACCATGGAACCATGGCTAGTAGAATGGGTTTGAAACAAGGTCGGCTGCCTAAATGACATAGAAAATGTGTGTCACATATAGCGCTCTTGAGGAAAAGGAAGTGCCTCTTTCAAATCAATAACTTTCTTATCTCCTTTTGCAACTGTGATTACGTTTAGGTTTTACAATATGGGTGCAATGAAGCTGGAATTTACGGCTTGAATAATAGATCAAAGCAAATCAGAAAGTAATTAGTTGATAGAGCAAGGGACTGCTTATCTGAATAACTTGGTTTATGGAACATAAAGGAGCAGGAAACCCTTGACTTAGCTACTGAAAAAAAGAACTGTATCCATGTGTAGTTTATCAGTAAGGAGGAAATGAGCTACATCTATTCTTTCTCTTGCAAATTAGTTCCCTTTCTTCCTTGGTACTAAACTTCTTAATCTGAGAATCCATTTTCCTTCATTTCATGTGTTTCTCTGGAGGCTGCATATTCATTTTCTGGATATTAGATACCCTATTTACCACAGTCTGTAACCTGCAGACATTTGCTGTGCAGGGCTTTTCCCCACCCCTTTCAACACAGAATTTTACAGGGAAAATTACTGATAAAGGAAGTGAGTGACAGACCCCTGTTGGGCAGCCAGTGATCACTATATATTAAGATTTTATATTATTATTATTTAGCATATTAAGAGCCCACTCTATCATCATCATGGGTGACTTCTCAGGGGGTAGCATTGCCTTCAGCTTCGGGAGGACGGAGTTTAATATTAGGTTGAATATGGTTAACAATAGGCTGAAGTCCTAACAAAAACACATTTAGAAAGTCAACCAGAGGGATTTTTATTTTAATGAAAAAGAATAATGAAAAGCCCTCTGCAGGGACAGCACATTTGACAAGGTTATTTAAACATATATGTGGGCTTGAATGCTTTAGAAGAGTTTTTTTTAAATGAGATTTAATCTAATTTGTGGGTTTGAGTCTGAGTCACAGGGTAGCTACGAGATAGCCTTAGAAAGCAAGATCTTTGCCAAATAAGAGTTGAGAGTAGAATCTAGGATATATGAGTTGGATAAGTGCTTAGAGATGCTCTAATTTCATGACTTCTTCCACTGGGCAGGACACAGGGTGACTGTTGGATGAGCCATTGGGACTATCGATAACTTCATATTCTTTAACAGTAATCCTTAGGGTAGGCTGTGCACAGGCATTATTATTAAACAAAGAACAGAAACTCAGAATTGAATAATTTGCCAAAAGTCACATAGCTAAGAAAAGGAGGAATACAGAATTACCTACATGGTTCTAAGATGTGCCCCAACTCTTTACTCAGAGAGAGCAAAGTTCTGTGTTCCCTTCCACCAGGTCCTCAACCTCCAGTAGAGTGAGTTTCAGCAGATCTGGCTGGGCTCAGAGTTGTGTAGAACATGTGTTTTCACCAAATGTGGCTCTTTTCCTTTACCAGGACAACAATCTAAAAACAGACACTGAGTCAGAACTTCCCTTGCCTTTTCGAGTCTGACCACCTACAAACAAAAGGGCTCTGGTGCAGAGGATAAGAAAATTAATCAATTAGATGGAGGGAGAGGGAGAACTAGCCAGAAAGAAAGAAAGAGATGGTCCAGTTATGGACCATCAGTAGTTACAGGAGCTAGCAGAGGCCTCCCCTGCTGAGGTCTGGAGCCCACATGCATCACTTTAAACACTCGTAAAATTAGGGCGCTCTGTTCCAGCTCCTCTAATAGCACCTCTGTTGAGGACTTCAGGTGTGGATTTCAGACTGCGGAGCTGCACCCAACATTCCTTCCAGAAGTCAGGGTACAGAATCCTGCACTGACTCCACTTCTCTCTGTGACTTGGGGAAAATTCTAAGCAAGGCCATTTGGAGCCAGCCAGATTGGAGGCTCCCCAAAAACCTAGAGGTATGGGACTGCTCAAACATTTCTAGTTGCTGATAGCATGATTCTGAACTTCCTGAGTTGATATCTCGAACCCTTGCTAACTTCAAATTTAACAGTAACACATTCAGAGAGTAGATCCTCTTCTCCTTGACCCCTGCCAACAGTGACTGCAAAGACACACCCTTTCTTCCTCCAGAGATCCCATCTCTGGCCTACATCCTTGGTCCAGAATCAACTGAGAGGCAGGCAGGTCAGATGGAAATTCAATCTGCCCAATTCTATTGTACAGTACAAAGTGAAGCAGAAGCCTTTACTCAGGGAGCTTGTCAAATCTTTAACCAAGACAGACCTGATAAGTAATTTCAGAAAAAAGGCCCAAGGTTTGCTTTGCAGAGATACTAAGGAAAGAGAGACAGACAGACAGACACAGACAGACATGCAACCAGTGAAGGAAGATAAGGAGAAGGGTAATGTGCTCATCAGAAGGGAGGTGTTGGAGCAAATATGACAGCCCAGAGACTCTGCTATCAATTAGTCCATAGATCCTAGGCATAGGATGGGAATGGAATCACAGAATCTGTTCAGGGTAGGGCAGAAGCTCTTGCCTTAAGAAGAGCAGCTTTAGAACACAAGCAGAACTCATGCCAGCAGGACCACCTGTGGTGTCAGGAGTGAGGCACCGGGACAGAGAGAAGTCAGGGACTTGAGTCAGGGCCAGGCACATTTCACACTGTTCTCACTCTCTTCATCCACAGGTAAGTTCAGGATATTGTCTTCCTATTAGTCTCAGTTCAACCGGTAACTGACCAGAGGCTTGGCCTTTAGGTTAGGTAAAGTTCATCTTTATTGCTTCCAGGTACCCTTCTTATTTCTTGTAGAGAGTGGACAAATCCTGACAGAGTTACTGTAGTCCCTGGCTCCTTTTTCCTGCTCAACTTGGTGTTTCTAGACCACCACCTCCTCTTTCCTTTGTGTAAATGGACGGTGTTGTCTGAGAAAGAAATGTGTGCTTGGCCATTGCATTTGACTAAAGTCCTGACCTTCCTTATGACTCTGCGGGTAAGACTTTCCAGAACTCTGCTTATGTTCTTTCTTATTGCAAAATTGGGTTTAGCATCATTTCTCTCCTTGCTTAAAAATACACTAAGCCAGCTAGCAACAAGTCGGGTATAGTATAGACTAACTGAGCCAGCTCAATTTAATCTGGTCAAGCCAATACCATCCCAAATAGAGCCTCTGTGATTGCCTCACCTGTCTGCAGGTGAGACCTGCTGCAGACAATAGCACTGATGGGGTCAATCCCTCTACTTTATCCCATAAGAGTGCTGTCTTGGTGAGGAGAATCATAATTTTTAAAAATTGCTCTCATTTTATCCTAAGCCCAACCTTTACTATCACTATTATTTTAGAAGTGGTCTTTAATGTCTTTTAGGCTCAGTTTTACTATCTCTTAAAGTATATATACTCCCAAGTTGTGGTCAAGAATGAATGAGAATTTCTTTGTGTATATTTCTGTATAAATGTATATTTCCTTAGTACAGGTGTATTAATAAGGGTTTCCCAGAGATAAAGAAACAATTTATTACATATATGTATGAAGATATATATTCTCAATAATTTATTTATCGGTTCATACATTTAGGGACATAAGCAAACCTTAAGAACAACAGAATAAGTCATCAAATTCATGACTCAATCTAAGCTGAGTTGCCAGGCTTTCCCCTTCATTTGCCTCTTCCACTGGCACCTGTGGTTTGTGTCCTCCCATGATTGTATATGCCTGATCCAGTGGGTGTATGCATGTGTGAGTGGGTACACCTGGGCTTGGGAGAAGGGTATAAAAGGAGCCCTTTAATGCGAGAGTATGAGAAGGGAATACAGAGACCATGAGAAGATAGAATGATGGAATGCCAGGGAAAAAGTCACAAAAGAACATGAAGATTCCTGGGGGAATGTGGGCACACATTCCTCCTCCTGCACCCCCCTTGGTCCTGGCCTTGTCCTGCCTGGTGTGTCTGTGTAACTACTACCCTGGTTTGCCTGCAGTTTCCACTGCAGTTTTGTGCTTAGGCTGCTTCTCTTACACTCAGGAAAACACATGATCTAGTACTAGCCCAAGTTCAAAGATCTGAGACTTAGGAGGGTTGATGGATTATCCCTGGACCCAGTTCAAACACATGAGAAGTAAGAACTGATGTTGCAGTTCCAGTATGAAGACTGACAAGCTGGAAGCTGGAGACCCATAAGGAGGTGTTTCAATTCAAGTCTAAATGCAGAAAAAAGTCAACACCTTAGTTCAAAGACAATCAGGTAGAAAGAATCTCCTCTTATTTAGAGGAGGACCAGCCTTTTTATTCTATTCAAGTTTTCAGCTGATTGAATGAAGCTCACCCACATTAAGGACAGTTATCTGTTTACTCAGTCTACCTACTTAAATGCTAATCTCTTATCCAACATGCACAGAAATACCAAAATATTTGACTAAATATCTGGGAATGCTGTGTGGTTCAGTAAAGCTGACATCATAATTCAATATAATTTGAATTCACAATCAAAGTGCCTAAAAATCGCTATCAATATGGTACATATTGTAAAATATGACAGGAAATCTATGAAACCATATCCTAATAAAACTGGTCTTAATTGAGAATTTAATTCAGGGCAAATCAGCTTGCCTGAAATGTACAAAGTTTACAGGCTCAAAGAAGCAAAGAAAACAGGGAAACAAAGAAAACAAAACAAATCCCCCTCCTATTTAAAATCATATCTACTTATAACAATATAAGTGACAATGTGTGTTCAATGTTTTAAAAATCTTTAGAAAAATTTCCTTACAGCAGATTACTAACGGAAAACAAATGCTAGAGGGGAAAAGGCAGAATGTCGCCAAAAGCTGTTGTGAAAAGCCACAGAAGCAGGCATAGTGAACATCTGTGGCAGAGAGTAAAGTTAATAATTAGACACCCGGGGGTCTATCATTGGTTCTGATGGTGTTCAATAGAGCATAATTAATGAGAAGAAGGGGGAGAAATTTGGAAATGAGTTGATGGGGACACAGAGTTTGACTGCCAAATCTGTCAATGACTTTGCTTTAGGTAAGTGGAGGAAACCTAACATCATCTGGATTCAGTGCTTTGGGATTTTAGCAATACACCTGAAATTCAACTTATACCACTAGTCTTGTCAGCAGGAATTAAAGTAATTTCTCTGAAACCTCTTTTGAGAAGTTAACATAAAAGAAGAAAATGTCAAGTGAATAAGCAATAGACAAGAATGCAACAATATACCATGTCGGTTGTTTAAATTAGGAATTTATTGGGTTATCTATGAATTTTATAAAATTATGGCAACAAAATAGTTACTCATTCATTTTAAAAGAATCCAACTATCTTTGATCTCCACTTGAAGAAAGATTCAATTTGAAAATGGATTTAGGGACAAAGAAAATAACTGCATGGCAATGAGAAACAAAGTTATTGGTATAAAATCACACTGGATTAAATTTAGTGACTGCTGGATATTCTCATTTGCTTGCATTGCTCTAGGCTTCACCAGTCTGTGGCACAAATGAATTCACATTGGCATTGAGACACAAATTTCCAAGGTTAATAGTCTCTATTTGCATACTGCATCAAAAAACTTCAGTTTCCTGAGGTGCTAGATGTAAAACTAGCATCATTCCTTTCCTGTTTTCTTATCTGGCTTCTCTGTGATGTCTTCTGCCTGAGAGCCAGAAAAAGAGCAGACTTCACCACTAACTAGCACAGGTGCCCAGTCATTGCCTATGAAGCTTACATCCCTAAAGTGTTCTCAGCACTTTCCCCAAAATTGTTTAACACTGATGTGTAAGAATATCTGTAACCCTCTGAATCTTGATGAAAGATTGCATTTTTTTTAAATGGCCAGAATATTATTTTTGGTCCCTTATATTCTTCTAAGATTTTGTCACTCCTTCAAGAAATACATTTTCCCTCATCTTAAATCTGGGAAGTTTGCAGCTGTTACAAGCTGTAGAGTGAGGCAAAAGTGATGCTACGTACTTTCCAGACTGAACTGTGAGAAGAATAGAGCTTCTTGCTTATGCTCCCCTTCCGGATCCTGCCACGGGAACCCATCCACCATATTGTGAGGAAGTACAAGTCATATCAAGGAACTGTGCACTTTCAATAATAGCCCCAAATACAGGTTCAGCTTACAACCAGTGTTGGTTGCTCGATGTGTTTTTTAAAAAAACAAAATACCTTTCACATCCTAATACCCAGCTCTGGAGTCAAGTTATTTCTGCTCAGCCCTGCCCAAATTGCACAGAAGTAAACCAAAAGGGAAAAAAGAAAAAAGCAACTTTCATAACTTTGATTTAGGCCACTTTTGGGTCATTTGCTATGCAAAATTTCATAGCTAAAACAATCTTCCTTCATCAGAATCACACATATTTTAACACGGAACTGAGCAGAATAACAAAATCCTCAATTCTACATGGACCTTTTAACATAAATTCCAAGCATAGGCCTGCTAAACATTCCTCACTGATAGCAAGATTTTCAGTTTCTGCTTTAAACTTTTCTAAATAAGAAACAGCTGAAGATCTTTGGGCAGGACCTACACAGTCATCTTCAGCTCAGTATTTCTCCCAGGCAACATTAGGCTTGTGTTCTCCTAGCAGCTTCCTGTCTTGTGCATATTTTCACACCTACAAGTGGAGACCTGGAAGTTGGGGGTGGGGTAGGGGGTGAGGTAAAGAACTGGTCCATAATTTCAGATGGAATAGCCAGATTGACTCAGAAGCCCACTTCACAACTAAACATATTCTCACTTGTTTTTTATAAACCACCTCTGAAAGAGAAACCTAAGAGAGCATGATTTCATCCTTTGCCATGATAATATAACCTTTGCATGGGATAAACTGATCAGAAAATAAAAATAAAAGATTTTAGAGAACTTTTTTCTAGAACTTTATTTGGTGAGGGCTATAAGGATTATAACATAGGTAAAATGAGGAGTTTTAATAAGTCTGAGGAAGACTCCTGTCTCCCAAGCTAGCAATTAGTGAAGTGAGGTGGAAGGTTTATAGGAAAACTACAACATAAAAACCTCTTTATGCTTTCTACAGCTGAAAAAAAAGCACCAGCTGGGATATGAAATATTAGACAGTTCAAGAACTGAGTGTTCCAAATAAGAGACCAAAAAGTTAACAGATTTCTTGTGAAGACATGAATGGGTTCACAATCAAATGAAAAACTATCATACCCACACCCTCCTTTGTAAGATTGTGCATACCCTTTAGAGCAGAGACAAGACAAAAATTGCATTTCATGGCATTTAAATGAGATAGTCAAAGTAGACAAAATAATTTTATAATTTCCTTTTTATTAACCTATTCTTACTATGCAAGTGCAAATTAAAGATATAAATTTTGTTCAAAATAGATAAAAATATGAAAAACACATAAATACAGTGGTCTTTACCATTTCAAATTCATTTTAATAGTTTCATTTTGGGATATGTTTGACTTTATAATTTCTTTACACCTTTCACTATCTAATTATACTAACAATCACAGTGGCTCTAAGCCTTTTAGGCCTCCATCTAGGTAGTTGTTGTACTAACTGCTGATAGTATTTCATTTCATCCTCACAACAATTATTTGAGGTAGATTATTGTTATTTATTATCTATAATTCAAAAGAACTTGAACAACATACCTGGCATCTCCACTGCTGACAGAAAGTCATCGAAAGTGGGCCTGTCTAACCATAAAAGCTATGTTCTTGACTCCTGCCTACATCATACAAACTGCCATACCAAAACTTTTCTTTAGAAATCTTAAAACCTCAGTTTCAGAGTAAGAAGGCACTACTTTCCAATGAAATTTTAATTTCTCCCACAATACTACTACTGCCTTTGTCCCAGAAACAAAGCCCTGTTCTCTCTTCTCCTGCAAGGACCATCATCATCTTTTGGTATCTTGATTCTCTTATTAGCTAGTGGAGTATGATTTAGAGTTCAGGACAGAAGTCATATCATAAAGATTTAGTCCTGAGAGGGGAAAAAAAAGGACTATTACTTGCAATCCAATTCTCCTCACAATCACATTACTCATTGCTCTGCCAACCTTCTCTTCTGAATTTTTTTATTTTCTTAATATATTCAAAATATGGCTAAGTCCATGCAATGACACTGCATTTACTTTTCTCCTACTTAGAAGTTCAGGAAGTTTGACTTTTAGAAAAAGAAGTAATGGTGGGAAAATTCCAAATATAGAAATGTCTGAATGGTTTGTCTGAATGGTTTGGGCAAAGACGACATTTCAGTCTGAGTTCCTCAGTCAGAGACCACTGAGCTGACCTTGCATCATCAGCTATTCCAGGTTCTTAAAAGTCATGGAAATGTGCCTTTTTCACTTTCTTAGGAAGACCATTGAGTCTTATCCTTGTCTGCGAGGTTAATTTATTCTTCTAGTGTCATGTGTATTAATAACTGAAAATCATTTAATTTGCTCTCAGTAACCTTTGTAGGATATTGATGTAATTATTAAGAGATACACAGCATTAGGAATTTAAAAAAGAAAAGATTTTTTTCAAACAATCTTTATGAATTTTTCCTGGGATTTAACTGAGGCTCACTGCAGAGTGACAAGTCTCTTCATGATCCTTTGCAAGGCTCTTTCCATGCAGAGGAAGTAGTCATTTCTTCTCTTGTATCTGCATAGGATTTAAGGCTTCTTTGACCAATAAAATGTGGCAAAAGTACTGTTGTTTTCACTCCAGGCCTGCTCTTCAAAAACCTGGCAGTTTCCACTTTCACTCTTAGGACCAAATTTAGCCACATGAATAGTAGCTGAAGATGGGCTACAAGTAACAGGATCTCCCATGGAAACAAAGTCCCAAACTTCAGCTTTCTCAGACATATCAGGAAGGACCCAGTAGACCTTTCAACCCCAGTCCAGCTGACCCCTCACATGGATGAAAAGCCTGAGGGATGCCGATAAGAATATCACAAGTCTCCGTGGTCCGAGGGTGATACTATGAGACCTAAGAAATCATAGCTTTAAACGCAGAGGTATGGGATGGTTTATTATCCAGCAATAGATAATCAATACAGTTGATTAAATTAATACCAAAAAATCAATTTGACTCATTGCCCTAACCTTCAAATATCATTAATTAAAAGCCCTCAAAGTTTAAATTACTAAGAATGGTTAGTCTCCAATTTAATCTGTGTGTTTATGCTAAATATCAATCATCCTTTTTCAGTGTCAGTTATAAACCAGATATTAAATATATTATTAATAGTAAAGAAATAACATTGTTCCCTTCATTCTATATTGATTACCTTGCCTAGAAGAATTAGTCCAATGTTTAACACCATGTTTTGACTTTGAAGAATTTTTTTTCCCTGAAACACAAATGTCAGATTTCCCCATATCCCTCCACTGGATAAAAGGAAGACTCGTTATCCTTATAAATTCCAGCATAAGCCTAAAGGCTTTGACTCAAGCCTATGGGGTTTCAGAATTCAAAATCTTGAAAATAAAGCCATGTTTCATGAGAAAGACAATAAATTCTATGGTAAGAACTTGTGCTGAATGTAATTTAAAATCCATTCACACTCGAGCTGCCAATGTCACTTAGTTAAGAACAAAACACAACCTTGAGGAGGTCACAGGTTCAGTGTTTTTTATGTGCTGTTTTTAATCCACAGATATTTCTTTCCTTTCTAAAGCTTATTTTTTTAAATCAAAAATGTTACAAAATTCCCATCTGATAGCAACTTGGTTAAGAAGAACTTTATTCAAATATTAAATATTTAGAGTAAGGGGATCATTTTATTTTTATTTCATTTAATTATTTGCTGTGGTGTGCTGGTAATTGTTTAATAGTTTTCTGAAAAAAAGCTATGTGTGCATATATATGCTCTTGATTTTACTACAAGTTTTAATGATATCAATGATACATAGCACATTTACAAAAGTAATGCTATTTACTGTAAATAACATGTGGCCATTTGATACACATAGAATACATTGTATTAATTTTATGCTAATACCTTTTATCCATAGCTAACCTATGCAATAATTCACCATGATTTAACAAATAGAATTGCATCCAAATCCAGTAATTATTTGTTATTACATATGATAGGTAATGTGTCATGAAACTAATTCTCAGTATAAATTCTACCCATTAAATTGTTCAGTTTTGGTGTGAGACAAGATATACTTTCAAGTTAAATCTTCATTATTAACAGTTTTTCCTTTCTTAAAGGTTCATAATATACAAAATAATAAATCAAATCCTTACATAACTTACTCTGGTTTTAATCAAGTAAATGCTCTCACAGTGACTGATTTCAAGCTACCAATGTGACTAAATTCAGAAATGTGGAGTCATGTGCAGCAGCAGATATTAAATAATATTTTTACATTCAAAGATGTTTTTAAAAAAGCACATGAAGTAGTGAATTAAAATAATTAGAAAATAATGAGGCCTGAAATTTTATTTCAACAAATTACCTTTGTTTTTAGTGTAATTTATTTAAACTATATAATTTAATTTTAAGTAATAACTATGATAACAGCCAGTTTGTAAAATCTTATGAACCTTAGCAGCTGGATTTCATACTCTGTTTGAGAGCATTTGTATGGAGGTTATTTTTGTTTTGGTCTCCAAAGAAGCAAATAGTTTGTCAAGGAACCAGGCAAGAAAACAAAATTCAGAGAAATTTATTTCAAGGCATCCTCATTTCACTCTAATCGCAATAAAATGCAGGGAGTGATCATTTCTCACTGACAAGCAATGGATACCAGAACTCCATAAAACCTTGTATTCTTCTTCCTTCCCCTCTTCAGATAAAAACCCTCTCAACTCCTACCCCAGGAAGGAGGAGATTGTGATGAATGGGTACTGCACCTATACTCAGAAGAACTTCTGAAGAGCTCACTAGCACATTAGAATAAAATCCTGTCTGACTAATGCAGAGAATGATCTCTGTCTGTACTGAACTACCTCGCAGAAACTCCATGAACAGAGTGTTTTCCAGATTACATTTTCACACTTGACTTTGAGTTTCTGAATGATAGACTAAACAATGATTTTGATAGTTTTCTTTATTTCCTTGGCTTTATTTTTGCTGTGGGTTTATGATTTTGTTACAGAGTAGGGTAAGGGGCACCCCTGGGTCCCAAACCTGCCTGCTCTAAACAGGTTCTGCATTCCACTGCATCAAGACAAAACATACTCTAGTGCATGAGATCATCAACAGAAAGGAACTTTAATACAATTAGCGTACAACAAAGAAAAATGAAGGGAAAGACAAATAGCATTTCCAAATCAAACACCCACAGTTACTCATGTCCTCGTGGGTAAATACCGAGCCAAGCAGGTTTGGGTCAAAGCAAGGCCTCTGTGACCCAAAATCCTGCCACACATTTAAGGCACCTTCTGGTGGGAATCCATAGAAAAGGAACAGGAAGGGCCCAGAACATCTGGGATAAAAGGAACAAAATCCAAATCAAATAAAAGCTGTCATTGTCAGCCTCCCCATGGGTCTCTCACCCACATCTGTTTCAAGTGTCTCGTTCCATGACTCCCAAGTCCCTAGTACAAGCAAGCACAGCTTCTTCACATGACTCTGCCTTGTGCAGGTCTCCATGTTCTCCTTCCTTCTTCCAGTCCTCCCCAGCTTCTCCTCCTCCCTGTTTACCTCCACGGTTCCTTGGATAGGGCAGGAAACCTGAAGCCTTTGTTTTCCCTGGGGGCCACACTGTTACATTTTTTGACAATTTTTTGAAAGCAAATGGCTTTTTCTGTTTGGTATATATATCATTTATGGTCTTAATTTTTGTGCTTCTCTGAATGTCTTGGCAAATTGTCTTCCCAGACTGTAATCTCTCTGGGAGAAGAAACAGTACCTATGCTCTATGAAGGTCTTAACTACACAAATCAGAATGGATGTTTTGTTATGAAGCTCTGGTGTTTTAGGGTACTCCAATAAGATAAGTTCTTATGGTCTTTGTCTTCTACCCTAGAAATGCATGAATCTAAAGAGTATCAGATTTGTTAGTTCTCTAGACAAAACAACTACATCAATCAAATAAATCTTGATTTAAAGTAATAATTACCATATTAGATTTATTTTTTAAACAGGAAAGTGAAATAGAGTAGCAGGCACCAGAAATATTTAGTAGGTCAGTTACCAGTATTAAAAATGAAGATAAAGGAAAAGGACAAACCAGGCTAGTAATAAATTAAAAGAAATTTTTAAAATAAATTTTGACAAATATTACAGCTGAACAATTCAGGAAGTGTGTTTGAGAGTTTTACCTCTTCATCTTTAATTCCTCCAAAAGAGTGTTTTGTATATACATGCTGTCTCTTACATGAGTCACTGAAAACACAATAATTAGTCAAATATTAAGCCTACCTTTAAGGAATCCCAGTCAAGTAGAAGAAAAAAACAAGAAAAAAAATCACAGCCATGATTGGGGAAAAACTAATAAGAGGTTTAGCAGTCTCTGACCAAAGACATACAGGCTCAGATTGGATTTATTTTTAAAACAAACCTTTTAAACTACATGAGACTGAGTGAGTGGTCTACTGGATTCAGTTTGAAATGAGATTGTACATCATCCTTTAACAGCAATTGTATAAGACACTTGCATTTGGCTTAATTATTTTGTAAAATGCTTATTGAAAGATTCTTTTAGTGTCCATATAGCTATAACTTGATCACACCTTAGAATGTATTCTCATGAGTCTATTCCGACGAAGAGCAAATTACCCTGAAGCACGGGAAATTGAAATCTATTCCCAGTTCTAGCTATTCATTGACTGCTACTGTGGTCAAGTCCTTCAACTTTTTCAGACTTCAGTTTTTGGCATACAACATAAATGAGCTGATGTAAAACATGTTCCCCATAAAACAGCTGGCTTCAAACTTCTAAGCATAATCATTTGTGATTGTTATCCAGGCAGTTTAGTGGCAATGGAAAAAGTCAGTCTCGTCCTTCCATTTTTAGCAGAAGCAACACAAATTAGCAATAACGTATCCAAGAAGAAATCTTGATGGTGTAGCTTTTCTTTCAACTCTTATTTTTTTTAATCAAAAGAATTCTTTTTTTCTTCTTGCTACACCATTAATACACAGGGCATAGGACTGCCTTTAAAACTTTAAATCAACATGAAAGAGATTGTCATACCTTTGAAGTGCTTCCTTCTTCCCACAAAGGGTATAACCCAATGCCCAAGATTATCATGGCCATGGCCACATTGTATGGCCACTAGCAGTGTCTGCCATAGTAGTAGTGTTTTTATCGCTGCTTATCTATTAATGGTAGAAATCTGTGGTCTAGTTCAGGTTTCATTGCTGGTTATTTATGTATTTGTTTATTTTTCTGCCTCATTAGGAAAATGTACACAAATAGCATAAAACTTGTTAATTAAAGGAAAAAGAACAGAAATAAGGTAAAATCAGTCATTAAATTATTGCATAAAAATCATTTTCCGAAAATGGAAAAAAAATTTACCTCTGAGATTTCTAACACTACCCATTGGTTTGACCTTTGCTCCCTGAAGCTACCCATAATAAATCAAATCCTTTTTCACAAAGAAGTCCCTTGGAAACCCAGAACAATTTCTGAGTCCTCTAGGCCAGATTAGAATGAGTAATCTTATCCGTTGCCCAGAAAACATTATTAATTTACTTCACCTTTGTAAGAAAATTCTAATCTATTCTATTGCTTCTATGCCTAAAGGAGGTGAGGACATTTGATTGCCTAACCTTGTTCCATTTAACTTTAAAAAAATAGAACAAATTTTCTAAATGTAAGTGAGTCATTTGTGAGTAGATAGTGACTTTGACAATATCAAGTCTAGAGTGATAGAAAAGTCCACTTTTAAAACTTGCTGCCCAGACCTAGATGAAATAGGGAGCCATAGTTGCAATTCTCCCCTAGTGTTCCACTATAGCCTGCATAAATTGAGTCATTTTATTCTTAGAACTTGGGTAGTTACTGGTGTTACTTGCTGAATTGATAGTTACTTTAAAACCATAGATATTAGTCTTAAAAATGTCTAGCAAAAAGGGTCATGTGCAAGGACTAATTGGATATTAACATGATCTAGCTCTTTAACTATTATCAGTACATTGTCATCAGGTTCAAACTATTTCACAGTTAGATGGGCTAAGATTTTCTCTGTGTGTTCCATTTGTTAAAGAATGAGATACTAATAGTCTCAACCTTTGTGTTTATATATACACTGAGCATCATTGGACATATTTGGACAATCAAAATTGTATAATATTTTACTCTATGGCAGCCTTGTTTTGCTTAGCCTTTAAATTGTGGAAAGTTTTAGAATATATTTAAATCCATTTATCAACCTCCTATGCCCACCACTACTTAAGGAAGAAGCAGTTTTAGAATATATTTAAATCCATTTATCAACCTCCTATGCCCACCACTACTTAAGGAAGAAGCAGCCTATATTTCTGCCTCTTTTAGACTCACAACATATCAGTCTAAACTACATACATTCTGAAAGTTATAATATGCTTAAAAGCAATTATGTATCAACCAGCTGTGATCTTTAAGTCATCACCAAATTCTTCTTAGAGGTCATTCTAATCTAAAAGATTCAGGATGAACCAAAGACCTCCAAGATTAGAAGTAATATGTTTCCACAGTTATGTACAAAGTAATTAGAGCTCAAAAGTTCCAAAAAATAAAAATATTGGCATAGCTACATCATGAACCAACAAGTATCTTGTTATTCTCATTGTGTTCTATATTATATATATATATATACACATACACACAGTTATTCTTTACATTATGCTATTATACCCATTTTATCAATAATAATACCAAGGAACAGAAAAATTAATTTACTTGAGCAAACTTGGTTAGCATTAGATTGAAAGGAAATGATGAAATCATTTACCCTAACTTCTTTAGCTTATAATGGAGAAAAGTCTAGATTGCAGGAGAAAATTAATTTGTCCAAGATGACACAGCTGGTTAGTTACAGAGCCAAGACAAGAACCCACATATTCTGGCTTCTAGTCCAATCTCTGTCAACCACAGAAGGTCAGAAAATCTTAAACTTTTTGAAACTCTGCAGCCCATCTGGGTTTTTTAAACGCCAGAATTATAAATCTCAATACTAAGTTAACTTTGGATATGAAGATATTTAATATTGTCACACTTTCACATTTGGCAGAGACATGAGATTTTATGGAAAATCACTGCACCAAATGGTACTACAACCGTCTGTATTATAGCACCACAGAAAAATTCCATTTGGAGAGTTAGGTGGGGATACCTTAAAGAAATTATGTATTTGTTATTTAGGTGGCTTAATTTTTAAAGAAAAAATTCTTAGAATTTGGTAATGGTTGAACTGAACATGAAACTTGTATATGGGGAAATACATGCTACAGGAAAATTAACATGCAAGGTCAAGAATTTGAAGTAAACCTTTTCCATTGACTGCTAGTTCATGATGCTCTTAAACTGATGGCTAATTCAACAATGAAGCTCATATCTGTGACTTTATTTAACAAAGTATAATGTTGTCATGCCAACTGAAAAATATGGATGATGATTTCTAAATTTATACAAAAGAATTCAAGACATCAGAAAAAACAACAACAACAAAAAGGAAACCACAGTAAGTTATTCTCATAAACACCACCTATCACTAGTTATCCATGGTAATGTTCACGCAAATTATCACTATAAGAAAATATTTGTAAAAAGAAAGTTTGCAACTAATATGATTACATTAAAATAAGATCTTGTAAAATTACTCCTTGATAAGAAGGGAGAATGAAAAGAAGGAAGATTACAGTGGAATTTAAATAGATTTCATAACAATTGTTTCTGTTCTGCAAACATGACAAATGGATAAGGGCTGGGATAAGAAATAGCTGAAGAATTGCATCAAGACTACCTGAACGAAACAATTTTAACATACAATCTTCCTTTTAAAAGGCTCTATTAGGCTCTCAATAATGTTACTAAATACAGGTTTCTGATGTCTATAGGTTTGCTATAGATTGCTTAAAGAAAAAAAGAAAAAAACTACATGGTTATGGTTAGATATGCCTCCAGAAAAGCAACACAAAGGTATTTCCAGATCTGATTCAAATGCAGTCTCATAAAACATGAAATGCCAGATGGTGTCTAGTAGCTTCCATAAAAAGTCTAAGTACACCTAATACCTGTCCTAGAATTAATATTTTCCCTTCTTTATTATAGCATCTTAAGTGCTTTTCTTGTTATATAATAAAAACCATGATTGAGATGTCTATGTGGAAGATTCTTAATAAAAGTGCCTTAAGTATTGCAGGCAGTAGATCTGCATATGAAGTCATTTACTATTTCCTAGTCTAACCTCTGGAATTGAGAATATTGATTTTTAAGAAGTAGGATACCCTGTAAATTTTTTTCTATTCAGCTCAAAAAATAAAATCTGTAGCTATCCTACTTTGTGTCTCCCAAAAGAAGTAATAATGACTGAAAGCATACATTGTGAGCTAGTTGACTTATCACCTGAAATTGGTTCATGGAAAACATTGTGTCTATAGTCTCTGGCTCACCATTGAGTTCACCAAGTCCAACTCATATTTTTTATGCTACCTGGTTGGTGCACACAGACAATTTTATTGGTGATCACTACTAAAGAAATAACTTTGTAAATATCTTTAAATACAAAAGTAAAGGCTCTTGTAAATAACTTTAAATACAAAATTATTTTTTTAATTTAGAGAAAATAATTGGAGAAAGAAAAATCTTAAGCATTCTATGTTTATGCTCCTTTCCGGAGAGTTTTCCTTTTGTCTTCACCATCATTTTTTATGTCCCAAATTATCCATATATCTGGGCCCTTGATCTTGATCTTTGTAGAAACCTTTCTTGAATTTTACATTCCATATAAAATTTATCAGATCATTGTCCTAGTCTCTAAGTAAACTAAACCCCAGTTCCCCAAATCTATTCCAACTGATATATTAATAAGACATAAATATATTCCTGTGTTTCTCATTCAGATAACAATCAAAGTATGAGAGGAAATCTTTAAAAGTGCACATTCTTTACCCAAAAGGCTTTCATAATTTCAAAAATTGTGGTGGAATTTAGTCTTGGGCAGCAATGGTCAGTGCTGCCCAACTGGTACCCATTGGCTAGTCTTGCTACCATGAAATTAAAGAAAAATGTTTTTTATTAGCTGCTACTACTGATGATGGGAGAATAGGTTAAATACTGTGTTCATAGTGAAAAAACTCTCAGCATAATATAATTAAATGACTTTCTCGCAGTATAAAAAGCAGTAGTATGAAAGCTTCCTTTAGTGGTACCGATCACTGAGGTTGGTGGGTGGAAAGGTAAGTAGACAAGTACCCAAGCTTGAAACATATAGTTCTTTCATACCAACAAAGATGATAAGATGACTGATATACATCTTTTAGATATCTCCACATTTCTTTTAATAAAATAATAACTAAACAAATATTTACTCAAAGGAGAAAAATTAAGTCTTTATATTGCTTCAATTTGTTTAGTTTAATTTTTAGGTAGTTCATAATCGACAGGAGAGATTGAATTTCTTCTGTGCATATAGCATTAAATGTTGAGAGGAGGTTCTTTTTCTGGATTATCTTACAGTACTTTGGGGTTGGAGGGGAGACAAGTTTATATTTAGAAAAAATATTATTATTGAAGTAAGTGCTTTTTTAAAACACAGATTATGTTGGAATTCAATAAAAAGATAAATGTGGAGTAGGACAATGATCTACACTGAAAACTGAGACTTGATACATCAATTCATATATGAGCAAGGACTTGTCTAGCATGCTGTTAGTCAACTCTCTATTTCTGTGGACTCCAGCAGAGTTTTATGTTCCCCCATTGGATGGACTTCACCCAGCATGTCTTGAGAGGGTCTCAACAATGCACTGGTTTGTGCTGCTTTGGCTTACATATTTCAATCAAGAAAGGAAAAGTGGGGTTTTCTTTTAGGAAACTAACCCACTTAAAGATAGTATCAACCAATGCACCTTTTAACATGTCATCACCAGTGGAATCAAACATACTTCAGAAGCTGTCTCAGCAGAGATGTAGAAAACAGAAAGTCCTCAAGCCTGAGAGAAAAGCATATCAAAGTTTCTTGAGAAGTTGAGACATCTTTTTTATTAAATTTATGGTTAAAAATATTTTAATGAGTCAAGATTTTTGTTGCTCTTTTTTTTTTAATGCAGTCTCCTGGCTTCCTCTAAACAGTGGCCCTTCAACCAAGTTCAGCATAATTGCCACTAACAGAGAAATGCCTCTCTCAGAAATATTAATTAGTTTTGACTATAAATTTTTAAGCAAAGGTTGTTATTATCATGTAAGTTCAACAAGTTCTACAACTTCTCTATAAGGACAAAATAATGACTGAAGGAAACATTAAAAATAAGTACAGGAATATAAACCTAATCCATTGATGTGGACATTGTTAAATGTCACAAAGCAGTAAAGAGAAAGTAAAAGAAAGAATGCAGAAAGAAGATTAAGGTTAAAAGGAAATAGCAAGACAAGAGGTAAATTAAAACTTTGGATTATCAGCTTCCAGAAGATATGCAGATTTCTACATATTTAACAAATCTGTTATGCATCTGATTGCAGGTATTCATTAAGATATTATGCTTTATTACAAAGTAAAAATAACTTACTGCAAACCCATTAAATGTATGGATGTAACTGGGGAGGGAGAGTATTTTTTATTGAATGACCATATCAATAATGAATAGAAAGTAGAAAGTAATTGCCTCTACTAAAAATAGGCAATTAGAATAGCAAAAGACAGAAAAGACACTATACCCTCTCAACACAGTGACACTGGAGATAGTGGTTTCACCATGTGTTCAATCTTCTGCTTGGTAGGAATAACTACTTTACTCACTCGATATCATGGCTCCTAGAAGACAAAATATCAGGTGATAGAGTCAAAAGAGATAAGATAAGGCTATAAAGCCCTCCAAGCCAGCAGTGACACCATCTGCTGTCACTGCTGAATTCCTGGCCCATAGAACAGAGCTTGGTGTCATAAACATACCATGGGAAAGACTGAGACTGGATTATTGGGACAGAATTGAGAATTCTCCTAAAGTCAGCCCATATTAATGAATCTTGGGAAGCTTGGGGGAATGAAAGATGGGAGAGAAAGAACATCATACAATTCTGGAAAAGGAAGTATGATTATGAAATGATTTGAATAGATTTTTCATAAATCTGTCTACATGTATCTGGTATTTTTCAATAACATACACTACATTATACTATAATACATATGCTACAATTATATGTATATATGTTATAGTATTTTTGTCAATTGAACTTTCTAGTATTGCTTTGTGGAAAGACTGCTTGCTCCATGTTTTAAATGTTAGCCCGAGTTTGGGAAAAGTTGATTCTATCACCCCAGAATACCCTATGAAGCAAGTTGCTTGGGGAAAATCTTACAAAATTACAAAGATTATTAGGCTAGAAAAAAGAAATCTAAAGACCCAGAGTCAAGGGAAATTAAATAAAGTTGAACAGAAATACTTTGGTAAATAAACAGAAAACCTAGGCCATAACCAGTGAATATACATATTCACACCACCTCCTGATAGTCTGGATGGAAGATTAAGCAAAGGTTCAGAGTTCTTTTTTCTTTAAGCTTGTTTACTGCTGCCAAACTCTCTAGCCACTGCTCCAGACATCCTAAATAAGATTGCTGTGTTGGATGAAATTTCTTCACAGTTCCAGATTTTTGAGCATAAAATGTAATTTTTTGCTAAAAAAAACCCATAATCCACAAAATTTTTACAAAACTTTCTAGTAACCTAGGCAAAATATGGTTATTCAATTGTTGTTAGTAAAATCAGAGCAGTCCCTGGAGAAAGCAATGCACTTATTTTGCAGTAAAAAAAATGTTTCTCACACAACTTTTCATAGGGACACAATATTCTCAAAATATTTCTATAAGAAATTTAGTAGGGTTTATATTCTCCAGGACTATTAGTGAAATCAAGGTAAGAACACTGATAATCTTTTATGGGAAAGGCAAAAATCTATTTATTGAAGACAGTGGTCAGTAGAACATTCTGTCCTCTGGATCCAGAAGTTGTCCAGAGTAGAGGAAATTTAGAATGTATCCTTCAAACAACATGTCTCTCTCCACATTTTGATAATAGTCTTAAGTTGTCATACCTGGGAAGGGCAGGTTTCTTTGCTTTTATTTCCATTAGAAATCAGGTTACTATTCTTTTGTAGAAAATAAAGGCCATAATCAAGATTCCTCAAGGAATTCTTCCCTTAGAGTCAGGTGATTTAAAAAACAAATGCATTGATTTTTAAAATATTGTTGAATACCTACAATATAATAGTTACTATAGTAGGCACAACTGAAACAAAAATAATTTAAAATACATAGTTTTGGTGAATTGAAGAGTAATGGAAACAAGCAAATGGAGACTCAGTGAAATATAGATAACTCTTGTAAGACATTTGATCAAGAAAGAAAGGTGAGTGCAAGTCAGACTCATGTAAGTAGCATTATGGAAATGCCCAGAATATAAGATAAACAACCTTCCCAAAATGCATTTCTCCCACCTATGATCTCCAGACTTCTGACTTTGATTCTCTGATAGTAACCCATAAAACTGCAAGTTTTACTTAAAAGTATAAATGATATTAAAACAAGATATCATTGATCAGAAACTAGGTATATAGTCTTTAACACTGTAATATCCCAAATACTACTATAAGAACCTGAAACTAAGTATCAAAACTGATTCTCAACAATATAATATTCAAATAAAGTGATACCTGGAGTTGGCATTAAAGAACTTTTAAGATATTCTTTTATTCATTAAGCACTGAAGTTTCAAGGAGTCTTTTAAAAAGTCCAATTGCATTTTTGTTTGTTTGTTTGTTTGTTTTTTAAAGAATAAGTCTTGCTATTTTTGCCTGTGGAACCGCAGGCTCATGTTGCCCATGGTACCACAGACTCAAACTCAAGCAATACCCAGCCTCAGCATCCCAGGTAGCTAGCTGGGATTACAGGCACGCTCCACCACACGCAGCTATATTTTTTGGGAACTAGGTCTTGCTATGTGCATCCACCGGGACTCAAACTGCAATCCCTGACCCCCACAGCAGTTTCCTAGGCTGCCGCTTACAGGCATGCACCACCATGTCCAGCCCAATTGCATCCTTCTTAAGAAGTGAGAGATGGAGACTAGTTCTTTAAGAGTTGTATTTACAGGATGAAAAAAATGGTTTGAGAAGAATAGAGTCCTGGGAGTTACATGGGGCAGTAAAATGCTTTAAAAATATATATTACTCATATTGTATTGACTGCCTTTTATTTCTATAATAATAATTGTTACAAGTTTAGTGGCCCAAAACAACACAAAGTTATTTTGTTTTGTTTTAAAGTCCCAAATCTGTTTCACTTGGCTAATCATTAAGTCCTCAGGACATGCTCCCTGGGGAAACTTTAGAGGCAAAACTGCTGCTTTTTCCAGCTCCTGGAGCTGCATTCCTTGGTTTATATCCTCTTCCCCTGTATTTAAAACTAGGACCATTGTACTTCAAATCTCTTCTTTCATCTTGTAATATACTGGTCTACAATATAAATTTTGGCCATTGAGGTCACACAAATATATTTTTCATTTATATTTGATCTTAATCCATGAGTTTTGACTGACAATTCACGAAAGTCTTGGAATTTCCTAAGCCATGAGTGCATTGAATTTATTTCATTATGCTAATGAACAATGGTAGCAATGGAAGGACCCATTTGGTTGCCAGAGAAACCAACAAGCATAGAGTGGAACTTTTAACTCCACCTTCAGACTTCCAGACTGGGTAGGGGAGTTAAGTATTGGGTTTAGCTGCTAATGGCCAATTAAATAATCATGCTATGCAATGAAGCTTTCATTAAAACCCTATGAAGGGACTTTTCTCCAAATCTTTTTCTCTTATCTCTTCCATATGGCAATTCTTGAGTTAACCCCTGTACTAAATTTGTGATCTAGTGAGAAAAGAGGTTTCCTAAATTTTGTGAACTATTCTAGCACACTAATTAAATTTGAGGGGACTATCCTGGAAACCTCTGGTCTAATAACCTAGAATTAAGGTTGTCACCAGGAGACGGAAGAGAGGTTTGAGAAGCTCCACCTACATTCAGTTGGTCAGAAATGAAAAGTAGAAGGTGGATGGCACTGGTCCATCCATTAAATGCTAAGGGAGGCTGGGCACGGTGGCTCATGCCTGTAAGCATCAACCTATGAAGCAGTCGGGGCTAGGGATCACGGTTCGAATCCTGCCTGGGGCCCATGGCAAGAGCTGGTTCCAAAAAACTATCTGGGCATGGTGGAGTGCACCTGACCTGTAATCCCAGCTACCTGTGAGGCTGAGACTGGGGATTGCTTGAGTCTGTGGTACCCCAGGCAACGAGAGCCTGTGGTGGTTCCACTGGCAAAAGTAGTAAGACCTAGTCTCAAAAAAAAAAAAAAAAAAAAAAAAAAAAAAGATGCTAAGGGAGTCCTTTGTTCATCACCCATAAATGCCAAAATCCTCACCCATCAGAAGTGCTAATACCCTTCAGGCTGCTCCTAGTTGACTTTTGGTTCCCCCACTCAAGAACAAGGACCTAGCTTCCTTTATAAAAGTCCATCACCCCTACCACATGGGCAGTTTCAGACACCTACCTCTGGGCCCATGACCTCTCTCCCTCCTCTCCCCCCCCCTCAGCTCACACAAATAAACTTCTCTTTTAATTCTACTAGACCTGGTTCCTGTTCTCTCCTTCCTCGCAGTCCTTTTAAGAAACACAGAACTACCTGGGCTTTTAACTGGTATCTAAATGGAGAGTGGTCTTTGGAAGAGAGAACATTTAACTGTGGAATTAACCCTTTAACTGTCTCCAAGGAGATAGGATCAAATTGTTAAATTCTCAGAACCCCTGCTGTTGTCTGAGAATCACCTGTGTGAGAATCACTTGAAACACTTACACTGCAATTGTCCTTCTGGTCTCCTATGCATGTCATCCCTTCCTTTGAAAACTTCCCTTTGCCTCTCTTTTATAGATACTTATGATTACATGTAGCTCCCACCCAAAAAGTGAAGTTAATTGCCTCATCTCAAGATTCTTGACTTTAAAAATCTACTTTTTTTTTCTGTGTAAAGTAGCATTGACAAGTTCCAGAGATGAGGAAACTATTTTGCAGGTTAACTGCTATTCTTTACAATGAAAAACATATTTCAATGAATCGTTATGGCAGTTTTGAAGGTGGTTAAACAGATTATACTCCTTCTGCTCCTGTTAGGAGTGTGGAATGAAGATAAAATTGAGATGGAAGAGATTGATAGCGATCTGGAGGCTAGCCCACAAAATGGGAATCCTGGGAAGCATGTCCAGGTCCCATTTTAATCAAGTTGAGATGCCACTTATATACCCCAGCAAGGAAATGTTACAATGATGTAATGATGAAGTAGCAAAGCATACATGACATGCACCAGGGAGGATGTGGGAATGCATAATAACAGGAGAATTTACCTTTGGGGGGTAACAGCCATTACTAATAGGTCATATGTCTCTTGGGACATTCCAAAGAGGTTAGGAAGTTAGGTTATAGGTGAGAAATGTGCTGTTGCCCACCCTCTAGTGTGGCAGAGGAAGCTAGAGCCATAGGAGGTATTCCTCTTAGTTGCTCCATCTCTCTACCTGCTTCCATGTTCCACATGCTCTGGTTAGGATGGAAGTACAATAGCAATAATGACAAGGTAGGAATGTATTTTTATGATATATTTCATTTTTTTTTTTTGCCACTTAACCAAGCCAGCTAGCATTTGAGCAGTACTTCTAAGAAGGAAATAAAATGTTAAACTTGAGAACATGATCAAAGTATCATTAGACAGATGATAAAACTGAGGTCCATTAAATTCATAAACTGTTCAAGTTATATAACCATACTATCGTATTAGAGTGCTGGTATCCAAGTCAATTGACTACACAACCTACAGAATTTCCTGTATTAATTATTTTGTTCTTTAGCAATTTTTCTGGTTACCAAATTTATATTCATTAAAAATATTTAAATGGAAATTTGAGAAAGTAAAAAGAATTACAATAAGCATTGCCATCTAATGAGAAACAGGCATGAAGTCAGCATCATGGCTTAAAAAAGACATCATAAATTCATGTTCCTCTTTTCAGAAAAAAAAGTTGGCATCTATCCTTTGTCTAAAGTAACTGTTTGGAAGCTGTCTGACCCAGTATCATGTCAAGGTATACAGTAGGTTGCTTGCCCACCTGCACATAGGGTAATAAGCATATAGACCTTTGTCCTGGCTGTGAACCCTGCAGTGCCCCATGAATCAATTGTAGCTTCTCTGAATGCAGTTCAGGAGTACCTGGAAGACACTATCTTAAAAAACTCACCAATAGACAAGATATCCTCTGTAGAAACCCCTTTTTTTTTTAGTATAGAAGTTCTAGCACACTGTCAGAGGGGGGAAATGTGAATCCAAATGCTCTGGAGAATTGAGTGATAGGGTGTGCTACCCCCACACACACACATGCACACACACACATACTTTGTCTCCTGTTAAGATTGCATATTTCAAGGACAGGTATGCTAAAATAAGAGAATGACCTTAGTTGGAATTTCCCTTCAGGGTGATGCAGGAGGGAGGAAGGTGAACAGGTTTTCTGGAAAGCGGGAAATCAGGGTATATAAAGGGTGTGCAAACAAAGATTGGGATTCCAATATGGAGATCGGATAGAGAGAGAGGTTCAATGGAGGAGAGATGGGAATCAGTCATCTTGTAAAGATGTGAGCCATGTGGACTTGGTAAAGGCCTGGGGCCTTCAGCCTTTGGCTGGCCCAGGCTGGCAGCATGTGTGCTAAATGCAGTTAAGAAGTTTGCAGATTTTAACTCCGTGTTGGAGTTTGTTTTGCTGAGTTTGACTTGTGTCTGAAAGAGGCCGTGCAAAAGTTAGGCCTGAAAAGAAAGTGAACTTGACTGGGTCCGGTACCATGAAGTTCCTGCTACCTGAAGGTGACAAGGAGAAGACAGCGTGGAAGCCAAGGAGGAGGATGCCAAAGGAGCAGCCAAAGAAAGATGTCTTCAAACACGTGGAGAGGAACTCTGACTGGCTGACATTGGTGAGATGATCAGGTCTGAGAGACTGAGGATTTCTGGGCAATCTGGGAAAGGATTTTGGACAATGCTGAGAAAGGTTTTGGACAATGTTAAAGTAATCGGAGTTTTCATTACATGTTTCTTGTGTAGCTATTAGGTTAATTAGAAAATCACTTTGTTAAAAATAAATTAGTCTGCACTGATAGTTTTGCATTGGTTTGGTATTTTGGTTGAGAAGGCTGGTGATGGTGGAAAGAACCCACAAGAGTTTAAACTGTGTTTTAAGTTTTTCTTTTTAGGTCCGGAAGAGAGAAAGAAAGCAGAGAGAGGCTGGTAGCTGATGTTTGCATATCAATAGTAGGCAGGTACAGTGTAAATGTTAATGAAGAGTGTGTAGCCTGCTTTGTAGAGAGAAGCAGGCAGATAGGTGTATCTAGTTAAAACTAAAGGCAATTGCTAATGGTAACTGTAGCCTATTCGTAGAGAGAAGCAGGCCTGTGTAGGGTTAAAGTCAAGGCAAAAAGTCCCTTCGTGGTCACCCTCCTTCAAGAGCCCTTTCAATTTACCAGCATTATCCCTCTCCCAAGATGTCACACCTTAAGCCAAGAAAGAATCTCACCCTGGTTTCTCCTGTTGGGGAACGAGAGTATCTGAATGAGTCCCAATTTTCACCACTTGTGCTGCCAAAAAGACTCATTCATTTCTCTCTCTGTTCTGAACACTGAAATAGGAGCTGCATGACCAGAGAGCAGGAAGAAGCAGGAAAAAAAGATAGTAGAACCTCAAGAGTATTACAGGAACTGTGAAGCAAATACCACCAAGGAGCCCCTCCATGAGCCACAGTATTGCCCCACCTCTAAAGTCCCCAAGCTGACTCAAGGACACTGAGCATTTCCTCCACACATATCCCTTCACCCTGTGTCAGGTTCACTGTGCACAGTCCCGAAAATAGCTGCATAGCAAGTGTTGGAAAATGAGTATATACAGCAAGTCCTCAGAACCTGTTAAACAGGGAAATGCCACAAATAGGAACTCTAGCAACACTTTCGAGAACAAAGACACCGTCAGCACGTGGTATGTTGCAGAATGGAGAGAAGACATTAAAAGCTTAAGAGTTCGGCCACCAGAGGGAGCAGGAAGTGTAGAGCAGGTGTATCCATAATTGTCAGAGGAAGTCTCAGATCTGGCAGATGTCACGGTGTGGTGCTCCTCTTCCTAAAGCACTTAATAAGACTGTGTAAGAGATGGCTGTTACTTCAAATATGAAGACGGCAATGCAAAAATTTGAAAGAATATGAAAAATCAAGGATTCTTCTTGATTTGATTGCTATCAAAAGATCAAAGTAATCTTCCTATAACCGTTTCCAAATACATGGAAGTCAGTGATTTTCCAGATAATAATTTAACATAATTGCTTAAAGAAAACTCAATGAGCTACATCAAAATACAGAAATAAAATGTAGTTACATTAATGAAACAATATATGAACAAAATGAGAATTTTAACAAAGAAATGAAGATCATAAAAAGAAGCTGAGTAGATATTTTTGAAATTGAACACAATGAATGGAATAGAAGTAGTATAGAAAGCATAGTGTAGTAAAAGAAATGGAAGGAAGAACATGTAAACTAAAAGACAAGGAATTTGAAATTATGCAGGTAGAAGAGAACAAATATAGAAAAATTGAAGAAAATGAGGAACATCTTTGTGTTACTAACAGAAAGTACCACGAGAAGCAATACCAATAGAAGTAATATACCAAGAGAAGTAATTTGTGAATTGTTAAAATACCAGCGGAAAAAAGGAACAGAAAGAATAATAGATGAAATAGTGACTGAAAAGTTCCCAAATGTAGGGGAAGATTTTGACAGAAAGTTCATGAATTTCATGGATCATCAAGAAAACTGTTTAAACATATCCCCATCAAGACACATTATAATACTACCAAATGTCAAAGATAGAGAATTTTAAATACAGAAAAAGAAAAAAAAGCTAACTTATAAGTGAGACTCATGAATACAACAGAAGATTTATCAGAAATAATATAAGTGATGAGAAAGTGAAACGATATATTCAAAGTGCTGGAGGGAAAACAAACTGTCAACCAAGAATACTCTTTCTACCAAAGTTATCATTCAGAAATGAAGGGAAGATAATGGGTTTCCATTACAAAAACAAAGCTGGGGACAGATATCACTACTAGCCCTGTCTTATAAAAAATGCTAGGAGGCATTTTGAAGTGATCAGTAATCAAAATATTCTATTACTATTATAATGTAGTATGGCAATCACTGAAATCTAGCATAAAAGTTAAAAGGCAAGAATATTACAAATAACTAAAGCTACAAGAACAACTATTGAATAGACAATCCAAAAAAGGTAAATTGTATCTCCCCTTTTGTGAAGGAAAAGACAGTACTTTATTACTCCTTCCCTCAAATTGTCCTAATTTAGGTTTTTTCAGTTTGCTGAATGACAAAACTTTTCACCTTTCAATACGTAAGAATAGATTCAAGTCTATTGTGAGTATCAGTGTCTTATTGTCAGTGTAGGATTTGGGCAGATGTAGCCAAGTAAATAAAAATGATCACCTCTTACATTATATTACAAAATTTCTCTACCATCATGGCCATATTTGAGTGAAATTAGTGAGACTGCTTTGTATTAGTTATAATATTTTATTAATTTTTTTAATTAATTTTATAGTCAAAGTGAAATTTGAAATATGTAAAATGTAGACCTTCATTAAGAAGGAATGCATCCTATTTCAAAAAATATATTGAATATCCACTTTTCACATGTGTTATCTTATGTAAACATTTAATCAAAATGAAAATGAATAAACTAAGGAAAATTACTGTTCCCAGTTGGAAGGCAATAAGAAAAAGAACATCATTCTTTCAGGGCCCAACCTCATGCCCCAACACACAGATAGATTCTTCTTATCATCTAAGAAGTTTTAGAAAAACAGAAATATTGGTTTTGTTCTCTGAAATCAAAGATTAATATATCCTGCTTTGTGATCTCCCCTGCCTGACAGAGGCATTCCTGTCTAACCTTGAGATAAGGAGAAGATGATATAGTTGGCCTTTTAATCTCTCCATTTTCTGCATCACTAGCAGATTTCCTCATGCACTCCTGTCTCTTCCCATATGTACTGAACACGCATTAGCATCAGAATCACATAAAGAAACCTGCTGTGGTCAGCAGAAGCACAAAATCAGCCCTTATGCTAAGTAGTCGTCGTGAGTTTCCACTTCTGCATTGTCAAATTTCCAAGTAACTGTAGTTTTGGACAGTCATTTGCTGAACTTGGGGGTACTATGGGGCAGAGGTGTTAAAGTAGGAGAAAAAGCACTTAATAAAACACCTTGGGCTAGAAAAGGTTAGGTCCTCTATTTCACCCCTTCATCACTATGGAAGAAATTTTAAATATTTGTAGGGTTTGAGAGATTATTTCATTTTCAAGGATGACTAGAATAATTATACTTAGAGAAATGTCTAACTTTTCTGTAATATCTTGTTTTTTTATGTGAGGAAAACACTAACAAACATATTTGAATTTCTTTTATATTTTACAAAAACTAGGCATTGGTCCTAACCTTAGCATTCCAGATAAAGTTACTATGTATGCCTGTTTTTGATGTGATAAGTTTAAAGGTACCAGAAACAGGATTAAGTATTCTTTGGAGTCTTGTTTGCTTTGAGTCAGTGAAAAGATATGCCTGGCAAAACACGTGATACCATAGTGAACTTTCTGGAAATCATCATTAGTTGTTTTGTAAGACCCATGTCTAGCCTAGATATACTGCTTAAAACTACCCATAAAAGGCAGTTTATCACTCTCCATTTCAGCTAATAGGTTAAATCATCTGGAGTTCATATGTCACTTATTCCCAATATTGGAGTGACCAGCTACCAGAGGGTTCATTCTATTTCTTCCAAAGTCAATATGAAAAATTAGATCCATCCCTGGCCATAACCTGATTCCTAAAATGATGCTCAAATAAATGACATCTCATTTCATCTCAAAATATTCAAACCTTGACTCTAAAGTTCATTAATTGACATACCTTTGAGTGACAGTATTTTGTAAGTTTTAGAATGACAGTCAATTCCATGAGGGTATGCACTATCCCACACCTACTACCAAAATTCTAGTGCCACACACCACTAGCAAATTGATTTCCTCTCTTTCTCTTCCCTTAGCCCACCCCCAACCAAATAACCTCCCATTTGAGTCCAAAAGTTGTTTTAGTTTGATTTTTTATTTTCATTTGTATAATAAAAATACAGAAACATTTCCGTACTTCTTGAATCCTACTCCCTATAACAACAATTAAAAAAATTATTTCCCAATGTAGCAGGAATATTCTATGTCACATTTGTCCCACTGCCCATATGCTAGAATGGTTTAGGATCTTCTGGAACTTAGCCATTCATAGTGCATTCCACACATCAGCACCATCTTGTGGATGGGGTGGGGCTTGATATAGATACAGAAACTGCACCCCACCAGTGTACTGAAAAAAATCTACATTTTGTCAAAACCTTGGGGTGGTTGATATGCCCATTCAAGTTTGGGAAACCTGCTCCAGAATAAAAACAGGTCTTAGTTCATGTTATAGACTTACCATAGAACATTATGGACTGAGTGACTTAAAGAATAAACATTTCTCAGAGTTCTGGAAGCTGGGAAGCCCAAGATCAAGGCATTACCAAACACAGTGTTGGGAGAGTTTGCTCCCTGACTTGCAGGTGGCCAACAGTTTGTATCATCAATTGGTAGAGAGCAGAGAGAACAAGCAAGCTTTCCTGTTGTCTCTTTTGAGAAGGACACCAAATCCCACTCATGGGAACTCTATCCCAATTATTCCCAAATGCTCTGTGTCTTAATACTCATAGAGTATTAAGATTTCAAACTGAGGAACATAAACATTCAATTTAAAATAAAGGGCAACTAAATTTCAGTCTTTTTGTCTGGCTTCAATGAGACTAAAGTAATTTTGTGAAAATCCACATAGACATGTAAGAAAAGACTTCACCAGGAGAAGCAGAGGCAGACTGCATAGTGTGATTTAGTATTAACAAATGAAGCACATAACAGTTCTGATGGGATGAAACTAAGTTAGTAGTTCTCATTTTCATATTTGCCATTTCACACACTAAGCATTGTAACAAAACACAACCAAAGATACTATTCCAAACTCAGCTGTCTTCCTTGCAGAAAATTTTGCATGTGCCTGGCTTTGTGTTAAATGTTTCATAATAATGATTTCATTTAGTCCCCATAAAATATGTATTTTATGTTGCTCCAGTTTCATATCCCTATTCTTTGTCAGGACAAGGCAGCCACCAATGAACTCAGTCAATTTGAACACAAATGGATAAATATGAAAGCAAGAAAGCAGTCCTAGGTCTCAGACACCATATTGTCTGTTGTTGGTGATGTTGTAAATTTCAGTAGGCCAGAGAGGCCCAGGGTTGTAGAAAGAGCAAATGCCAATAGATCAAGTGTAAAAATCCTACAACACCAATAGAATGTGATAAAAGTAGTGTCAATTTCAGGACCAAAAAGGATGACCAAATGAATAGAATAGGATAGAAATGCAAATTATGTGGGAATAGTAACAGAGACCTCCTGGAAGCTGGCAGAAATCTGGGTTGAATTTCCTTGGGCATGCTTTAGAGACAAAACTGGGAAGTCCTCACTTTGACCACCACAGTTACCTGTCTTTAAGAGCCAACAACATGCCTTTTGTCATAGCCTGAAAGGTGCCCAAGTGATAAGATATCTTTCTATAAAAAGTGGACACTGGGAAAATGCTATTTGCAATATGGTTCATTCTCTGTCACCTCAGTTGCATGGGGTCTCCCAAATACGAGTTTTGAACTATAATTCTTAGCAAACAACATTAAAGAACTTAAGCACAAATAGGCACACACTTTATAATATGTAGTTAATTATTTTTATGTAATTATAATTCTCACAGGTGCTCCAAGGAAAATTAAAGCTCAGATGATATGATAAGTGTTAATGACAACTGGGCTGGATGACTTATCACTATCATAAATATTGCCTTCTGGTATTGCTGCATCACTGGGCACAAATATCATTGTTTTTGGAAACTGAGGGTTGGGATTTTGAAAAAAAAAACTGTGAGTTTCTGTGTCCTTATGGTTTTAGGTAAGCAAAGTCAATAAAATCTTTTGATTTTAACATCTATTGTTTTAAAGAGAAAGCATTGAAGGTCCCTACCCTGAAATTGAGTCTATGTTTGCTATGTATGAAAAGTCAGAAAGACTTTTCCTTGCTAGTCATGTCCTATTAACCACATCAGTAAACATAGGAGAAAATTAATATGTCTAAACTGTAATGCAGCATTAATTAATATTGAGTTTTTTGGGAATTAGCACCACAGAATACTATGATAATGACAAGAAGAATCATCTAAAATTCTTGCAATTACAGTTTAAGTTCTATCTGTGTTTTCACTTATCAGCCCTCATATGGCTATAAGAATAGCCAACAATAATAACAGCTCTGACAGATCATTTTTATGATCTCATTTGTGTGACTTTTGCTAGTTGGTTGAATATTATATCTATTATTTCATTTAATGTTTAGGGACTCTAAAAACTTAAGTTCTTATCTGGTGCTCAAGACGCTGAAACACAGAGAGTTTATTCCCAGCATGACACCAATACAAATGATAGACTGAATTCAGACCCAGGAAAGCTGACCTGAGCCCAAGCTTGTAAGCAGGCTTATTGATGCAAAAGAAAAAAAGGGGTTTCCCAAACTGCTTGTCAGGATATCAGTTAAGTGAATCATGGAGGAAAGTTTCAAGAAGCCCATAAGAGGAAGGTTTAGAGGATGGGAACTTCACTGCAATACAAGAACTTTCTAGATGCTCAACC
Source organism: Uropsilus gracilis (assembly GCA_004024945.1). NCBI lineage: Eukaryota > Metazoa > Chordata > Mammalia > Eulipotyphla > Talpidae > Uropsilus > Uropsilus gracilis. Next base: position 220,194 of record PVHY01000175.1, read on the forward strand.
TTGAACACAAGTCCAGAATCTAGAATACAGCGGATCAACTGCAGTCTGATCATTTTACATACAATAATTTGAAAACTAGAGACCATATTTATGTAAATTGTATTACAATATATTGTTATAATTGTTCTCTTTTATTATTAGCCATTGTTGTTAATCCCTAGTTATCCCTAATTTATAAATTAACCTTTATCACAGTTATGTGCATATAGGAGAAAGTATAGCCTATATAAGGATTAGCACTATTCACAGTTCCAGACAACCACTAGGGGTCTTGGAATATTTGCCCTGTGGAATAAGTGGCACTATTTTATTTGTCTTTTCTTAAGAGGATTAACTTATTGTTATTTCAATTCTGAATGAAGGAAAACAATAAAAATGAATGGGCCTAAATGTGAATAAAGCTGTGATAATAAGCCTGACCTGTAGCTCTGTTCCTTCAAAGCTAACAGAAGGAAAAGTTAAAAACATGGATCAGAATGAGAGAAAAAAATATTAAAAGCAGTCTTCCTGGTTTCTGAAGATCAATATTAACTAAGAATCAGAATATGCTCAAAGTTGTGTGAATATATCAGCTACTATTGTGGCTGTTTGAAATGATATGAGACCTGGGAGTTACCTGAGGCTTGGAGACAGATGACAACTTCATTCAACACTTCTTTATTTTACTGTCTATCTCTCTGGCTAATTATCAGCAACTGAAGGTCAGGAAAACAGGTTCTGCCTTTGATACAACTCATGCAATGCTAGCACATTAAAGAAAAATTCTGGGGTGCTTCTTCCAACTTCTCCCTCACCCCATTACTGTTTAGTCGATATTTTCATCTTGTTCTGAATGAAATAAGTTTCCTTAAAATGGCATTTATAAATAATTGACAAATATTTAGTATTCATAAATCAATGGCTTTTACCATTCCAAGTATCAAACTGTTCCAATTACCAAACTGTTCCAAGTACCCACCAGTTAGAGCAGTTTGTCCAGTTCCTGTAGAGAATAAACTTGAAGAAATCGCTAATCTTAGCATCTGGGGAAATAGTTAAGACCTTTTTGAATGTGATTAAAACCACATTCTGACATATTTTCCAAAGGCTTTAAATATAAGATATTTTACAAGGACTATCTAGAGGATTCCCATTCATTAAACAACCAAGGAACAACCAAGCTCAGGTTCAGTTGATGCTGACTCCCCTTGCAGTGCTTGGACTGCTTGACTGCTGTGTGCCACACACACTGGTGTGCGACTTTTTATAATGATAGTTTTATATGTCATAACTCACCAGATCTAGAGAATAAACCCATCTCATTCCCAGCAATAAAAAGACTTAGAAATCACATCATCCAAACATGAACAATTCAAAATTCACTTCTTCCCCTGAATATCTGGGGATCCATTCCACTCAGAATAAACACTACCCCCAAACCCAGGGAAACACTGATGCTCTGACCTTGACCAAACAGATGGAAGCCATTGCAACATCCCTCATTTTTACAAGTCCTACTTTGCTGTATTCTCTGTGTTACTCTCACTACAGGGTTTACTACTAAGTTCAAGCATAACTTCTGTAATTTACAAAAGTACCATCATTAAATCTCTTCTCTGGGAGTTGCTGCTTCCCTCCAATAAGCTTAGAAAATGTTGTCTGGTGACTTTCTCTCTTTACTAGATCACTTTGAACATCAAAAGAACTCAGAACCCAACCTCAGACTTGGGGGTTTTAGACCTTCTTTCTGTGTAACTGTGGGGAACTTATTTGAGTCTTCTCAGCCTGTGCCCTTATCTGAAAAATGTGTATGAAAGTAGCTATTGCAGTCTGAAATAAAATGACACATATCTAGTCCCTAACAAAGTATCTGATATATGGTTAACAGTAAGTGTTATGTGTTATTATGGTCTCTCTTTCCAACCCCTTAATGTTTGAGCTTCAACCATCATACCTTTGCCAATACCATGAATCTTCCTGGGGATCATCTTAAAATGTCATCCTGAAGTCAGCTCCTTCACACAGACATACTGGAGATTATCACTGGAAACACTGCATTGTAGTTCCCCACCAAATGTCTTTAATGTGTAATTTCTCTTTATGCAGAACTCGATTCACCTCTCTCCATTCTGAAGTTGACCCCAAATATCTCAATGCATTTTTTGTTCTGTGCTCAGTGCAGCTTGAAACCATTCCATCAACATGTTTTAGTCTTGCCCTATCAGGTATGATTTATTGTATATCTGTAGGGTCTGGGTTAAAATAGTCTAAATGAGATTAGCTATGAACAAAAGCAATACAAGATAAAAAATGACACAGCTACTGTCTTGTCCTTCAGGGTGTTAAGGGTGATCACATTTTCCTTTTTCATTGGGGGAAAACTTACTGTGCTGAAGGCACTAGGGCAATGTGATTAAATGCTACTGTGTATAATTTGATATTAGGTATTACCTGCATAATACCTATGGCTTACTGCCTCTGAAGCTAACTCATCTGCACACATTAAAGTGGTACAATTGAAAGCAAACCATTTTCTTTTGTCTTCTTTGCTATAGTGAAGTTAAAATGATAACAATAATCATAAAATGTGTTTTGTTTGCAAGGCAAATGATTAGCAATAAAGATGAATAATAACTTTTTATTAAAAATTAGAGTAAATAACAGATGGTTGAACCCTTGGATACCCCAATAAAAGAATCTGTGGTGTTCTAGCTTGAGCACTTTGGGAAATGTGTATGGTACTTACTTTCTGATGAGTAACAGCATGTAGCATTGTTAAGCTTGATTAAGCAAATTTAATTAGTGTTAGTCAATGCATTTTTGTAAGTGGATAAAATATATTCCAATTTAGGCATGACTGTTAATCTTTAATTTATGAGATAAAAGTTTAAATGTAAGCATAAAATATTTCAATTGCACTAAACAGCATTTGGAAGAACTGATTTTTTGTTAAGTTTTTCCCAATTATTTTTCACCTACAATTCAAAGGAAATTGTATTTTTCTTGTTTTTTCTCTTATATGTTAGGTTGTGGAGGTAAAATTGTAACACATACTGTATAATCCTGTCTGAGCATACCTGATTTCTAAATGACCTAGAGCTACATTATGGCAGAACCAGACATAATAACATTCTTCAAACCTAGTTTTCCCACTGAAAGGACATTATTTAGAGTTCTTGAAGTTAATGACTGGAGAGAATAGTGAAGCAATATGTCATTTTGTTAATTATTTAAATTTAAAATATACAGTTTTTTATTTAATTATTTTAAAGATCCAGAAACTATTCAAATAAAATTCTCCATGTTGGGAAGTCATATTCCAAATTAATCTGACATTTCTCAAATCTAAATTAGTCCTTTTAATGCCAGTCATTGATAATTAAGTAGACTCTGGCAAAGTGCAGAACCTTCTACACCACACAGTAAGTATCCCTGAGAAATACTGCAGCTAATTAAGCACAGGCACAAGATTTTAAGTTTTTTAGACAGTGTATGTCATTGTCAACTATGCTAGGAGAAAGGTTTAGGGAAACATTGCTTTGTAGCTTAATTCTAATTATTCACTTCTCCTTTTCAGCTGTCCCTCTCATCAGTTTCTCTAAAGTTTTTTGTTTTGCTTCATTGTTTTAAAGCTGGTCACAATATTTTAGGGGTGTGTGTGTGTGTGTGTGTGTGTGTGTGTGTGTGTGTGTGTGTGTGTATTTGGATAAGAATGGCAGGGAATATTTGAACTTTGCTACTTTACAGGAAAATTGGAGTATCGACCGTTACCATTCTATCAAAAAATAGTTATCACATTCCAGCAGGGTCTTTAAAAATGATGACACATACATTGTTCCCAAGAGCAAGCCATGGTTAAAGGGAGACCTGTGGAGTAGGAGCAATAAGGCTATACTTTTAGAAGTGTGTGAGCCACCAACAGAGATATAGAAAAGAAGAGAATGTGAGAAATAAGACACAGAGTCTTGGTAGAGAAGCAGATATAAGGTCAGTCTGGGAGAGGTTTCACATTCAGAACACTCATTTTATTTACTCATTCAGTTACTATTTGTTCATTTGCCAGGGACTATTCTAACTGCTAGAGTTACAACACTGAGCAAAACTCCCATTGTTATTACTCCTCATGAAAAGAGAAATGACAGTTTCAAACAGCCATAAAACTTTTATCAAAGAAAACAGGTCAGAAAAATCCCTTGAAGTCCTTCATTATCTATCTCCTGCCTACTAATCTTACTTCCCATCACTTCTGACTCATCACCTTTGTCCCACCCAACTAAACCAATTGAAATTTTATCAAAAGGTAGGATCGTATTTCCCTGACTTTATTACCTCTTTTGAGAAACTCTTTGATTTCTCTCTTCTGGTTTGGCATAAATGACATGATCTTTTCTTCTTGTGTGGGTAAATTAAAAAGGCTACTGGATGGATGGATGGATGGATGGATGGATGGATGGATGGATGGATGGATGGATGGATGGATGGATGGATGGATGGGTAGAGAGAAAGGGAGAGATAGGTTATAGCTAGATAATGCTTTTCTTCACTTAGTTTATTTAAGTCATATGATATTTAAAATAGTTAAATTGAAAGTTATAACCTTATGTTGTTAGTATAAAACTATATAAATGTCATATGCATATAAATACAACAAATAACTATTACATATGTGTATATATATAATATACCTCACATAGCAGCCCAAATATGTGAGCTAACTGGCACTCATCTGTTGGAAGATTTTTTTTAGTATAAGTAATTCAGTGTCAACTAATTAGTATTCTGTTTTAATTTGTCTATTGTGATTTTTACTCTTTGCATGCTTTTTTTTTTAGTTATTATACTAATAATTATAAAATGCTAACTTTTCACATTCAATTTAAAATAATATTTTGCCGGGGTGAGTTGTAAAGTAGAAAATTTATTACTATAATATTCCATTAGTCTTACTTTTATATGTTAAGTTTTCATATATATTGCATTCATACACATTGAAAATTCTATAATACAGTGTTATATTTTTCACTTTCAATATTTACCAAATATACTTTAACAAACTCAAGGGAAAACTTTTCTACTATATTTAATCTTGTTTCTCTTCCTTCACTCTTGATGTCCCAAGTTAAGTTTTAGCCTTTTTAATTTAAGTTTAATTTTTTTTATTGGGTTCTCCTTTATATTATATATTTCCTTGTCAATTTGTTCAATTTTAAGTTTTAAGTATATTTACACTTAATTTAGAAATATTATAATAACAGTTTCATAATTTTTGTCAGGTAATTTCCATCTAGTCAATGGCATCTATTAATCATCTCTCCCCATGAAGAGTTGAGTTGTTCTGTGGTTCTTTAATTCAGAATAATTTTTTGTAATATGAATATTTTGAATGTTATGAAAATCTATATGTTGAAACTCAATGGAGAACACGAATATTTTTATTTTAAAAGATACTAACTTGGTTAATTTCATCTATATGTACCAATCTATCTTCTGCTACCTATTGTTCTAAGATTAATTTAGTTATCAATGCTTTTGCAGCTAGGGCTACCAGATAAGTTCTAGGCTGCCCAATAATGCATTTATATTATGTATATGAATGCATATTTAGATATTACATATATAATCATATCTGAAACCACATTAAACTGGCATCTTGTATTTTTATTCTATAATTCTTGCAGCAACCTTATTTGCAGTATCAGGGTTTTTCCTACATGTTTGCTACTTTAAAATTCAGTTCAGTTCTCAAAGCCACTGATATGAGGTCCAGATTCTTGCAAGTGCAGGGAAAGTCAAGAGTGAGTTTAAGAATACATTTTTACTTTTTTCCAATTTTTGCTAATTTCCTAGTACTTTATGATTTCCTGTGACTTTTTTTTTTTCATCCTGCCCTTATCCTTCATTGTACTATATCCTAACATGTGAAGGGAGGACAGAGAGAAAAGTAAAACAACCACCTAGTTTGGGCAGTCCCTGATAAGACCACAGTTCTGTCAAAAGAGACAAGACGAGAGGAAGGTTGCCTGATCCTATTGCCAGACCCCCAAAGAAAGAGGGAAATGCTGGTTGATGATTAAAAAGGTAAACAGGTAAAGCAAATGTCAACATTTCATGAACAACTAATCACTGGATATATGTCAACAAACATAAGGCCATGTATCAGGCAATTATACAATTGAAATGGAACATTTTATTTTAAAAAGTCATTATTACTGCTGCAAGCTTATTTGACATTTCTAACAAGTGTTAATTGTTAAAAAGCAAGGACCAATTTAATAAAACTATTCAAATCAAAATCAAATTAAAATTCTAGAGATGCAGAGCATCTGGGAATGAGCCTTTTTCAGGACTTTAACTTAACAAATAGAATTCTGAATGCTCTCAAGTGTTTTTTAATCTTTTCACAAGATTCCATTCTTTTAAGATATAGCAAAGTGCTTTAATTGAATCAAATTGAGAGCCAATTTCTTCTCTGTGCTGATAATACAATAAAAATATACCCCACTCAATTTATCAGGGGGGAAGAGAGTCTTTAAATAGGAAAGCATGGATGATCTGATTTATGCACCTACATCACGCATAAATGCCAGGCGATGCACACTTCAGAGGGAACATTAGTGCTTCCTCTTTCTTGGCATTCTTTTACATATGTGCTGCTTTGATTCAAGATGGGATTAGACCAGATCATATTTACAGCAACAAAACAAAAGCAGGTAAAAACCTACACATCCTTTACTTCTATGACAGTTTTTCTGTATCATCCATGTGTCTGAGATTAGGATATTAATACAAAGTAACTCACGACCAGCAGACAGTGTGAAATACCTCTCAAGACTTGCAGGCACACAATGGGCATCCGGCTGTTAGTGAAAGAATCTGGATGTCTAATCTGAGGACATATGAAGTAGTCAATCTACCTGTTTTTTAAGATTCTTAAAACAAGGGAGAAAAAAAAACACACTAACATTTAATGAAAACTTTGCCATGTTATGCATGGTCCAGGAAATCATCTTACTGAAACTCAAAAATTAACCTTTTTTAAATATAGATGAAGAAATTGAGACTCCAAGCTGCTTTTATAATAAGGAATTTTCAGTTCTGTCTTTAAAAAAAAGAAAACAAAAGGTCTCTGTAGTCCACTGTACTCCTTTCTGCCTAAGAAACCCCAAAACCTGCCAACATGTGAACTTTTTATACCACAAATAAAATAACAATATATTATGCAGGTCTCCTCAGAGGCCCAGAATCTATAGGATATAAAAATACAATGTTTCAGCTCCACTTAGAAGCAGGGAAAAAATCCATGTCTCAGCTCACAGGCATTAGGGCAGGAGGAGTTTCTGCCTAACTCAGTCCTTTTGATCTACTCACGTCTCCAGCTTATTAGATGAGACCCACCACATGAGGGAAAACAATCTATTTTACTCAACTAAATGATTAAAATGTTAATCTCTTTCAGGAATACCCTCTCAAACATACCAAGAATAGTATTTGACCAAATACCTTGACTTTCCATAGCCCAGTCAACTTGACACAAAATTAAGCATCTCAAATAATCTAGATATAGGCTCACTAACTTTACACTCTATCTTTTCAGCCATTATCCCAAAGGGTTGATTTTGTTGACAATATGAATGGTTTTAAAGAAGTATTATGGGTTATATTTCAATCTGCCTTAACTCTCACATGTGGCTTGTCTTACATGTGATGATTATCACAAGTTTCAGTAGTGACTACCAGCAGTAGCAAACTGGGCATTCAAAGATTTTAAAATCCATTTCAAAGGAATCCATCAATCCAAGAGGATGTTTGTGCCATACACAGGGGAATTCCAGCTTTATCAAACTATTGAAATCAAATAAATGTCCAACAATAAGAAAAGTTAAAATGTAACCATATCATGGCAAATTACATGCCCATTAAAAATTATTCAATCAATTTTTATTGGCATATAGAATGTTCATGATGCACTGTATGATATTTTTAAAGTACATATTAAAATTAACTGTTTGGAAGTAAGTGTGCCTATGTGTAAATGCACCGATAAAAAGTTGAAAATTTATACATTTCTATAGTGCTGCCATTGCTATGAATAGAAACAATTCCAGCTATGCAAAGATTAGCAATTGAAAGTGATTTCTAGGTAATGAGAAAGTCCTCCCCCACACACTGTTAGCAAGAAATGGGAACCATGTTCTTACAAATATAAGGAACTATATTCAACCAATAAATTAATTTGGGGGAGGCTCTGAGCTCTATAGTAAAATACAGTCCAGCTGACACCTTCATTTCCATCTTGTGTGACCTCGAAGAAAGGTCAAATACATGATGTACAGACTCCTTACCTGAATATATGTGAAGCAATAAATATATGTCATTTCTAGATGCTAAGTCTGTAATTTTTGTTATATGGCAACGGCAAACTAATATCATTTAACATAATAGAGAAACACTTGCACATCTTTGATGAAAAAAAAAAGGTACATAATTAACAGGGGGAGAGACCAGACTTTTAAAACAATCATTTCATTTACTATATTGAATAATATTCAGATAAGCTCCTGAGCAGAGCTTTGATTTAAATATCAAGCAAAATGTCTCAGAGCTCTACAGGTCTGAAATCACCTGCATTTTCAGTCTTCAGAATATATTTGAATATCTTCGATTAATTGACAAGCAGGAGAAAATAATAAACTTTGATTACAGATTGGTAAGTTGTAAGAGAATAAAGTAAAAAATTCCAATATCTCAAAAGCATTCACTTTTATTTCAAAGTAACTGGAAATTTTCAATGACATTTCACTATATCAAAATAAATTGTAGACTACAACCTGGTAATGTTTTCCACAATTTGGCGCTGATATTTTTTTCCAACCTGTGACCTGACCTCATCTTACTGACCTCATATTATTGGCTGACTGCTTATTGTTTACTTCCCTATTTATGTGTTTTGCTTAAAACACTCTCTCAGCCTGTCTCTGAGGAAGAATTCTGACAGCTAAGTAAAAGCCAGCTCAGTTTCACTAAGAAGTCTGCCCTCCTCAGTTTCTCACAATCCAGAGAAAAGATCTCTCCCTTCCTACATTTTCAAAGTCCTGTGCTAGCTTTCCTATTATAAAGCACAATGTAATCTGCTTAGTTTTACATTTATATATGCATGTGATGTCACTCTCACTAGAATGTGAGTTCCAAAGTGTCAGGAACTGTCTTCTTCCTTTCCCCAGTGTCTGGAAGAGGGCTTTGTATTTAGTTGGTGGTCAGAGACGTGATCACTAAATTTTGTTTAACTTCCATCTGGTCAATATACAAGAACAAGACACAACCAAATGTATAATTTTAATTTAAGAAAGTCTGAGTCAAATTAAAGATCTGATGAGAAACAGAGAGAGGAATTCAGGTTCTTGAAAATAAGAAGAATGGTTTTTCAGAGATTAAACATATCACAGCCATTGCTAAATGAAGTGGGAGTAACATGAAAGAGTTTCAGAGAAGAAGGAAGGTCATACTTAAGAACAAGAAATAAAGCACAATGTGTATTATATTCATTACACCTCCACAGTTTCTGCTGTAGCATTTTACATTATTCAAATCTTTTTATCACTGCTTATGACAATATTTGCTTCCCTTATGAATTCATTTTTAGCATAGTATAATGCTGTTGTTGAATTTGAAGATATTCTAATTTAAGATTATCAGAATTGGACAGAGGGTTATATTGACTGAGTTATAGGAAAGTTTATGCATTTGAAATTTAAAATGACTTTAACATAAATGAAATAACTTCAAGTCTAGGAAGAATAAAATATTATATACTAGTAACACAATATTATAAATGATAAACTAGATAGCTTAGAATATCTAGTGCACAAGCAATTATTTTTGCACTTTCTCAAAATAATACAGACATACAATGCAAATCCTACATGACAATTTTGTTGAGACAGTTCATTCAGTTAACTATTGAGTACACAGAATATTCAGGATTCAGTATTATATTCTATTAAATATATAAATATAAGGCTATAATCATGAGAAAAATAAATAAGAGAATAAAAACAGAAAATGAGTGAGATGGATTTAGTGCTTTCTCTCTTCAGACCTTGCCTTAGAATAGTAATAAGTGCAGCTTATAGTTCCTGAATGTTTATCGTGTCTAGACACCACTGTGACTGTTTATATGGATTGCATCATCTGATCTTTGGAACAACTCTATCAACTTAGTGTTACTGTTTTTTTCCCCTTTATTTAGGTAAAAAAAAAATTTGCAGCAGAGAGATTAAACCAATACTCACAATAAAAGGAATTTCAAAGATAGAATTTGTATTAAACAGACATTTTGCAACTAACTTCTATATTCTATACTTCCTGGCAGTTATTATCTCTTGGTTTTACAGAGCAGGAACTCAAGGTTCAGGGAGATCTAAGGGAGTTTCCCAATTGATATCCTGATCAATGACTCAGTCACCTTTCAAAATCAGAACTGTCTGTTTGTAAATCATTAGCCAACTCTTTACACAACCTCTTAAACTACAAGATAAATTATTAATAAAATAGATTTAAACCACATTTCATTCAATCACAAGAAAATCTTTTACATCCAAAGGCTTTTCTACCTAGTCATGTAACAATAAGCAAATTACTTAATCCCTATATGGTATAGTTTCCTAGGTTCGATACATTAAGTACTTTATACCTCCAATAATTGTTTAGAGGATTGAGTAGGATAGATAAAGCAATTTAAATAGCACCTAGCACAAATAATATTGCTATCATTACCACTACTATTATTATTATTTGTAAATCATTATACTTAGGGAGAGAAGGAATATATATATATATATATATATGAGTTAAGCTGCAATTTTTCAGCTTTCTCTTACCTAAACAAACCAATTAGGTGTATACTTTTGTCATCACTTCAGAGATGATGAAATCATGTTTTTTTAAAAACTTGTGGACATTGCCCTGGAGCCTACAGTCAGTAAGTGGCAGGATTAGAGAGCAAACTTAGGCTTCTTGACCCTAAAGTCCATAGGGCAGTATGTGATCATTTCAGAAGAAAGGTGTTATACAAGTATTATGCAAATCCTGAGACTGTAGGACACTTCTTGTTCAGAAAATCAAGACAATATCAATCTCTAGGTGACTTGACATTTGAACCATGCTGTAAAAGTAGGCAAAATTTTAGCAGGGAAGTACACCATTTGAAGGATAAAACAAACTCAATTAGAACAACACAAACAAAGATCACAGGACAATAATTTATCTGAGATTGTGAAAAATGGTGATGGAAAGGTGAATTAATGTAAATTCCATGAGTTTAGGAACTGCACTTGTAGAATTGTTACACATTAAAGCAGTCATGAGACATGTGTCTGAATTAGGATGTAATGTAAGTACAAAATGAACAGTGGATTATTGAGATTAATTTTAAAGGAATATAAAATAACTCAGTCATTTTAATATTCATTGCGTTTTGATATATTTTGCATATGTGGTATAAAATTGAATATATGATTAAAATTGTTTCCCTATTTTTATTTTAATATGATGACTAAAGAACTTAAAATTATATGCTTCACCTTGCATTCCTGTTGAAGATATACTTGCCTGATCTGGCACATAATAGTCTCCTAATAAAATACCTATTAACCAACCACAGATGGAACCAGATTGTAACCTCAAAGCTAGGCTGAGGACTTTAGATTTTATTCAATAGAGAAGACAATCACTGAAACCACTCAGGAGGAGAAGTGATATACCCAGAGTACTATTTTAGGATGCTCCATCTGGAAGTATAATTACAACAGAAGAAAATGAAGTTAGGATGGAAGTGTATTGCAATATTAAATTAGGCCTGGAACCTCCATGCCTTACAAATTATTCCAAAGCTGCTCTACTTGGGAGCATAACATTGTGTAAAACGTTTAGCATTTCTCATAAGAATACTCAACAGTCTTGCAAGTAAAAGACAATGCCTTCTTGAGTCAAAGTTCACTCCCTGCCCATCTAAATTCATCATTGTTACCTTTAAGAGAATCAAAGTTAGGATCAATGTGGTCATTTATGGAGTCATGTGGACTAGAATTTCCCTTATTGTAGCAATGATCTGATAAATACAGCTTTATAACATCATTGTAAAATAGCAACAGAAGGAACTACAGGTATGAATAAGCCTAAATGTCATAGACTACTCAAGAAATGTGTTGGTCCCACCAGAGGCAAATGTGAATAAAAAGAGAGATACATAAGCAGATGAGTGAATAGCTCCTTCAATTCCATAGCTTCCTGGGTGCTGGTTTATTACTCCAGCTGCAGGCAGATGTTCCAAGCAGCAAAGAAATGTGCCACATCAGCCTGAGTTGAAGTAAAAGAGAAACAAAGGAAAGGACAAAGGGTGGAAAGAAGGGAAGAAATAAGAAAAGGAAAGAAGAAAGAAAGCAAGAAAACATGTGAGATTATTTGTATTTATATTTTACTTGGAAAAAGTAAATAACATGTGCAATTCAACCTTAAATCAAATGACTTTGAAGTGTAAAATAATGAGGAAAAAGTAACTAAACAAGCAAAGCTGCTATGGCCCAAAAAGAAAATTCTCAGGAAAAAAAAATATCCCTTCGGCTCTTAAGCCCACATGTCCTTATCTTATATGAAAATGTGGAGTTGTTGTAAGGCAAGAAAACTGAATTGATTGAAGGAAATCTACCTCTCATCAAGTCCAGAGAAGTGAAAGTAGAATAGACTACTCACACAGTCATTTTGTTTTAACCTCAAGCTAGCCTCCAGACAGAGGCAATGTTTTGACCTCAACAAGTCACTGACTCCATTGCTCCATTTCTTCAAATACTCTGCCCTGAACAGAGTTGTGTGGTTAGAAATGACTGATGACTGATTCTCTGAGCAAGAAAGCTCAAAGTTTCACAAGAAAATTTTCCTTGATACATTTTTCAGAAGTGCCTGTGTCTGAATTTAAAGAAAGTACTATAAGAGGTAATTTCCTAGGAGGAAAACATGTCTCTCTACGAAACATAGTTTGTGTATGCATTTAACATACATGAGCGGTTCAAATAATTAATTCTGGAGTTGAATGACTGTTTCAAATCCTGCATCATCCACTTAACCACTGGTGTGACTTTGGAAAAACTGATCAATTTGTGCCTCAGTTTTCTCAATACTATTCAGAAATAAAGATGCCTCATTTATATTGTGAAAATTAAATGAACTGGTATTTTTAAAGTTATTATAAAGTATTGTACCTATCCCATTGAAGGTACTGGGTGTTTGTTAAAGAAATCAAATAAATTGTTTCTTTGAAACAGTGCTTAAAATTACTGAGTAAAAAGAAATGAAAAAATATAAATGCATATTAGTCTTTTTTAATTTATTATTTTTATTTTTATTATTGTTTGCTTACATAACTATTGTTCATAGGCATGGTCCTCCCACCTCCTCCCCTTCCTCTGGTTCCCCTCTGGTCACACCAGTTCCTTTCTCCTTGTCAGTTGTTGGTTGATGATTGGCCCCTTATTCTCTTTGTGTTCTTTCTAAAGCACTGTCCTCCTGAGTAAAGTCTTGCATTCCTGGGGGACTGCAGGCCAGGCTGATCAAATCTCCATGAATAACCATAGGACAGGTGACCCTTCTGAGCATGTCTGCAAATCTCCTGTTGGTCTGGTGTGTGGAGTGGCTCTCCCCATTTCTTACTGATACTTCTTTGTGGTTTTGTTCCCCCATTGAGATGGGGAAGCTCCTTTCTCATGTTGAAAGTGTCTTTCAGTGGGGCATTTAACCCCAGCACCAGAAATGTTGTTTGTGATGTTTTCACTCTCGTCCACAAATGTCTTGCATCTTGGAGTTCCAACCATGCTCTTTTTGGGCAGATGATGGGTGTGTCAGGGCCTTTATTTCTCTCTCTTCCAGTATATCTGTATCTGGGTTGTTGTTTTTCTCATTCAAGTTGAGGAATGAATGAGGTAGGAATGACCAAGGAGAAAGCCCCCCAGTCCATACCTTGGCAGTTTTTTTTTTTTTAGGAGGTAGGGGCGGAGCCCTGGGCCATATGGAGGTTGCAAGGTTGCCCTAGCTTCCCCAGAAGAGGAACAGCTTACCCCAGCACCCTTTGTTCAAGAGAGTGCACCCTTCCCCTAATATTACAATCTTTATTAAGATGATTAACAGGTGATAAGGTGATGGGAGAACCTCGGGGTAGACAGTGATGTGATATAAATGTGTTAATATGTATATAAACATGTGCAATAAAAAAAAATTATAATCTTTAAGCTATACCTGATGAAAACAATATGAACAAATCTCAAATTTCTTCAAAACTTTAAATAATGTGGATACAGCTTTCAGCTTCTTTAGTTAACAAGATGTTGCATTAAATAGCATTCCATGGGACAAAGTTAAAAAAACCTAATGGGTCCTTATATAGCTAATGTGTTTTCTCTACAGTTAAATTTAATATTTCCAACAATCCATGAAACATTGCTTAAAACCTTTTAAGTAAACCATTAATTGCATTTAAAGTGTTCTAGGAGGGCAGTGGCATAGACCAACACAAAAATGAATTATAAATTCCATAAATTCTAATACTATTTTAAAGTGCCCAGAGATCAATAAACACTATGCCCCCCCAACCTCTATCACTTCCTTCTCAGCATGGGTCTTCATCATACTTCATCAGACTTCTACCTCTATCTAAGAAAATTACAACACACAATTTTTAAAGAACCAGTAGACCTAATAGAGACATTTTGTTGTGCCTCACAAAGACCTCTTGGTTGCTATGTGTTTGTTTGCTGTATTGAGCATTTTGTAGAGTGGCTCATGATCTCCAAATTTCAGATTGAAATATTCATGAAGATGATGTGGGAAAAAAAAATTAGTAATTGAACTTATCCACCTACCTTCAAAGTATCATTTTAGGTACTCAGCTGTTTACCATGCTAATTTGTCATGAAAAAGTCCACCAAAGGCCTGAGACATTTCCTCTTCCCTATATTTTTGGGATTATATTTGAGATCTCAAACACAACTGAAAAAAAATCATAGTATGATTAATCAGGCTAAAAAAATTAAGTTGGGAAAAGCAGAACTATGTTACTGTCAAGTTAATATAATGTATTGTTTTCCATCTCTACTGTAAAAATAGCAGAAACGTACAGATTGAAATGCTCCTTGTATTTCTACATTGATAAAATCTCACACTGTCACAAGACAGTAACTTCCTAACCCTGTTCTTTCACCAGCATCCTTTTTCCCATTCCCCCAGGAATATTGTCAAATATATCATCCCTGGATTTCACTGTTAAGGAAAGAATCGTGCAGCCTAGGGAAGATGATGAAGCAAGCTTCAGGAATGAAAGGACGTTGATGAACTCCCTGAGCACACTGAAGGCCTAAACTCACTGAGTTGTTGGCAAAATGAGCTTAAGGAAAGGGGTAATTTACTGGAAGTGTGCAGGGTTATCTCCTGAAATCCAGCATCCAAACGTGCAGCTGGGCTTAGTGAGAGACTAGAACTAAGAACAGGAAAGACAGCGGAGCCAACACATCTGTTATTTCCCACATTTTTGTTTTTCAGGAAAGTGAGATCTCTTTCTTCCTGCAGATTGATTTCCTTTCTTCAGTTCTGACATGGACCCACAACCTAACCTCACAAATGACCAGCTCACAAGTTTGTGGGGAAGAAAACCTGAACAGGGGTGAGCCTTCCAACTCGAAAAGACTGGTTGTTATGGTCTAGCGAGCATTGGGTATCAGAGTTAGGGAAGCAGTGCTTAATGAGGAAGACTGCAGCAGTACACAGAAAGAGTTGGCTAGGTTTTACATGATGGGTTATAAAGAAATTATTTTAGGCTTTGGGAGTCACATGCCCTCTGTCAAAACTACTAACTCTGCCATTGTTACATTGAAGCAACACAGACAATGCAATGCCTGACTAAAGCATATGGCTATGTTCCAATAAAATTTTGTTTACAGAGTAAGTATGTCCTACAGACTGTAATTTGCTGACCCCCAGTCTACAGATATACTATGAATATACAGGGAATTTTAAGAAAGAGTAAGCACCACAGTGAGCATGGGAAGCAGAGCACTGCATTGAGGCATGGGGGGAGGGGTGCCCCATGCATGACTGTGCTACTGATTGCTATGCCATAAAGGATGGATATGTAATATTTAGAGTGTTTTCATCCTATCTACAATATACCCACCTCAGAAACATCCGTGTATCCCCTTAGGATAGACGGGGAAGGCAGAGCTTATCAGAAAGTGTCCATTTCAGCAGACTGGCATAGGAATAAAGAGCCATGCTACTGCAGGCAGATGTTCAGAAACACATCCTTGACAAACTCATATCCAGCTACAGCTCTGTTGGGAATTGTGTATTGTTGGGAAAGTGGTAGATAAACTCACAAGGTGAAGTTAGAAAACAATGCAGAAGGCAATTTAAAGTCCTATTTTGAGCTAGAGAGAAAAAGGATATAAATATTACATGAAGTATTATTTTAAAATGATATCCCATCCATTTCATCAAACCAGATACTCGGTGTCTAATAGCATATGAAACCAGGTGTGATAGGATTAAGAGACAGGTGCACCCCTAGTGCTGTCACCCCAACCGCACCAGAAGAGCTAAAAGACAAGAGCCTAATGGCATCCATTTGTTAAAGACACTCTCTGAGCAACTGGTGTGACCTAGGGGATCTACTGGAATGGATCGGATCTACTTTCTTTAACACTTGCTGCAGCCCAGGCATGAGCAACAAAACTCAGCACTTTAATCGCTGTAGAACATCAGACAGGAGTTTCAGTGACCTCTTTTAGCAGCCATTTTCCTATTTCATTCAGAGGCATCAATTATTTCACTGGTTTGCAGTTATCTCTCTGCAGGACTGTTCTTAGCCCTCTCTGCCATATAAATAAGGAGAGAAAATAGCAAGTTATGAAGCAGGAAAATATTACATGTTTTTTTTAAATATGAATATTTGATATTAAAAATAAAAAATTAAAGACAAATGATTTCCAAATGTCTCTTATGTCTAAACTACCTATTGAATTATGAGCTACTTGTCCTTCTTCAAACTCCTATCCTTATATAAAAATGGGAGTAACAGTAATTAGCTCATGTGTACCTTATAAAGTACATAAAGACCTATGCTTAGGATACATGTGCTTACCATAAAAACTAATCACTAGTGTTATATTATTATGAACAAGTAGGCAGTTAGAGAGGAAAGAGAGATGAAGCCATCATTGTTACATACATAAGACAACAGTCTTCATCAATGTTGAAAGGCATTTTATGACTCCTTGAGTCAATACTTAGAAGACTTCAGAGTCTTTGATACTTTGGTTGGAAGGAAAATGGTGATAGCTTGTTTCACATGTCATAACCTTGCATGATCTCCTGTATGTGGTGAGTTTCATTTGGCTGTGCCATAGGATACTTTTGGACCTACAGAATATTCAATCACTTCTGTATTATTGAAATAATATGCTCTCTATGAGGGTGCTCAATTATGCAATTAAATCATGGCAGGCTTTGGTTTATCAGTATGTTTATCAGTATGTCCTATTGCAAAGTACTGTGTGGCTCATCCATGGGAAAATATACCTACTTTTTCTAGTAAAGATCAACTTAATGTTTCCTTGCTATTTATTTCAAAGGCAAAGATGTGGGTATGCAATTCTAGAAGGAACAAAAGGAGCTGATATTATTTTTCTCTAAATAAATTCTCTGTCTTGAGACATCACTCTACTTAGTAGTAAAAAGGGAATCTTGGTTAGTTTGGAATGAACTCCCATCATTTCATGGTTTCCTCTTTACCCTTTTCCATGGAGCTTTTGTGTGCATACCTTGGACTTCATATCATTAAGCTAGCTGGAGGACTTGTTGCTTGGTCCCTTAGACCTCTCTCTCCACTCTGAAATTCACTAAAAAATTTATTATCACATTGCCTCCTCCACCTTTACTATGTCCTTACACCAGCCACTTACGATCATCCACTGTCCCATCTGGTATCCAATTGCATAGTCATCCTTCCCATCAGATATCATCAAGTCTATCAGGCTACATTATCTTTTGTACACTGCAGATTTACAAAATAAATCTCCTTCCCTTTCTAAGCCTGTCTCAGGACCTCTGTGTTCAATACCCTTTGAAAATTGCCTCCATGGAGATTTTACATCATGACAATGCATAAAAAAATCTCTTAGGCTGTTATGTTATCTGCACTCCCAGATAACAAGGGAGCAATTCTCCTTTATTCTCATATTTGTGAATGTAGTTTGGAACTCTAGTCATCTTGCTTATGAAGAAGGCAAGCAGAGTCTCCTTTCAGAATTCAATCCCAGTAATTTCTTCAGTTTAATTCTGTTTTAGTATATTCTGTTCATCCCTTCTGTAGAGTAAAAGAATTGATCAGACCTTTCCCTCTTTTAGCCTCTATGACAAGCACCTGTACTATTGTGCTCACTCCCCCCACCCCATGATTGGGCCCAGTGGGTTTTCACGTGTGAGTTGGCACAGCTGGGCCTAGAAGGACAAAATCACCCAAGGGGAGGGGGTGGAGGTGAGAGAGCACATGGAGACAGCACAAGGTAGGAGAAAAGGAGAAAGAATTTGAGAGGGAAACTTAACTGTTTCTTTGATGTTCATTATTAACATTCTTTTAAAATAATTTTAAAGGCTTTAACATTCTTTGTCTGCTACAACTGATGAACCTGTTCAGATTGAGATGGTTTTGTCACAATTGGCATAATCGGCAAGACAGTTGGATGCAGCCAGATATGGAGCCCTCTGATATCTGGGAAGACATTGATGGGTGGCCAACCACAAGCAAGTGGTACCTGGTAGTTAGTGTCCTTTTTCAGTGGACACATCCCTATCAATGGCTCGACAAAAATTCCCCATGGCAGTTGGAACAGACCCTATGAAACATAGAGGGGAACTTGAACAGATGCAGTGTCCGTGGGGTGGCAGGGGCTACAGAATGGCTGTTTCTCACAACTCTGCGAGAGTCCATGCTGAGAGAGTGATCCAAGGTCCACAAGTTACAGGATGAGATATAGGAACTGTGACAATATTTGTAGCTCCTCAAAGCAGAAATCCAGAAAAACTGATTTGCCATCAAGGAGATGCCAGTCTCCTCTTCTGAAATGGAGGACAAGGCTGACCCATAGTTCCAGACTCACCTGGTGGTGGCACCGAAGATGAAACAACAGCAGCTCAGGGGCCCAGAGGGTCAGGTTACTGGGCAGCGTTCACCACATATGCCTAGACACCTGAGCGCAAGTGGTAGGCTTAAGCAAATGTTTCCAACAGAGACCAAGAAAGCCCTTGGCATCTTGGCTGCTGTGTTTGTGGGACCTGGGAGCCCATAGAATCATCAGTCAGCACGAGATGGAAAGAGTGACTTGGTGACCTGTTGGAGGCTGTGAGCTAAGGCCAGTCATGACTCATGCTGGGAAAGAAGAAAACTTCATTCCACTTATATCTGTCTTCAGAATACTGAAGACAACTGCATGATTGACCTCCACTGGGCAGCAGTGTCTCATCCCTCCAATGTTAACTCTTATAAGCATTCCTTAAGAGAGAACAGCAAGTTAATAAGTGAATCCCCTACCCCCAAGTATCCCACAGAAGCTAATGTTTTACCTACTCTAATTTTGCCTAGACCATTTATTCCTCTTGTTTGACTACCTGGAAACCACTGTTTTCAACTTTTACATAGATTTGTAGATATAATAAATGGGGCTGCTGTATGGTGCATACTTCCATTCAGTCCCAGACTCTTTGTCTAGTCAATCTCTCCTGTAGTCCTTCCTTGGGCCCCATGTCCCAGCTCTTTACAGTGACCCTGCACCCATCATTGAGACAGTGGCTACATAACAGTCAGAGGCCTGGTCAGGGTCACCTCTCCCTGCTGGACTGGATCATGACTATAGTGCAAACAGTCTGGGCTGATTCAGGAGATGTGCTAGATACTGAGTAGATGGTAAATGTACACTGAGCTGGTGCATATTCTTCAGGAACTGAGAATGAGACAGGCCTTGTTTAATGTGAATGATCATGGGCCTGACAATGCGCATATCACATCATGAATAAAGGATGCTGCTGAAAAGTGCTCCCTCCTTCTCACATGGCTCTCTAAAGGCAATTCTGCCCCCTACATGGGTGCCTAGAGGACCATTTGCTGCTGGCCCTGACCCAGGGAGAGACCCTGTCCACTTTTGACTGTTCAAAAGTGATTTGGAGAAAGTTATTGGTGCACTAAAAACATGTGTTTGGGCGATCAACAAAAGCAAGCTGGGCAGACCTGGACTCTGTCCAGTTCTTGAGGGTTGTTTGGTTGGGTTGGTGTGCATCAACATGTCAGTGGACTTGGCATAACTGTAGTCTGTTTTCTATAACTGTATTCTCTTTATTTTTGCTGGTAACAGATATGGTGTTCCACAATCACCAAGGGAAACATGCAGACGAAGAAAAGGACATGTAGATTGTGCAGCAAATGAAAAAAATCCTAATGGGGTAGATTGTAAAGTAAATGAGTTTTCAGGGGGGGGGGGTGCCCTTCTGCCTTTAGCCTCTATGGCCAGCACCTACAGTAGTGTGCCCTCTCCATCATTGTGCATGCCTGGCCCAATGAGTCTGTGCATGTGTAAGTAGTTACACCTGTGCCTAGGAGGCAGCGCTGAAAATGTGGAGTCACTCAAAGGGAATTGGGGAGTGGAGAGAGTACTTGGAGAGAGCATGAGAGAAGAGAAAAGGAGAAAGAGCTTGAGAGAGAAATGGCTGTTTCTTACTGTTCGTTATAAACATTTAAGAAGATAATTTGTAATTACAAGGGCTCCAACATTCCTTTTCTGCTACAACTAATAATGATGAACCCACTTAGATAGGAATGGTTACCCACCCTGGAAAACTCATATACCTACTAAGCTCAACAACTCAAGGGTTATTCATTTGAAAAAATAGAAGCCACAAATAGATTGGCTCCTACCATCTAAGCTCTCTTGATACCCACAAGTTACCCAAAAGCTGAAGCAAACCCTGGGTAAAATCACCAGGCTGATTATAGTAAGCTAGCCTGAGGCCTACATTGCCTCAAGTCCTGTGCTTAGTCTTAAGATATGAAAGCAAAAGATCAGATAGAGCCAACTCTAGAATGCCATTGAAATCACTTAGGTAAGTCACAGTTTTCATCTCTGTGAGAGGGTGATTTTGCATCTATAGTAGGAACAGAGAATCTAAAATTCAGTATAAATAGAATGGCCAAACTGAAAGTTGCACAGGAGGGCACAGACCCTAAAGAGAAAATTGGTTTGGTAAACAAACCCTCAAAATATACTTTGAAGCAGAGGTTGGGGAAGAAAGAACCTTCACCTGAGCCTGTGAGATGACAGCTGCTAAAGCTTGTTCGGATAACCTCTGAATCATTTGCTGCATCCACCTGGGGCTTTGACTTCTCTCAGTTTCAGAACCTGTGTATACTTGCTTTATAAGGTTGCACAGTCAGAAGAAAGTTTTCACGTTTCCTGAGTCTTAGAAACTAATTTCTATGAAAATGATTTAACTTTCTATGAGAAATAATTGGCTCACCGATGCCTTATTTTCTTTCCTGCTAGGAAAAAAAATTGGGAAAATAAAATAAATTTCCAAAGCTATTAGCAAATACAAAATCAAAACCCAGGAAATTAGATAGTGGTAAAGGATTTTTCATCAACCTATAACAATCTGATGAGTCATCTCTCTCCATGAAAGGGATAACCTTGTCAAGAGAATAGCAAGAATTGTGATAGAGCCTGAAAGTCTATTTCCATGAAAGTCCTCCCTGACCTCTACTTGCCAATATTAAAAGAAATTCTATCTTTCCCTGTATTACATATATTTTGGAGTGTTATAGATTATTTCATTTATATTCATTTTTATAGATTATATTTGGATTTAGATACATAGTACCTACATATAATATGTGTGCCTATATATAGTATATATACAAACATACAAACATCAATAATGAGGGTACATCTTTTTAGATTTAGGCATGTTGTGACTTTTATGACTTCACAGGTATTCTTTTGGACCCACTTCATTCCTGGGACCATAGTTCTTATTTTCCAAAATGTAGCCAAAAAATACAGTAAATGTATAGTATAAACTTAGCAAAAATTTTCATGTAACTACAGTAAACTGCTAGGTCATATCCTTCACTGTACAAATCATTCCATTTAAAAATCAAAATTGGTTTTAAAAAGATGAGAAAGTGTCTTTTGAAAAAAAAAAAAAGACAACAGGTGAATCTAGAAGTGCTTGCTAAGTGGAAAAAGCCAGAAAATGAAACCCAAATACCAAATGGTTTCACTAATTTGTGAAATAAAAATAACCAAAGAAAAAGTGCCAAATGCAACAAAAATAACTCTTTGGCTCTGAAAAGATAATAGTTGCTAAGGTTGGTGGGGGTGGTAAAAGGAGATGGGGAGGACTTAAGTGATGAAAGAGGGGTGCTGAATCTTTAGTAGGCACAAACCAAGCATGTACACATGTTGGGTTATAAAGTTGCACTCCCTGACTTACATAGTTTTCTAAACTAATGTCAATTCAGTAAAATGAAATATGACAAATCAATTAAGTGATAATAAAAATCACCAGGAATTTACACCCACTCTGTCTAAAATGGTTCTAAAAACTTTTGACTAATCCTAATTTTTAATCTGGATTGAGAAAGTCATTTTCTTCATAAGAATTGGCATAAACTGAAATTTTCTTCAGAAGAGGAAAATGATGAATAATGTAAATGAAAATGATGATCTTGATATTTAGTCCTGAGTCCTTTTCGATTCACTTTTTAATCTTTTTTCTATGCTGTATCATATAACCCTGTGATTTTAAATCTGATCTATATGTGAATGGATATATTGTTCTGTTTGGCTTCTTCTGCACAGCCAGACTTGTGTCTCAATCTCTCTGCTTAACATTTACAAATGACTGCCCTGCAAATCAACTTTACATTTCCAAATCAGAAATCATGGTCTACAGGTACTCTCCCTTCCTAAGCTACTTTAATAATCTGCACCTACTTTGATATTCTCCATTTAAGTAATGGCACCTCCATCCATCATCCATTTTAGCTATTTTTAAACCCAAGTGAACCCAAATACATTCCATAAGCAATACCTATCAATTGTATTTCCAAAATACATCTCCTTCATAGTTGCTCCTCTTTTCTATGACATGGACTTCTACAATAGCTTCTTTTTCACTTGATTGTCGTGTTGCAGTCTTCACTAGAATGAATATTATAGAGTATCATTTTATTACTCAAATCTTCCAGTTGCTTCTCTTTGACCTGAATGTAAGTTTGACCATGACATGTGGAATCTGCCTTTCTCTTCTAGAGAAACTTATTTAACACTTCTTTTTTCTTATTATAATGAACTTGTTCTTGTCTTGGAGCATTAAAATGTGCTGTTTCCTTTGCTTAGAATACCTTTCTTGTATTGTCATTATGTTTGTTTTCCTTTTCTGTTTTCTTTTGATTTTTAGAAACTGATTACATCTCATCATTTTGGTTTCAGTTTCCCTAACTTACCCACCTTTCTGAAGTAGTCCACATTAGACACCCTCATTCTGCCTACCCCTCACCATGGCTATCAAAATACCTTGTTTGATTTCTTCATGTATTATTTACTCTCTAACCTGGTTAAATGCTTATTTTCTGTCATTTCTAACACCCACTAGAAAATAAGCTCCGTGAAACAGTATCCTTACCTCTCTTTTGATTGATGTAATTCTGAGGATGATACTAGTTCAATTTTGTCTGAAACTTGTCTAGTTTGAGCACCAAAGATCCTGTCTTCTGGGAACTGTTTCAGTTCCCAGACAACTAGGAAGTTTGTGCACCTTGTGACTGAGTGTATACACTCAATATTTCTTAAATAAATTCATTCAGTGGCAATCTCAGTAAAAATAATTTTTGAGTTATAGGGGCAGTAATTTTCTGTTTTGAGGGTATGTAACTTTGTGAAAGCTCCAGATTGCTCTAAGTATTGAATGTTAAAAACACATTACGAACATTTAAATTGGCTTTCTAAAGTTAAACTAGGAAAATGCTGAAATGAAAATAAGTTTGGTACAAAATACTCAAAGTTAAGAAGCTAACCGCATTGCAGAAACAATGTTAACCTGGGATCAAGGAAAACTAATGATAAAAAGCAGTTCAACCCATCAAAAATGTTTATATTAAAATCCACAACTAGACCTGTGGTTCCTAAAATGTGGGCTGAGGAAATGGTCCTACAGTATGCAAGAAATAAGAGGGGACAGTTTGGGATGTAGAAGACATAAAAAACCCCAGGTCTTCACAAAGCTAATAAGTATATTTGAGGACTCAGAGCAAAAGCAACTACTCAACTTTGTTTATCGCAAAAAATTACATTTGACTATGACTTTTTTACTTATAATATTAGTTAATGCACCTAACATTTAGGAATATATTTTGGGAAATGCTGCCATAAACCAAGGACTCCAAGATCAGCTAACAAATTTTACAAACAAATTTAAAAGCCTAATTAATAGCTATACAAATTCTGTCTCAATTTTAATCTTTGTGATTTGCAGAGATTAGCAGCAGGCAAGGAAAGAAGTGCTAATAAAGCAGCATTTCTTGAGGATGGCCTTATCAGCATCTCCAGTGTTCTGATCTACTGTTCAAGAGGAATTGAAGTTCTACATCAAATGTGGGTAAAGTGGAACCCTCACCATCTGTAACTGATAAAAATGGAAACTATAAGCAAATAGTTAATGAAGAGGCAGATGTTTGACTGAACCTCTATCAAATGAGGTTAAGAATCAAGTTTACAAGACTGAGAAGTGGAATGAATTATAAAGTTTACTACTCTATCATTAATTTCAATCCATTGTAATATGATACATTGTTATTGTTTATTAATGAAATGTTTACCACATGTTAGTTAACAGGGCATGACCAAAAATATAATGATATAAGGATTTATTTTTAAGTTTTTTTTAAATGAAATTAGTAAACCATCAGTTTTAAGTGATATTTATTAGATTAACTTTAGGTTTATAGAGTATATTTAATTCAAGAAAGTCAGAAAAAGCCATATTTTAAAGAGTTATATATTGAAATAAAATATCATAAAATATAGAAGGAAAGTTTGTTCTGACTATAAATATTTTCTATTCTAAAGGAAATACCAAAAAAGTTAGTATTTAAAAAAAATAAAGGAAATATAAGACTTGCTTTAAAATTGGAGAATAAAGGATAAAATGTTGGTAAACAAAAAGAAGACACAGGAAATGAGTTGACATATCCAAGGAAAGTTAAGAGCTTTAAAATTCAGAATGACTAAGAGATCATCGTAAATATTTTAAGAGGAAAAGGAAGAAAAGAGTACATGTAAGCCCTTAAATAAATCAGGACAATTAGATCCATCGTGGGTAAAATGCTGAGCTGTTGCACTCATTTTAATTGTCCTTTAGATATAAGCAGCAACAACACAAACACCCTTCGGGATAGAAAAGTACAAAATGCGAATGGTCCCTACATGATCCCTCTGGGAAGACATGAGCTATATATTCAACTAAAGGAGAAAGGTGATGGCCAGAAAGGGAGTAGGTGGATTGTATTTAGTAGAAAATTTATTTATCTGGCTCCAACAGTACTCTAACTTTTTATTGTAGAAACTGATTCAAAGTTGCTCCATTTCCCACAATCTATGTGGAGGACAGGGCTTGCTAAGCAAATTACTAGTGTAAACACAATTAAAATACCATTGTTTAAACAAATCTGGCAGGTAGTTTGCTTGGCAACCCTTGGTTAGCCATTAGTCAGTGTTACTAATTAACCTACTCCTTCTGCCATCTGCTCTGTTCTCTTCATGTCTTGCCCTTAGAGAGTGCATTTATTCATGTGATTTTCCCTATCTCCTCTTTGCTAATGATTCCCAAATTTATGTATCCATCTCTCAATTCTTTCCAAATGCTAGCTTCACAATTTTGAAAACTAAATCAAATTCTGTGTGCATAAAGTCAAATTCATAGTTTTTTCCAAAAACTGCCGCCTGCCTTAGCTTCCATAATCCTTATCAAAGTCATCATCCTTCTTCCCAACAGTTGGTCTTAATATCTTGGAGCAACTTGAAATTACTTTCTGATAACTCACATGTAATAAGCTCCCAAATTCTTCATTTCAATAACCCCACCCTAGCTTATAGACCATTGACTCATACTGTATTGCCACTTCGGGGCCCTGATTCTTCTACAATATACACTTTTTGTGAATAGCTTTGATTTGTGCCGATCCCCTGGAAAAAAACTGTCATTTCCTTCCTACAACATAGCATATCAGATAATGTAACAGAAGTGATAAGAGCATGGACTCTAGAAACAAGACTTCTTGAATGCAAACTTATGCTTGCAACGTACTAGCTGTAAGGTTTTTGGCAAATGATTCAAGTCTCCTGTGCTTCAGTTTTGGCCTATTTTAAAATAGGAAGAAGAAGAATATACTAGGTTATGGTAAGGGTCAAATAAGTTAATATATAAAATGCATTGTGTATTGCCTGGCACACAGTTTGTGTGTAATAACTTAAATATTAGCATGCCAAAATTCTATTTAATCTTCAGTATTCCTAAATTGAAATTTACCTCAACCTCACAAATTTGTTTCAGGTGGATTTACAATATGAACTTCTAGTCACTATGCTGTATCACTTCACCTTTAGATAAGAATATGTGTTTCCCATCATTTAAAGGCACAAACTCCTAACCTACCTACCCCCAACTCATCTAGCACCTGGTCAGTTTGTTTGCTGAGATTCCCCTAATATAACTGCTTGGATTTGAACTATGTGGTACTGTTTGGAGTTCTCTCTTGTTTCATTTGTGTGACTATTGTTTTTCTACCTATACCTCTTGCTCAATGAAAAAAAATGGACTGCTCTAAAATCAGATAAACTAAGTTTATTATCTCAGTCAGTAATTTAAGCACCATGTTCATTATGGCCTCCATTCATCAAACAGTATATGGCACTATAGGCAGTTAATATACATATGATAGATAAACCGATAAATGAAAAACAGAGAGAAAGAGTTGAGGAGAAAGAGTTATCAAAAGGAACATGTCACTTAAATTCTTACAATTCCAAGTAATTATCAAAAGTCC
Source organism: Uropsilus gracilis (assembly GCA_004024945.1). Classification (NCBI taxonomy): domain Eukaryota; kingdom Metazoa; phylum Chordata; class Mammalia; order Eulipotyphla; family Talpidae; genus Uropsilus; species Uropsilus gracilis. Next base: position 247,363 of record PVHY01000175.1, read on the forward strand.
TATAATATCTTAGAACAGAACTAAAAAAGAAAAAAGGCAAGAAGCAACAGTAGGGAAGGAATCTAACAATGTCTTTGGGATAAATGGATTACTCATATGGTCTTATTTAGTTCTCTAAGGAATGGGTACTAGTAACATAATTTTATAGGAGGCACTCACATTCAAATATGAATGAAATTGATAAAAGTGTTCTACACTGGAATTCCAGAGCCTGCCTGGAATCAAAGCAGAAAATGTTGAAAGAAAACAATGAAGTATTACTCATTAGTTAAAAATGACAAATTTGATGAATTTATGGAAACATGGATGTACCTAGAGGAAATTATACTAGCAAACACGTGTCAAAAAGAAAAAGACAGAAGTCAAATGATTTCACTAATATATGGACAACTAAATGAAAGTACACAGTGGGAGGGTGGGGACCAGCAGGAACCGTCAGTGAGGGGAGGTGGTAGGTGACCCCGAAGAATTAAAATAATGTGAAACATATACATAAATAAATTATTTAATAAAAAAATAAAAGTTTTAAAAGTATAACTCAAAAGAAAAGAAAAACCAAATTCTTTCTGTAGCCCACAATAATTCTCTCAAAGTAGATGCTCAGGAAATACTCCTCGGAATTCGTATTACTATTTATAATTGAATAGTCACATTTATTTTAAAATCTGCATTTTAGCACATGACTATGCTATATAATATATAGGAAATTCATTTGTGATAGTTTAGAAACTTTAACAATTTGTTTAGAACTTTCTCCAATATTATCCAAATTGGTAAATATTCGGTGAGGTTTGTAAGCTGAAAATGTCTGTTGATTTATGTTGTTTTGTAACTTAGGCTAATTTTCTAAAATATCTCCATTTTATTTACTAGTAATCACTAATTAGAACTACAGCTATCAATTAAATAAACTGATCTTTAACTTGTATCTCATAGATAAATTACCAATTTAATGATTACTAACTAGATACTAATGAAAACACCTAATTTACTATGTAAACTAAAATAGTTTGAAAATTAGAGGAACAGATGCCAAAAATGTTATGCAAAAAAGAAATGCAAAAAGAGTTACACAATATATTAAAAAGAAAAGCAGTAGTAGCAATTACCACTAGACAGAATAACATAAGCAGAAATGACATTGCCACAGAGCTGACAAATCTGAGTGTGCAAACTGAGCTATTTCCTGATTGTGATTTGGGATGGTTCCTTCATCCGCTAAATGTATCTCAAAATTTTAATCTATAAGTTTTAACACCTAATTTGTAAGTATGCATATATGCATATTTTATTTACTATATTTACCGCCACATATAATAAAATAATATGTCAATATACATATAAGATTATATAGATAGTAACCTAATGCTTGAGTTATAAAGCGTAAAGGGCTACTAAATAGCCAACACATAGTATGAATTGAACAATTGGAGTTTCTAGAAGGAAATAATGTAAAAAACATTTCATATATGAGTGAGTTTTTAAAAGGGAAGTATTGGAAATTAATCAGATTACCTAATGGGTTATATTATGCTTTAACCACTACCTCTTGAAATAAAAATGCTATCCAATTTTGGGAGAGGAATATTTAGTTTCTTATGCTTATGTACCACATAGCTTGAAATCATCTTGAAATAATATATTTCGTATCTGTTGATGAGATCATGTAAGTTTCAGGTGTACAGTAGTGTATCACTAAAGACATCATCCTCCTTTCTATAACTAACCCCCTTATAACTGCTTTTTCTACTTTCCTACTCTCTTTCCTCTCTGCTCTCTAAATGTGTTTGTTTTTGTTTTTGGTTTGTTTATTTGCTTTATCTTCCACATGAGAGAAATCACACAGCATTTGTCATTTTCCATCTGACTTATTTCACTTAGCCAAATTCCCTCAAGTCCCATCCATGTTGTCAAAAATAAAAACATTTCATGTTTTTTATAAAAGATTAGTATATCCATTGTGTATATATACTTCTTTCTCCATACGTGAATTAATGGGTACTTTGTTTTTATTCACATCTTGATTATTGTTAATGGTGTAGCAATGAACATGAGGTGAATATAATATTTGAAATCAGTGAAATTCTTCAGATCAGTAGCCAGATAGGGAATACTGTCATCATTTTCTTACTTTTTAAGACTCTCCATACTATTTACTATACATTTTACATTGTTACAACACTAAACAAGATCTCTTTCTCTCACAGCATCACAATTCCTTTGTTCCTTGTCTTTTTGATAATAGCCATTGTAACTGGAATAGATGATATTTCATTGTGGTTTTGATTGCATTTCTCTGATGATCTGTGGTGATGAGAATCTTTTCATGTGTCTGTGTGCCTTCATTATTGAATTTCCAGTTGAGTTCCTCTGCCAAATTTTTCAAATTGGGTTGCTTGTTTTTATTGTTCTTAAGTTGTGTGACTTCTTTATATATATTTTTGGTGTTAACCACTGGATAGGTAGGTATTTCTCTCTGAGGCTGATCCTGTCCCAGACCACCACTTTTCCCTTCCTTGAGCTGGGAAAGCTTTCACCAAGAAACAGAACCCCCACCCTGGGCCATAGTTCCTGACTTGCTGTGCTTTGGTCTTTCCTACCCAGTCCAGTGTTCTTTCACTCACTTCCCTATGGAAGTGAATACACATGATCCTTACTTCCATAACTCTGCTCCAGATGGGACTGTGATCCACTAGTAGAAAGCAAGTACTCAAGGATCCTGGAGGATCTGGAAGAAAGCAAATACTCAAGGATCCTGAAGGATCAGGAAGAAAGCAAATATGCAAGGATCCTGCTCATCTGCCATCTTCCCAGAAGTACCATCTCTATGTCAAAGTCTCTTAATATTTGATTTATGAAAATAGTTTTGTAATAGCTAGAACTCATAATATTCTAAATCTGAAATGGTATATTTTTAACACATCTCTCAAACCATTCATGATATGAGGGAGTGAGAAGCAACTCATGGAGAGGAAGCAAACAATTACTGGTCATTTTTCCTCTGCTAGAGTGAGTCAGAAGTTTATGAGAAGTCTATTTTATGTCATAGGCTCTGTACCGTCATTCAGTGTGTTCATAGAATTTGAATCATCCACAAAATATAATAAAATCTACTATATTTTCATAGACTAAAAGTTCTGCAAGACTGTCTCAAAAATGACACTAGAAGACCCACAGGATAACTTGGAGCCACTACATTACTTTTCACGGGTGAGGTAACCATATGTAATTATTCAAATTATGCTATCTCTCATCTATAATTTTCTATCACATCAATGAGGATAGCATAGAATTCCTTTTCTAGAAGGAATACATAGAGAACCAGAAAAGCTTTATGTTTGGGTGGAATTTTCTAAATCACCTAATATCCTTTCAGGCAGAATTTTTAAAAACTCAATCTTCAATAACCCTATCCTCCAGATGAATATTTAGCAGTTATACAACTCCTTGCACTACTTCAAGTTTTCTGAAGAAAAAAAATCTCAGTTCAGTATCATTTGTTTCTGTGTCATTTCTGTAAGAAGGTGGAGCTTACGTAAACAGCAAGCAGAAAAACAGAACAGGAGTACGGTTGATATTATTGGCAGATCAGAGCCTACTGAAAGCAACATATCAAACTTCCCAGAACCATGGGAAGTTTGCATCAGCAGGTAATGAACACAGACCTTCAATATATAAATAGAACTGAGAAACAAATATTTCACCATTCCCACATATGACAGCTTGATTTGTCTTTAAACCCAAGAGAAACAAACTCTAGCTGACTGGGAGAGGAAGACTAGGCAACTGGAGAAGCTAATGATTTTTTCAGGTGGGTTTCTCACCAGCACTCAAGTTCACACTTTCCAACTGGCTTTGAGATTTCTCAAGGTCCTCTGAATCTCAGACTCCAATTTGGAAATCTGGTTCACCCATTACTCATCATTACTTCACACCAAATTTCCAAATCTGACCTGGAAGAAGAAAAGGCTGCTTCTTTAAATTTGAGAGTTATGTAATAACATGACAGAACTAACACAGAATGCCAGATTGAAGAAAGGGAATCATTTGAGATCTTGTAAATAAATTTGGCATATACTTTTTAAATTCACACATTAAAAATCTAGTTACCAACCATTCCTAAATATCCCAATCTTCATGTGTGTGTCAAAGTAATAATTGTCAAGGAAAAAAGTGCGCTAGAAACTGTTGTAACTTCTCACCTTGCTTTCTAATTCAAGTTTATCAATCTTTCCACTTACTCTTTACTGTGGACAAGATCTGAGTTCTTATAATTGGATTAAAAGAGAATGTAGTTTTGCTTAAAGAAATGAAAAGCAAGACAAAACCAAGCTAATTCCATGGTACAAATAGCCCATATTTTTCTTTTGGTCTTAGGAATTATATTTCAAGTAGGTCTAGTGGTTTTATAACCAACACCATTAGGTGGTTTTCAGTTGAATTTGTTTCCATGACAGGGTCATGTTCAGCCTGTAGCAGCACAAGTAATGAGTGAAATGCAAATGGTCAAAGTGTTTGCTGTTGTAAATATAAGAGAATCTATTTACAGATAGGAGAGCAGCTCTGTGGAATTTAGAGGAGGGAAGGTTCCTCAAATCTCTAGAACCTAGGAGTGCTGTTGTCATTTCACATAAAAGGACCACACACAACTGTGTTAGTTGTCAGGAGGCAGTCTGAAAGGTTCTTTTAATTTGGATGAATGGATTTCCACCCAATTTTTTTAGCTTACTGTCAGGATTTCCATTGTCTTCTCAGAAGCTAACTCATTTAAGAGTCGGGTTTGAATGTTGTGTGTAGTGAATGTAAATGATCCCAAGCTGAGGGGCCTCTGCAGGCAGACCCAGGTAGTCTTATTACCAATGCTAATAGTACTCTGCTTGTCAAGTGTTGGGCTGCATATGTCCCAGGTTTTGACATCTCTGCATTTCTACAAAATGTGTACAGATGTGCTAAGGGTCTTGACTCACAGGGAGAATATCAATATTAGTGTTAACAGTAGAACAGGAAGTTATGCCCACTGCAAGGTAAACATAGCATGTATACTGTGAAAAATAGTGGAAATGTTCATTGCATCCTATCTAGCACCACTGAGACATCTGGATAAATAAATGACAAACCATCAGATGAAGAATTAACCAAGAAATCTAAGTAATAAACCTAGCCGAAGTGATGAAAATAGTATGGACTCAACAAAGTCCAAAGGAGTCTATTATGTTCTGTAGAATAAATACATGATCAAAATGAAATAAACACTATATTTTCTTTAATATGTAAAATTAAACAATAGATAATAATAGGTCTCCTTTTGTACCTGATTAGTGAAATGAGTTCCAACAAATCATTTATATAACTTACCATTAATGTGACTTAGAACACTACTTTTCTTGCATAATACTGAGTAGAATGGGTACCATATGTATGAATACATACAAACACATATATGAGAAAGAGAGATCAATCTGGATCTTTAAGGGTTTAGAATACACTATTTAGATGACATGTAAAGACTAAGAAGCCATGGTCAAAGCAATGCCTTTCCTTCTAGGGACAAAGAAAAAGAAAGTGTGAAAATAAGAGAAATCTTCCTCTCTCTACCATCCTCCCTGGTGGGAAAAAAGACAAATGATTATAAAATTGTTAAAAGTGGGGCCTGACGTCAGGGAAGGAATGTGTTCTTTGTGTTGACAGCTTGGATTTCATCTTTAAATAAACCAGATTTCAAATTATGCCTCCGCTGCCTACTACCCAAGTCTTCTGAGCAAGTTGCAGTTGTCTCATGTTTAAAATAGTGATGACAAAACTCAAGGCTATTGCAGAGATGAAACAAAACAATGTTTCTAAAGCATTTGACAGTGGTCCTGCCCATATTAATATATAGACTGCTTGCCACAGCTCATTAATAATCTCCATACTGTACTCAAAATTCCAGGTAAATTCTAAGAGATTGACCTAAACAGTTTCCTGAGAAAATAATATTGTAAATTTCCACTAGGAAACAATACAGGTTGGAAGTCAAACTCTGAGTAGCTACTTGAGTATGGTGTACAAAAACCAAGCTAGTAATTCCCAACCTGTTCTATGTCGGTTGTCAGCATTGTTGTGGGATAGTCAGCGATTTCATCTTTTGCTCAGAATCACCAGTAGTTTACATTTTGCCCTATTTGTTCTATTATTATGAATATTTCAAGAATAAATTGGAACACTATGGAATGTTTGAGATGATTATACTAAGTAAATTAAGTAAGGAAGTAAAAGACAATTATTGTATATTTTCTCTCACTTGTGAAAAATGAAATAATGAAACAAAACAAATTGGACAATTGGATAAAAACATTTTATCCCCCGCCCCAGAAAATATTTTTAGAAAGGAAATATGCTATTGTAAAATTACCAAAGTTCTTTTCTTTTTCTTTTTGCTTTTCAGGTTACATAATTTCTACCAATCTCTTTTTAAGTCCTCTGAGCCTTTCTTCTTTCATGTACATCTATTTCTTCATTAAGTTCAGTTCTCTTTTCCATTATAAATATTGTATTTTTTGGTTTCAGAATTTTCATTCCATTCATTTTTAGATTGAAATTCCCTTTCCTTCCTTATCTGTTCATTTATTATGACTATTGATGTCTGTTATATCCTTACCATATTTATAAGTGTAGCTAGTCTAGTCTAGCTAGTCCTAGTCTGCTAATTCTATCATCTAGTTTATCTTATCATCTGTAATCTACTAATTTCTATTTCTCTTGACCATGGGTACTATTTTCTTCTTCAGATATATATTCCTTTAAAAAAGAAACTATACTAGATACTGTAGTAAAACTTGTAGAAATTTAGATTGGCTCTTATTTTTAATCTTCTCTAGGAAACACTGCTTTTTATTATTAGAGATAGTTACCATTACTGAATTCACACATCCAACTATCTTGTTTATTTTGCCAAACAAAGCACATCCCTTGATAGACTTTCCCTGTATATGTATTTCAGAAATCATCTAAAATGTGGATAAAGTTAATATATAAATTCTGAGCATCCTCCTCTTCCAAAATTTTCCTCCTTCATTTTCCACCACTGGGGAAGTCTTGAATTCATACTTTGGATCTTCGAGTCAGTGTAGCTCCACCTTTCTGGTGACTTTCAGTCACACCACAATATTAAAGGGCATTTAAATGTAAAATTCTCTAAATCCAGTGACTTTCTTTAGAGGGTCAACCCTGCTACATTTCTCATATTTTGTGTTGTTTTGCTGTTATTCTTCATTGCCTTCAAATAGCTGTGAATATATTTATGTATTTATTTATTGTTGTTGTTATTTTGTTAAAGGTTATAACCATCTTCTCTGACAACAGTCCAAAGCAAACTATGCTACCATTACTGAAAACAAAAATTTTCCAATGTTTTAAACTCATAGATAACACACATTTTCTGCTGCCATGCTGTATAAGAGACCTAGGGGAGTATTTTCCTTCGAACTGAAATTTTATGAATTAAGTTTATCATGACCAACCTACTGATCTCATCTGTCTACCAATATTTGTTCATTGCCAGCCACTCCAGTAAGCACTGGGGATATAATAGTTAATGAGATAAAGCACTGATCCGTGGAAACTATATTTAGCAACCATAATATTAAATTTTAATTTCAGAAAAAAATAAATGCTATATAAACAAGTTAATAGACTAGAGAGTGGTAGGGTTATAAGAGGGTTGAAACTCTTTATTTTGGTTTTTAAGAGAAAACCTCTTCTGCATGAGTGATAAGAAAAAACTTAGATTTAGATGAATACAAAGAATCTGCTTATGAGGAAATTTAAAGAAAGGTTTTAGATCTTGGCTATATTTACATGTCAACTTAAAATAGAAAAGAAGGCTGTCCTCTGTACTGCAAGATATTAGCAGAATCCTTAGTTTCTACCAACTAGAGGTTAATAGCAATCCTACCCTCAAATGTGATATCAAAAAATATCTGCAAACATTGCTCTCTTTCTGGACATTTTGTCATTTTCAACCATCCCTCCATTGAGAATCTACATATATAGTATTCCAACCATAAATTATAGGGAGAGCAATGATTTTGAGATAGAAACAAGTTAAGTGAACTCAAATAAAACATTTTTTTAATAGAATGGACTTAATTCCTGAGTGAGAAGGAACATGGTTAGACCTGTCTTCAGTGCTTAGAAAACTGTGATCTCTTCTAGAATGTAAGAAGTTGAGACCTACAGACAAGGTGGACAGGGGAAAATCCAGAAAGCTTCTGGTAATACAGAAATTTGTTTCATTTGTACATATTATTATTTCTTCCTGCTATAGCAAATTCCAAATATTTTTACTCAGCAACACATGGCAACAAACACAGCCAACATTCAAAGGTCATTTTCTGGTTATCATCAAGGTTACACTTAGTGATATAAAGGCAGAGTTTTAAAATACTCAATTTGGAGCCTGATAATCTATTGATATACATTGCATAATAGCATATTTCTGCTAAGAATCTTAAAGAAAGAGCATAAATATGAGAATTAAAGTAAAAACAAAACAATATCTTTAGTACTTCTTAATCTAAAAATAATCTCAATAATCTCAGATTACATTCAATTATTAGAAAATATGATCCTAGTCTGTCCTTCTTTGCTTTGTGCAAAGTCTTCAAGGTCAAGATCTTTGTTTAAAAAAGAGATCCTACTTTTGGGGAAATACCAACAGCTTGTAGAATAATTTTTAGGTTAGTCAATCTTTTAAATTTTATTTCTTGCTTTCACTTTGTAAGGTTTCAGGTACATGTAGTAGACATATCAATGAAGTTTTTTATATGTGAGACATAAATAATTTACTTTAAAATGCTGAAATGTTATTACAACAATTCTCTGGATAAGTTCTAGCATGTCTGGCAATAAGATATTCTTCAAAATTTTTTTATTATACCTTGAAAAGATGACATTGGCTTTCCCATGTTTTGTGGTATTAAGATATTCATCAACATCAAGTGCTATTCTAAATTTCTACTTTCCATTTTCTGCCTCAAATCCCTTAACACTATGTATTTAGGTTGCACCTGAACATCCCTAACAAGCTTATGACAGACTAGAAAGAAATGTCATACATTTATTAATAGCTTCTTCCTAATAGTTAAATATAGTTAAATAAGTCAATATATAAAATATAAAATACAAAATGAATAATTTGTGATTTTATGAAGTCGTATGTTTTTCACATAAGGGGCACTTACACAGATCTGAATGAACAGATGAATGAAGGTTGTTTTAGAACTATATAGAGTCTTCAAAAACTTCCAGCTCAGCTTTTTAAATTTTTCAGAGAAAAATCCCTAAGGCCAAAATACATATCAAATGATATTAGTTTCCCATTGCTTTAATGATAAAGATATATGATAACCTTCTTTGACTGCTTACTGCTTTGGCTTAAACTGTCATTTTTAGCATAGTTAGATACAACTGTCTCCAATCATATTAAATATATATTGAGTATTTTCTAAGTGCAAGACACTTCCCAGAGGTCATGGGGATAAAAGTATGCTATTATCACCAATATACAGGAAAATAATGCATAGAATTTAACTTCAGGAATTTAGAACCTGGCAGAGAGATGTGTAAAATTAAATAAAGACGAAAGATACATTGATTCTACCTTGAAAACCTAGGAACTACTTCTCAAAGTAAATCATTGTGGGTCTCAAAGTAGAATAAAAGTATTATGAAGCAAAACCAAACAGAGAATGTGCATGTAGAAACCACAAGGAGTGATAGCTCAGAAAACATTTGGAAAGCATGGAGTATCGCTGGGGAGTGGCAGAGTTCTGATTAGAAATATGCGCTGAAGCTAGACTACAGAGAGCCTGGTGAGGAGTCAGACTACAGGAAAAGAAGATTATTTCAGTATTACAAGATAAACAGATAAGTGGTTTGGAAAGGTATCAGTTGGCCTTGAGAAAAATGGATATGAGATTATAGAAAAACAGGACAGAAAAGAGTTAAGAGGTTAATGCAGTAGTCCAGATGATAGAGGATAAGGGTCTATCCCTTATAAGTCAAGGTAAGGGAAGAGAAAGGGGGAAACCCAGACTTTGGTAGCTGATTTAGATCAGACAAGAAGACAAGAAGAGGAAGATGAAAATAACTGAGGTCTAGATTTTTTTAAATAAGTGGTAGTATTGATTGTCTTTGCTGTCATTAAAAAATACTATAATTGCTACATTGTAGTAAAAATCAAAATCTTTTAAATCCCTTGAAGGCCTGCATATGGTTCTGATTGTTTCTTTGACTCTGTTCCCTATGACCACTTACTTCTCACTACCAACTTTGTCCAAGTCACACAGGCCTCCTTGCTGCTTCACCAGAATGGAAGGCACACTTGCCATTGGGAGTGCTTGACTCACCAACTTGAAACTGCAGTCCTCTCCTACTGCTTTCTATCTCTGTTTCCTTGTTTTATTTTTTCCTGCTATGTGACACTCATCATTTATCGCTATAATTTTATGTATGTGTGCTCCTGTATGTGTATGATTATTGTCTTCCTCTCCCTTAAAGATTTTTCACACAGTGAGGACCAGGTTATTGTCAGTTTTTGTCCATCACTATTTCCCAGCACATTGAAGAGGGTCCAATAGATATTCAAATAAATAAAAGAATTCCTACGTGCATAAATGAATAATGAATAGACTAATATTGTCTTAATAAGAAATACTGTTTAAAATGTTTGTCATATTTCTAAATCTGACAATTTACGTATCTATAGTTCATGAAAAAAATACAGGTGGGGGGAAATTTGCTGTTTGCCTTCTTCACCTAATTCCAGACAATACATTTAATGAATCTGCTTTTAGTTTAGTTCAGGTTTTCACCTTCTGTCTTCTATATGGCTTTTAGAATATAAAAAAATAAATTTCAAGTAGATTTACACTATTCATATTTTTAAAGGATTTTATTTTTCATTGCCGTGGAGTTTATCTTATATCTTTACCATTCATAATATTATTGAAATTTTATTTCAAGTCCTTATATAAATTTCTTCTCATTTCCAGTTCCTAGGAAAATTTTAAGGACACATCTCCCTCCTTCATTTCACTCATTCTATATAATCCTAGAACTAATCTCTGGTAATTTAAAATAAGGCAGATTCTTTTACTTTTCTATCAGTTTCCTTTTCCATCTAGACCTATATATCTGATCTCACTGTTACTCTTACATTCTCAGTATAAAGGAAAGAAAAAAAATGCTACTATAGAAGATGGTATATATCATAACCTTATTTAAATGTCTCACAATAGAACTGTTTTAATTTAAAGTTAAATTAAAACTGAAACAAAGTATGTTATTATACAGTTAAGATAGAATGAAGAAAGCACAGTTATTGAGTTAATTCTCTGTTTCAGGCCCTGAAGCTAAGCACTTTCCTGACTCTGCTTTGCACAGTTCACACAAATCTTTAAAGAGAAGTTCAATCAGTTGCCCATGTTACCAAAGCAAGAATTCGAATGCAATTCTAATTCTAAAATATATGCACTCTTTTTTTTTTTTTCAGAGTAAAGGAAAATATCCTTCTAAACAAATTAGGCTAAATGATCCCTAGATTGCTTTGGGACTAGTATTCTGTGAGTCTAGAACTCCAGTGTTATTTGTTTATGACTATAGTAACTCCAAAACAAAGCAACCCAAATTAATACTCATCTTATTCTAACAACTAAGAGTAAACAAAGAGGAGTGAAAGCATCTAAAAATCTCTTAGAACATAGCCAGAGTGTGACACTTGAGTGCTAAAATAGAGAGAGGTTCAATTCCTAATTACTTTTATATCATATCCCAAGTCTATTCATGACAAGTGTTTGGAGTTTAAGTGTCAAAATTTAGACAAATGGACAAGCCATGGTTTAACCTAATATTGTATCAAATATCAACAGTATGCATAGTATAAACTTGGATATTCACAGCATGCTTTGTCATCAGAAAAGCATGCTATCATTACCAAATTAAGACACATAAGTATGCTAGTGCCCTGTCCTTCAGCTTCAAAGCAGAGTTGCTGAGGATCAAGACACCAACATTGCAGTTGTTGATAATCCCAGTTAACCCATGCAGCCCAATGCACTTTCCAAATATGGCAGTGGCATGCCTGGTGACTCACAGCCAAGGGGTTTGGTCAGAGAAAGCAGGTTCTGGGACTCTCCTGGGTCACGAAAAGTGAGCATGAGGAAGAGAGCAAATGGTCCATTCTTTCCATTTGCCAAATGTGTTATCATGAAGTAAAGGATAAAGTTCCTGGGGAATGCCTACCCCATTACCACCATTAATAAACCCCAAGGTAAAGAGAAGCATGGAATGTTTGAACTGAAATTGCTGTTGAGCTCAAATAAAGCAATCGCCTTGATTTGTATGGTCATGGTGAGCCATATAAAGATAAAGAAAAGTTGAGACAGAATGGTGCCCCAGATGTCTTTCTTTCCATCCCTTTCTGAGAATAAGATTAGAATGATTAAGAGCTTTGAATCAGATTGTGACTGTCCTGCTATGAGATTTTCTGCTTTCTGTTATCTGTATGTGATTCTAGGTTACTAGATTTGAGACTCTCAATGTGAGGATTGAATAGGATACTACATAGCAAATATTACTATCAGGTTTCATAGATGTATATGCTTAATATATGCAACTATTGATATGTGTTATTTATTTCCAACATAAGATATAATATAAATCATTATCAATAATTATTTTATGTGTATATATGTATAAATATTCCATATTATTCTTATATTATTAATAAAGGGAAGAATGAATGGGAAGAGCAAACTTATAATCTGTAACTTTGTGTTTGACCCAACTTTGCTGCCATTAAACAGTTTTACTCCTCATTTGATGCAAACTTAGTCTGACCTACACGAGGGATCCTGACAGACTGCAGGATGTCCAAGTTACTTCATTCTCAGATATTCCAGTTTCAACTCAATTCAATTTCAATGAAAATAATTAGAAGAATTTAGATTTATCAAGTGCAATGACTGGATTTATCAAACAGTCATAACACGTGACACAACATTACACTTAGGACAAGTTCTACTTAGTTTTGACAAACACCCCTCCTAATGCCCCTTCTTAAACCCTGCTCCTCTCTTCTGAATCTGCATCTCACAGCTTCACACTGGCCCAGGTGCACCTACATTCTATGAAAATTTGCAATTCTCTGCATACAACTCACTGACTTTGTACTAGGGACACATCAGTGATCTGAAAAGGAATCTGCTGACACACACTGATGTGTTTTAACAAGATGGTATGTGACCTTTCTTAGGCACTTTTGATTTCAAAATGAATTGATAGCCCTACAGAGAAGTTTTAGAATTTTAAGGAAAAAAATATGATGTTTCTAGGAACATGGTTTTTCCAGTTCATTTCAGATAATGTCATTTCAAGATCTGCCAATTCTTTTGACAGAAAATAATCAGCAAATTTTTCCTTAAAATTTTTACTAATGTAAAAGAAAATTGTCTTGTTACAGGTTTAAGGTTAATTTCCCATTTTAAGATTTAATTTAATTCCTTGAGTGCAACTAAGATTATCAAGCATGTCTCAAAAACAGTAAAAGAGGCCTTCCTTATCACATCTGTATGTTCAAATGCCTCATTTAGCCCAACAATTGTGCACCTACTGCATGCAAGACCTACTACTAGACAACATGAGCACAGAAAAATTATACTTTATTTTGATACCAGATAAAACTGCAGGGAACAAACCAAGGGGTCCCAGGTAACAAAACAATACACCAAAGCTGATACTGGATAAAATGAAGGCATGCTTGGGGCATCAAAACACTAAGGGAAAAACCCATATCGTCTATTTTATGAGCTCATGCAAAGTGGTCAAACTTTTGTGTGCTCAACAAATTTTAAGTCAGAGAGAAAACAGGAGCAAATGTGAAAGGGATTTTCAAAATATGAACTCCCACTCAAACTCTGAAATAATCCAACCTCTTGTGGGCCAACACCCACGAGTTAAACAGGTAGGGCCCAGAAAAAGTGACTGAGACCCAAAATCAAAATACTATGAGAATTAATCCCACATATTACCCAGCAAATACAAGCAAAGAGTGGGAATTTTTCCAGCTCCCATAGACTGGGAGAAGTGGAGAAATACAGAGTTCAAAATGTATCCCCTAAGCAATCTAGGCAAGAGACTATGATAATAAGAAGGCAGGTATCATGGACTCTGAAGGATTGTGCTGCCCCCACACACTAAATCTGGACAAAAGAGTGGGCAGATACGTGGCCAGTGTTATAAGCCCAACCTGACCACTCAGCTCTATCCCGAGTTCCCAGCAGACCCCCATTCAGGACATGCGGTTGATGGCATGCCAGGATTGTAATGTACAGCATACACAGATGGGAATATGGCACTTAATACTGCTGCCTCAGTGCCAGGCTGCAGGCTCAATGCCAACCTGCATCCTCTGATAATTTCAGTCAGATATCAAGCCCTCTACAACTTTTCTCAACCAATATTAATTTTATTTGCTGATTTGTCTCCAAATTTCTTTCTCTATTGTTCAAATTTAGCACTGTCAGGGAAGAAAGGAAGTCATTCCATACCCCTCTAAATTCTTCTAGACTGAAAAATAAACAAGCATTAGATTTATATGAGAAAAACCATAAATAAGTATAATAGTAACATTCATACCTCCTGTACAAAGAGGAAAGACTCAGCACACTGAATAACTGGCCCGTGTGACTTTAGATGCCATCTTAAATAGCTTTATCAAATCAGGAGAGGTTAAAGAAGAATTGGGAAGTGAATTAAGGTGTTTACTGGGGAAAAGAAAGGAAAGTGTTCCTTCTCAGTGGAAAAGTAATGAGGCTCAGTTCTTCCTGGAACAAACCCATACAGAGAAAAGTGTAGATATGAATATGTAAAGCAGCCTCAGTCCAACCTTCAGAACCCCTCCCACAAAATAAAACTCTTAACAAAGACATGTTTTAGGGTAGCACATTTTTGCTTCCTGTAGTGCTTGCCACGTGACTAAATGATATGGTTAATTGTATTCATGCTGCCTTCTCCATTAGCTGATATCCATTATATAGAAGGAACAATTTTCTGAACATTTTTCGATGCCCCAACACTTATACAGTCCCTGAGCCTTGGTGAATACTTCTTAACGCTTAGGCCTGGAAATAGTGACCCTACAGCTATGCCCTAGAACTGACAAATAATATCTTTAGGTTACTTCCAAAGTAAGATATTCAGTTATGAAAACATTAAACTGGAATCAAAATAAAAAAATAATCACATTTTATTTATTATCTTATGCTTCTTTCTATACCTCACGATTAATATTCAGGAGCATATGATGAAATAATATTCCAACAATTATATGAATAAATGCTTCTTACTAAAAATTACATAAATTAAAGTGAAAGATTCAATAAAATAATTACTTAAAATTAGGTCTTCATTTTAGTTACTACTAGGAAGATTGATATTGCATTAGAGCACTCCTACGTCCCCAAACTTGTACACTCTATCCTATATAACACTTAAAGACAAAACATACTTAGTGTAAAGATACATTAAAAGAATGATTGGGCATACAGAGGGAAAAGAGAAAAATTACAGTTTTCCACTGATACACCCAAACTTACTCATTCACTTGTGGATAAATGCTCAGCCGTACAGGGTTTGAAACCTAACAGCTCAGACACAAAAGTTGCCACAAGTTTAAGACACTTTATGGCTGGGGACAGCAGGAAAGGGGCACAAGTTGCCTGGGAAGTCTGGGATGAAAGGAGAAAAATTAAAGTAAAAATCAAGATAAAATCTTCTATGGTCAGCCCCTCCATTTTACTCCCAACCATGTCTCTTCCAAATGTCTCTACATGTCTCTACTCCATGTCTCTCTTACAAGTCCCCCAAGTCCCTGTACAAGTTCAGAACCAAGAAGCAAGCACACCCTCTTTCACCCATGTGTCTCCTGTGTGTCTCCAAGTATCTCCCCATCCCGTGTCTCTTCTGGGTTTTCTACAACTTCACCTGGCCACGCAGCTCTGCTACTCATTAGGTGGGGCAGAGGGCATCTCTTTTTTTATGGAGATGCCTCAGTTGCATTATCTTATTAGCTTTACTAAAAACCATTAGTCCACTTTTTTTTCTGTATCAAAAATATTGATACATCTGCAATTTTTACTTGAGTTATGAACATTTTAAGATACAGAGGTTTCTGATGTTCAGAAGTTACTGTTGCGGGGAAGAATCAGCATGTACTTGGGAGCCATGGCAATGAAAGAATTCACAAAAGACAGCAGGAAACAGAAAAGGGAGATTTATTGAAATACACTGCCTAGAGGAACAGTTGGTGAGAAGGGAGAGGCCATCTGTACTGAGAGAAGGTCCTTAGGCTCTATCTATACTCCATAAGAGTGACTAGTGTACTTAGCTTGGAGTCAGTCCTGACTCAAGATTCAGATCATTGCTTAATGGCCAAGTCCCTGTGGCACAGCCATCCACTTTGCTTATCCATTCATGTCTCCCAAACTTGCCTGCTGGACCAGGAGCGAAGGCTTAGTTTTTAACTTTAATAATGATACCACCACAATTACTATTTAGGTAAAATAACCTTTGTATCATAGTATTTGCACATAACAATAAGGCACTGATTCACATTCACTATTTTGTATTTGGTATCCTTGGTTTCTCATGTCAAAAGTCTTTATAGCCTCTTAACCAACTGCATTTTGTAAATTCTGCTCACCTCCTTCTGTCCCCAAACTCTCGTTAGAATGGCAATTTAAGAATAGTTATTTAAAAGATCATTTCTTTAAAACTAAGAGAGCCCTTTTTGAATTTACCAAAAAAAAGTACCACTTTTTCTTCCCGTAAGTTAATGGAGCCAAAGATAAATCAATTTTTCTTTGTCTGCATATCAAATTCCTAGTGCAAGCAATATTTATCTCATTTCTCTATTGTGTACATTATCGTTTCTGATTATGTTTTTTTTAATGGGATATTCCTTTCACTCAGTGGCCTTGAAAGCACACATTTTCTTGATTTTTATATCCATTTTGACACAAAAATGAACTATAATTTCTTTTGAATAGACTTTAAAGAATTCCAGCAACATAGGCAAAGTGACTGCCTTCAATTACACATGGAAACGTTGTCATCCATATCACCTTGAGTCAGTGATGGCTTTGCCTTGCTCAGGCAAATACAACAGTTATTCTGATATTAAGAGGACAGTATTTGCAATGAGTACAACTAGAGAAACACATACAAATGTACACATTTGGGGAATATTCTATTTCTTTCAGGCTTCACTTGAGTGATTCCCATGTTATTGTCAAATTTTTTGGTTTCTAAGGCAGTAAAGGCTCTACTATGGTAGATATTGAAAGTCATTACTCTTCCAGAATGTCATGAATATGACTTAAAAACATAAACAAATTAATAATGTTATGTGGGCCACCTTCACAACAGAAACTGATAAGATGCCCAGAGCTAGCAACTGCGTTTAGATTCCTTTCTCAGTAATACCAAGACTCCTTGAGTAATAGATAATATCTACAATTAGTGCTTGTTTACCAATCAACTGTAACAAACTGAGGAGAATATTGGGGTTGGGGGAGAAGAAACTCCAAATTATTTTAAAAGTTTTAATTTCACCCTTCCAAGGGAATATTGTCTGACTGCCCCCCCCCCTTTGGTTGTAACTATTTATGAATTAAATTCAACAGACTATTAGTTAATAGAGCAAAAATGAAATATATATAACCATAAGTTAGTTGATGATCCAATATCAGTTTTTTACCAGAGTTACTATTCCCTGATGGCACTTTTATCACAAGCTTTTAATTGAAATTTATGTCGAAGCATGGATAAGCTTCAGAAAATTTCAGTAGTGTTTCCATTATTAGGTGAGTCAGGATATCCTCAGGAGAATTAAAATCAATCTGGAATTTAGGATTCAGAAATAATGCTTGATATAACAATATTCTTTGGGGCTACTCCAAAGAGGAGCAGAATTAACAACCTGAAGCAAGCAGCTCCTCTATCAGAAGAGCCTGGAGCTTGATTAGAGCTGTATCCACTTAGGTATAATATTCAAAAGCCATTGTATTCTCAGCATTGTAAGGTTATTGAATGAAAAGTCATAAAAGCTTGGTTTTAGACTGGGTTCTACCATGAGTTAACTTAAAAGCCTTATCAACTCATGTATCAATTTTTTCAGTGATGATTTATGGAACACCAAGCTATGCAAGAAGGCTGTTCAGTGTTAGAGATAGGGGGGCGGAGAAGAAGACAGACTCTCTGCCCTCAAGAAATTAACAAGCAGGACTAACAGCTGTAGCCACATAATGTACAATAAATACTATAAACAAAAAGGACAATCCATTAGGATTTGAACAGCCAAACTTATAAGTTAGGAAAGACCTCTCTAAGAAACTGACATTGAAACCAGTATTTGTAAATTTTGTACACTAAAATCAACTGGAGTTTTTAGAGCTATATGAATGTCTAGCCCTACCCCAAGGTAATTGACTCTACAAATGAAGTCTAATATTACTTTTAAAATCAAAGTTTAGTGATTATAATTTGTGGATAGCACTGAGGCCTACAGATTTCATCTGATATCAGAAGATGGGAAGTAGAGAAGAAAGCGAAAAGTTTTTTTAGGCAAAGGAATATTTATCATATCATTGTCAAAACGTGCTACAGCCTGGAACTAAAAGAAAGCACTAGATGGATTAGATGGAGACATTGGATCTGGGACCCTCTATCTAATTTGTAGGATTGGGGATTTTATCCTCAGTGTGATGAAAAGTTATTGAACATAGAAGTGACATGGGCAGTTTATAAAGATTACTGTGGTTTATCTAGAGAAAGCACTGAAAGTGACAAAAGAGGAGCAGGGACTAAGGATGTAAAAGAGAATAATTATGGCTCATACTGAACTGGTAGCAATAGAGATGGAGAATTATTTTAAGCTATTTTAGAAATAGAATTGATATTTTGATGAATTAAATAAAGAAGAATGAGAGAGGGTGGAAACATTGGCAGGATTTTCATTTGAACAGTTGGGCAAAAGAATGAACATTTTTTGAAATGTTTAACACTAGAGAAGATAAGGGGTTTGTTTCTGTGAATTTGAGATATCTGTGAAACACCAACTAAAAGTGTTAGTTGAGCAACTGGGTCTGAGTCCTGGGTATAATTCTAGATATACCAATTTGGAAGTCAGTAGAACATGAATAGTACTGAAGTGATCAACATGAGAGATGAAAACTTGGAGAGACTAGAATAAAAGGGTTTGGGTAATGCAGTTCTCAGTTTCATTATTGTGAAATATAAGTATGCGATGTAATCAGTGGTTCTTTAACATCTGCTCCTGGGTTCTTCTGTAAGTCTCTGACTTTGTGGCTCTGGTTGAAACATGTGAATTTGCATTTCTAACAAGTTTCCCTGGCAATAGTATTGCTGCCAATGGGTCTATACTTGAGAATCAGAGGATTTAAGATTTCCCTTTTTCTCCAGCATTGTGTAATAGCATTACTGTGCCATCTGCAAAAAACAGAGCACAATATAGGTATTTTAGATCTTGCATACACTGAGAGAAAATAATTTAAGATTGTGAGAACATTCTTTAATTTTATGTACTATTTCATTTCATTCAGGTGTGATGTTAAGAAAATAGTTCATCATTTAAAAGAAGGTTTCAAGTACAATAGTAGCAGCAGTTACTAGCAACCAAATATTTTTTAAAAATCCTCTCTCACTGAACTTCTTCTGCAACATAAATAAAATAATTTGGATTACATATTATTTTTTTATAGAACTGTGGGAATAAGTTATTCTACCTCAGCCTATCTCATCTGTGGATGGTTCATGAACAATTATGAACAATTAAAGCTGATGCTTCAAAAAGTAGACAGTAAAAAAACTTTCCAAAATCACTTGTGAGACTTCTACCTACTTTTCTAAATTCTAGAGCAACATAGTTATACTATTCATGGAAATATAATCACAAACTCTTCCTCCAAAATCCTAATTTTCTATTAGATTGTGTTCAAGAATAGTATTTACAAGGTGGCTAAAGGATTAAAAGACTCCATCTGTGAAAAAAAAATGAAATTGATCAATTTGTTACAACTTTGTTAAAGTAAAAGAACTCCCCAGTTTGGGCTAGGTATTTGCTGTAATTTTTTAAAACGTGATCATATAAAAATTTCAAACTACCCAGGAGCAAAATTACTGATAATTTTTTCCTACTTCTTTGTTTCTTACCCAAGATTTTCAAATAGCATTTGTATTACTTCCAGCAGAGTTTCCTCCGCAAAGATGGGCTCACTTCAAAGATATTTACTCTAAGCTGGTAAACTTGCTTGTACAAAATGTTATAATCCTCAGACAAGCTTCGATGCATAGAGAGCAGTTACTGTAAATAAAAACCATCAACTTCCCCCTTCTCTCACTTCCCAAAGCAAAATAAGCACATAAAGTATGGACTTTATGTGCTATCTAGCTACAACTCTTATACCTTAGTGAAGGAGGGTTCAATGTGATATTCAAACATGACTTCTTAATATAATTAAGACATCATGAGGAAGTTTCTCTCTGCTCTTTAGTAGACTATAAAAATAAAAATAAGAATTTTTTGCACAAGGTGGATCTTCTCATGGAACTTTTGCAAGCATCACAAGTTCCCTTTTCACAGTATTAAGAAGGGATAGGACATAAAGTCTTGCTATAATGCTTCTTTTTTTGAATTATGTTTATTAAAGTAATATTTTACAATGTTGAGTATGTGTTAGGAGTAAAGGCTCACAGATCTACAGGTGTATGGTATCAACCATACCCATCACTCAATCCTCATTAGCCCTCCACTAAAGGTGTCCAGAGAACACCCTTCAGTTTCAGCCTACTTCTCATTTCAGCTTAGCTGACAGTGATTTTTTTTCTAAATCAGGTACAAGCAGAGTGTCAGGGGACTGTAGTTCAGTCACCAGTAATTGAAGTCACATATTACATAGTAGTTAAGCTGTCTAGATGCCTGCCAAGGGGATGGGTAGGGGGTAAGATTCTCAGGAGCCACCAGCAGCCCCAGGTGCACTAAGTCCATGCCCCCCCAGCTGTCAGTGTTCTGTGTGGAAAATGGTAATTCCCTGTCTGCAGTGAACTAGGAACTGAGAGGCTCAGGGAAACCCAAGGGAAGTCTCTCAGTACCCATATTCCTGACAGGATTGTGTCTCAGTTTTTCCTACCCTTTCCAGTGATTTTTGTTTTACCTTCTTGTGGAGATACCCATTAAAAGTCCTCAGTTCTCTTCCAAGTGCATTTGTCATCCTCCCCCCACCCCCAACACACAGTCTTCCCTGTTTTGGGAAGTGATAACACCAGTCTGCCGCTTGTCTATTCTTTTAAGTCTAATGTCTCTATATTTGCTTGTTTACCATAGAAAGAAAAAATATTGCTTCATTATAAATCTTCAGTCTATCAATTTTGATTAAGGATTCTTCAGTCCCATTAAACAAATTTGACTAGGTTTCCTAGAACATAATATATGTCAAGGGTTTAAAGCACAACTAGCAGAATGTTGTGAATCAAAATAATGGACTTAAGTGATGGAAAACCTATGCATGTATAAACTATTAATAAAAGTAAAAAATATTTCTTGAAATGCCCAAATATTTTAGTTTGAGTCCTCTAAGAATGTCAATATAGAACTAGCAATACAAGAGATTTGTCAGGATTATTGTTTTTACTTTTTCCTACCTAATCTACCCTGCCTCCTCTTTTGATTATTGTATAAGGATGTTTTCTTCAACAATTACACTACATTTAGATAAAAAGCATTCCTTTAACCACTCTAGTAACAGGACAAATAATATATCCTAAGTTTTTATCAAGTTTCCAGGACCACTCAATTTTATGTGCACCATGTCACTCAATTCTCACAATAAATGTGTTTGATGAATGGAGGTGGTCTATTATTAGACACATTTAATAGACAAGAAAGTTTATTTAAACCATTTCTCATATTTACAACTAGTAAATATTTGGGCTGAGAGTATAGCTAAGATGCTATGTAGTCCATTCCCTTAAACTGCATTGAGTTCCCCTAAAAATGAATTTATCAATAAATAAGCATAAACTGGGTATAGAGTGTGTGCTTGTGCTGTGGAAGAAACAGAAAACAGTCATAACTGGCCTCTATGAATTTACAATGTAATAATACAACCAGAAAGACAAATATTTTATAGATAAATGATATGAGACTATAATTGAGCACTAAATTATAGACTCAATCTGGAAGTACAGTGGGAATTCAGAGGAAAGATTATTAAATAAGCCCTAAAGTGAGACAGAGGAGAATTCTAAAAAGAAAGGAATTAGACTGCTTTTTTGGGTTGTACATAAAATTTTAAGAGGAAAAGAATAAAAGGGAAGGCTTTTACCCCCAGAGATAACAAGAGCAAAAACTTAGAAGCAGAACTGAGTGACATAATCCCAGGACCATGAGGAGTTAAGTGGCCAGATAGGGAGCATGTCTATCCAGTGACAATAAATGACTTGTTTGGGACAACTAGAGGTGCCTGAATAAGTTAAGGAATAAGTGGATAAGTAAGGGATGCACATTATTTCTAAAATTATTAAATGGCCACTTGAAAAAATTAAACTGATTCTTCAACTCCATTTATTGTTTTCTTTTTGATGCCTTGAAGTTTAGTGATAAAATGCAAAAAAGTAAAAGTGAAAAACTAAATCTCTGGGCAATACCCTTTATTTTGACTGGATTCTCTTTAGAACACACCCCCTAAAAATCATATACTGAGAATCCTAGGAATATGATGCCATTTTACTGATCTTCTTGTATGAAATTTCTCTAATCTGTTCTAATTAAAACAAGCAAGAAAACCCTCAGCATAGTATCCTTTATTGAAGCTCAAGGGATATTAATATCAGAAAAGTATAAGAAGTATAAAGGAGCAATGTATTGCATGTTTTTAATCGGAAAAAGCATCCAGAACACCTAAGTATTTTCTCTGTAAGTAAGAAATTGAGAAACATTTCCTATATACATGTGGGAAGTTAATGGTAACTTGATAGGTCAATTTAAAATTTCTAATGCGAAACGTTATTCCAGGCTTGAAGGAATTGGGGTCAGAGAATACGGACTCTTTCTTTATCAAGCAATAGATCATACAGTGACAGCCTGTGTGAACACACAGCTCATCTTCAGAATCTCAAGGCTACAGGAAGGTCACTATTTGGCTCTATGTTCTTTGTTTCCTGTCTTCAGTCAAGCATAGAATATTTTGTGTGTAACAATTCAAAAGGGGGGGTAAATATACTTAAAAATAACCTCTGGCATCTCTGGTATGAGGAAAATTCCTTTGGTTTTGTTGAGATAATCATTGCCATTCAATTACACTAACCATTTAGTCAAACTTCTGCTCTCATACATGAAGATCTAGCGAAAATGATACAGGTGGGAAGAAAATACAAATCTACCCTTACCCACTTTTTTTTAGGTTTACCTGTTTTTGTTTTATTTTATTTTTATTAAATACTTTATATATGTTATTTTTTCACATTATTATATATATATTTATATATATATATATATATATATTCCACATCTTTGTATTTCCCAGGATTTACCAACCACCTCCCCTCCCTGAAAACTCCCACCCATTCCCCCACCCCCAGTTGGTAACAACCCAATTTTAGTTTGGTTTTTAGCTTGTTTTGAATTTTCCTCTTGGCCTTTTGTTTGTTTTTCCTATATCCCATATATTAATGAAACCATTTGGTTTCTGTCTTTTTCTTTCTGACTTGTTTCTGCCAATATGATTTCTTCTAGGTCCATCCATTCATATTATCTCAAATTCATCAAATTTGTCATTTTTAATTGATGAGTAATATTCCATTGTGTATATATACCACATTTTTTCATCCATTCATCCATTTTGGGACATTTGGGTTATTTCCATGTCTTTGCAATTATAAATAGTGCTACAATAAACATTTCCCCAATTTTGAAGTCATAAAGGAAATATAACTAGGAAATTCAAAGAGCTCCATAGTCAATCAAGTTCAATATATCCAGGGCAGGGACATCAATTATGATTCTGAGATTCTGCTTTGCAAACAGGATTCCCATGACAACTGAGAGAGCAAGTCTCAATTAAAACATTTTTAAGAGTTCAAAACAATTCAATGGCTGTATAAATTATGTTTTCTTAACCAGAGAGGCTCCAATTGCTTGTCAGATTGATGGTCAGACTTATTTAGGATGATATCCCTGAAAATATGTTCAATGAAATAGTTCCATGGGATGTTCGCAGCTGTGACAGAAAGAAATGGCTCTATGATTAAAGGCTGGGTAAAACAACATGTCCCTTCTACTCAGATGCTCTGATTCCTTCATAGGATAATGTACATTATTGATATTAGTGGGGGATAATTTGTGACATTTTCCCAATTTGCTTGACTATACAACTAATTTTGAATGAGGCATAAAGTAAATTTCCAGGAAGTCTCACTTAAGAATTTGAAAAAGAGGATGAGGAAACCTCTATTGATGATGCAACTAATTTTGAATCCACTCATTGTGCTTTTTAAATTCTAACTGGAACTGTATACTTTCAATGACAAAGTACATTTGACTTTGGCAAAAATATGACTTTTAAGGTACTATGTTGTTTCAATTTCCCTCTCAATTTCCTGAAACATTTTGCAGTAGTAAAATATTTTTCTAAAAGTAGAATTTTGCATGGAAAGTGAAAACTAAAAAATTTATGTAAATGATTTTTAAATTAATTTTTGGGAGAAAATTCATAAAATGGAGATATTTACCACAAAAGATTAATACATCAAAATTTGAAAATATCTGGATCTTTTGTAGCCCTTAAACTTCTAACACTGTTATTAAACAAAACCTTCTTAAGGTTGCCACAGATAATTAATGCATTGGTATAGAGGATAACTTTGTCTATGATAGTCAAACTTAAAAAGACAGGTAAAATTACCATCTGTTTCATATATTATGAGACTAGAATGGCCACCAAACTTTCATGGGACCACAAGTGACCTCAAATAGCAATGGCAAACTATGCATAGACATGAAAAGATTCCCTTCCATCTGCCCAAGATAGGAAGCTCTGCTTTTTTTTTTTTTTTTTTTAAACTAGCTCTCGCTATTTTTGCCCGTGGAACGGCAGACTCTAGTTGCCCAGGGTACCACAGACTCAAGCATTTCCCAGCCTCAGCTTCCCAGGTAGCTGGGATTATAGGCACGCGCCACCACGTCAAGCTATTTTTTGGAACTAGGTCTCGCAACAGGCCCCAGGCGGGACTCGAATCGCGATCCCTAGCCCCGGCTGCTTCATAGGCTGAAGCTTACTGGCACAAGCCACCATGCCTGGCTGGGAGAATGTCTTTAAGTTCAATAATTCGTCAGTTTACTAGGAGAGTTGATGGGTATTAGCAAGAAAGAGCTTGTGTTCAGTAGATTCTGTATTTTGATAAATAAAAAGTTCTGTATTACTAGGGCTTGCTGACTCGAGTATAGGCTAAGAAGACTGGAGTAAGTTAATGAGTAGACAAGAAGGAAATTAAGAGAAGAGATTTCTACTACCTATGAGAAATTTGTGTAACACCAAAAAAGCTATTTAAGATAAAAGAGTAAAGAAAGGTTTACGTCTTGCTTTGAATCATGAGTAATGATGAAAAACAGTGGATCCTTTCTGATGACAGACCAAATCTATGAGCTCCCATAGGACATAATAACTAGATTCAAATCTCATAGGGAAATTTCTCTCAAGGTTCAAATATTAGCTATTCCCAATATGCATTTCTGGCCCTAAGTTTAGGGATAACATGAGGAATCTGGCTTTCTCTTCACACTGTGGGACTTTTCTCCACAAAAGGGTAAGGTTGGATTTTCTCACTATGTCCAGAGTTGCCTTTTCCAGCAAGGGCCACCCCAGTATGGGGAGTAAAGGTCACTCAAAAACCTGTGAACCTCAGGAATCTATTATCATAATCTATTATCATTACTTAAAGAAGGTAGATTATTTCAGTCAGTTATACTTTTCCTGACTAAAGAATCTTTGCTCCCCATTTTTATGATCTAGTAGATGTGGTTTCGGGGAATTATCCAGGTATGGGGGTTTATCAGTGAACAAGTCCTCCATATTTGAGCAACTTATCTTTTTATCTTTGTACTCTCAGAGAAAAAGAGGTAGTCATCTCCTCCTTGTCTGTCATGTGAAATCTGCCCTTTCCTTCTCCTTAATGGTTTAGTTCCTGAAATATAGACTATGTATCTCTGTCTACCCCATTTTCCTTTGGAATTATAACCTTGTAAAATCTCCATACAAATGCTATTAAATTGATTTTTATTTGCCTACCTAATGCTGCTTTGATTACTTTTCTAACCTGAGATGAACACAGAGGGATTGGTGATTTTCTACTGTATCCCAAAAGCACCTAGGAAAATATGTACCTTTTCTCCACCTTCTTAGTTGCAAAAAATAATGCTTATTATCTAAGAGACTATGAAGCAAACCTCATACATGTATTCCCACAGGCAACCCTACAACTCACTTTGGTTCCAGAACATTGACCATGTAGCACCTTTAGTGCTCAGCAAACTACAACTCAATCATTTTCATCCTTCTTATGGATACAAAACCAGAAGCTTCCAAAGTCTCCCTGTTTAATAAAGACTGATAAGAGGAATTTGAAGGCCCAACTATAGTGCCAAGTTGTAGGTGAAGACAATGTTAGTGGCTCTAGTGGCATTAGATCACTATAATTAAAGTAATCTTGGAACTTCAAATTTGTAAGTAGACCCTGTTGCCTAAGAAACATTGGTTGGTATTATATATGTTCAATGATTAACAAATATTTATTAAGTATTATTATGTTTCAGTAATTGTTATAGATGTTAGAGATACATTGGTAGACAAAACTGACCTCTGCAGATAAATAAAACAAAGAAATAGTTTTTCTGGAGCTTGCAAAGTAACATTAAAGAGAGTTTTACATCCACAAAAGAGTGGTTTTTATGTGCAAGTACAATCTGAGTTTTTATGTGAATCACCCAGAACATGTTTTAGCATGAAAAATATGTTCAATGACTAAAAAAAATGCAATCATATGTAATCAAATAGACCAAATTACAAAAGGCAAATTTCTAGAATATAAGTCAGACTTTCAGTTAAAGGCTGGTAGGTGACCCATGACTATTTCACCACAGCTGACTAGGGCATGTACATTTTATAGGCAAGGAAGCAAAAAGGATGTATTTGTATACAAGATCATTCAGCTACTATGTGTTGAAACAATTTTTTTCTGAGTAAGATAGTCCTTCTCAGGCCATGTTTTTATTACTCTTTCCTCTTCTGATAATTCCCCAATGTCACTTTGTCAATAATTGTCTGAACAGTTATTAGAGAACTTATATAAATTCACCACGAATTTTTTAAATGAACTTAGGCATGAAGTTTATTAGTATAACTGTGCTCATCTGCAGTTAAATGGCACTTGAATTATTTCTCCAGATTGCTTGAACTTTATAATACAAAATAATACACTAGGAATGCAGAAAAGTACCTTTCTAAACATACTCCATGATCAGTTCAATAATCTGTTCCTTGGAGCTCTAAGCATTGGCTATTTATCCCAGAGCCTTGCTATACCCAGACCTTTGACCGCTTGGGACTGTCATAGGCCAGCAGAAATCCCCTCTGGATTCTTTTAGCCCTTAACCCCATCACTGATGGTAACTATTATCTTCCATCTCCAAGTCCAAGCTCATCTCAGTGTAGGGTAAATAAGTTAATTGGGCTTTTTACTCCACTAGTTTGTGGCTACCACAGCAAACTTGGTTGTGTTCACGTATAAGGCACTTTGGAGTACATGCACCCACTCTGGACATGTGGACCCAAGGAGCATGGGTATGTGCATGTGTAAGTGGAGTCTAGAAGTGGGGATGAAAGTTGGCAGCAGTGGCAGTTGCACCATTATTACTGGCATGATAACTATAGTAAGTGGTGGCAGGACTCCAGAAGAGATGAGGGAGAGAATGCCAGAGAGAGAGAGAGAGAGCCCACAGAAAGAGCATACCTGTGCCCCTGATCCCCTGAGAGCATTAAAGACTGTAAAATCTCCCAAGGGCTCCAGGCCTCT
This sequence comes from Uropsilus gracilis, assembly GCA_004024945.1. NCBI lineage: Eukaryota > Metazoa > Chordata > Mammalia > Eulipotyphla > Talpidae > Uropsilus > Uropsilus gracilis. The sequence goes on from PVHY01000175.1 coordinate 275,548, forward strand.
CATTATCCTTCTGCCCTGTGTACATGGGTATGTTTGTCCTCCACTCAGGATTGCATCACCTTTCAAATTTGAGGATGTTTTCTGTCAAAATAGCACATACTTGTTTTTACCTTTTAGGTCAGTGGTTTGCATAATTGAGCATGCATCAGACTTCAGCTGGAGAGCTTGTTAAAATGGATTACTGGACCCCCAACCCCAGATTTCCTGATTGAAGTGTAGGGTGGGGCTTGAGAACTTTCTAACAAGTTCCCAGCTAATCCCAGTGGCAACTTCAGAGACTGTGCTTTGGGAGACTTCCCTATTATTTTGTGACTCAATCCTCGCTCACACTAGATAGTCCACTGAGGACACTTTTTAAGGCAAGATGTCCAATTTTCCAGACATTTTGATTCAATTTTCAGACTAGTTTAGGGTGCATGCATCAATTTCTTTTTACTGTCATAGATATTTCTACACCTATGAGGATAGGTAAAATGTCTGAATTGTAACAATACAAAATGGTCTCCAGTAAGTGAAGAAACTGGATCTCTCATACTTTTCTGGTGGTGTTATAATTGGTACAGGTGTAGCTACTCTGGAAAACAGTTTGGTAGTTTCTTTAAAAACAAAACATGCTTACCATACAATTCTGTAATTGTACTCTTAGGCATTTATCATTGAGAAATGAACATTTTTGTGCTCACACAAAAACCTGTACAAAATTGTTCACAGAAGTTTTATTTGCAATAGCCAAAAAAATGCAGACTATCAAAATGTTCTTCAATAAGTACAGAGTTATACAAATGGCGTACACCTACACCAAAGAATGTAACTCCACAATTGAACCAGCAACAACTGGAATAGACCTCAAGGGCATCAATGTGTCTACATTTTTTAAAAGTTAATCTAGCAAAAGATCACATATTGCATGATTCCATTTATTTAAAATTTCTGAAATGCTGAAATTATAGCACTGGAAAACATTACTGGTGTCAGAAATTAGAAATAATTGTGGGGGTGTCTCATTATGGGAGTCACTCTAAAGGGACATCTTTATGGTGATAGAATAATTCTGTATCTTGATTGTGGTGGTGGTCATAGGAATCAACATGTGATGAATAATACTGAATTGTACCTAACTCACTGCCTCTTGGACATTGGACTATAAGTATGCAAGATGAAACCACTCAGAAAAACTGTGTGTTGTGTGCACAGGCCTTCTATACTCTTTTGCAAGATTTTCTAATCTTTTGTTACCTATACTCAGTTGCAACTTCTTATAAATCTATAAGTATTTTACAATTAAAATAGAAAGTGAAAATATATCCTTCCACTGGTTGCACATAACCTTGGAGAAGACAAGCCTGATGCCCATCCCTTCCACCCCCTCTAACTTCCACCCCTGCTATGATTCTGTTTCAAGTCTCTTTCCTGAGCTCTGCATGTAGTTCTACCCATACTTCTACCATACTAGCTCAAATCTCTGTGGATTGCTTCCTTTTTCACAATATGAAAATTGGTTGCTCTATACATGTTATTATAGGGAAATCATTGGTATTACCCCTTAAGGTAGGCATTGGGCAATACCAATAGAAACCTGTAGGTATAGCTATAATATGCATCCTTGGCTGTAAGTGTGGTATGGTAACATATCCCTGAAGGGTCTTATAACTCCAAATCATACACATACAATCCAATGTTGCTTCAGTTAAAAAATACCTAAGTTAATTTGTGTGTGAAAAAAAGCATGCTAAATATAAATGGAGATAATTTTTGAGTGATTGGATTATAAATGATCTTGTTTGATAAGTTTTTTCAAATCATATCATTTTATGTGGTGAGTATAAGCTTTTGTAGAAAAAAAAATAATGCTACCCAAGGCAAGTACAGATTCAGTCACATCTAGGGACTTTCAGAATGCTTAAAGGAAAGAGTGCCCTTAAATATACAGAAATGTACTCTAATTCTGTTTAGACTGTATTCCACTTTCCCTTGTAAATATCTGTATTCTCCCAGTTAACACAAAATCCAATTGTATCTACCAGATGACAATAACTATGTATTCCAATCATCCCATTGCTCACTCACCCAAACAATAACCTACACCTCTACTGTTCAGAGAGCTGATAGTGGGACAGGATTGTCTCCCTCCACCTCTCAGCTGTGAAATTAGTAGAGTTATTTAAAACAGCAAGGGGTGAATCAATTTTTATTTATAACTCACTTAATTTCTCCCAGAAAGACTGAAAAATAGTGCTGTATATTTCATGACTGTCAATAAAAAAAATCCTTTAACTGAATATTTTTAATATTTATGATTTAGAAATACATTTTTAAATATCATGATACTTGGTTATCAAATTCTTTTTCTTTCCTTATAATTAAGTTTCTCTTTGGCAATTTGAACTCTCCTCATGAAGTGCTTTAATAAGAGAAAGGGTTTGTATTTTATTTTTCCTAGAGTCAAGCTTTATTTTTAAAAAAAGCACAAATAAAATTATCTTTATCTCTTTAATTTGATTATATTCTACCTATCATCAAAATGCTTCTATTAATCTCATGAAAATATGAGTAAGTGGTTTTATGGTGCTTGATTTTTTTATAGTGTTCCCTAGGATTCCTTTAAATGCCTTCCTTGTATATTTTCTAGATTATAGATCACCTCAGTGCTGTCCATCACATTGCCTCATTCATCTTAATAATCTAAAGGCCTTCCAGTAATTACAGTTCATAGAGGTGCTTTCTGTTGGTGTTTTAACATTGTAAATTGAAATCATTTGTTTTAACTCTTTGAGAAACACATGCCCTAACATCCAAAATTCCAGTTATACTCTCTCATTCATTATTCAGCTCTGAACTGATTGATCCTCAGTGTTTTCCAGTGTAAACTAGAATAGAGGACCAGAGGATCTCTGGAGGTTGTTGGATGAGTTACATTGCTTCTTGACTTTAAGATACCTAACTTTGAATTAAGTGGAATGATTAGACTATTCTCACCGTTATAATCCATCATCTAACTGCACTGACCTTAACTAACTGTGTTTGGGAAAGTGAGATGCAATAAGGGACCCCTGTATGTCAGAAATCAAAGCATAAGTACTATGAATTCTTAAGTGCACAAAAATGTATTTAAAATATTACAACTTAAGTTAAAATCTCCTCTAGTCAAGTCCATAGACCCTTCACTGGATAGCATCACAATGTAAGGATGCAATGATAAATCTTAGTTAATTTTGAACTGACTCAGCCACTTGATAAAATTCCTAGTAAACTTCAAAGAAGTATGCAAACACAGCAGGTTAATAAATTTACAAGGGCCGCAGTAACTAGTCAAAGACTTATCTTTTGTCCTTCATTTGTTGATAATTGAAAACTAACTGTGAGAAATCTAGGAGAGAGAGCTAAGAGCTTGTGCCTGACAGATTGCTTAATTTAGATTACAATCTAGAACATACTTTTTATTAATAGAGTTAATATTTACCTTGAAAATTTTAACATAAAAAATCAAAGTCAAATTATGATTTACAATTTGTGCAGAATTGCATTCATTCTGAGTTTATCTTTCCAATTATTAAGAATGGATTACCATCGTTAATTATAATTATCAGCAAGCATTATATTATCTACTTTGTATAATGTACTCCATTAAGATATATCATGAAGAAAGCTTTATCTCTTCCCTCAATCAGCCATTCTCTCTACAGATATTTTTAAAATAACTACAATACTAATAACCTGGTGCCAAATGAAGCATAATAGTAAGTAACTAAAAATGATGATAACAATAGTAACTAACAATTATAGAGTATCATAGCACTTTCATGATGTTAAATCTATATTATTTTATTAATCTGTGCAGCAAAACCATGAGATTGTTACTATATCAACCTTGATTCTAGACTATCAGAAGCCTTACCAAGGCTCTGGATCCAGATCAATTACTTGTCAAAGACACTAATTTCAGGTCTCCAACTGACACTCCTAATCCTTATAAAATAAAGATTAGGTTAAAACATGAAATCATACTATTTTGGTCAAAAATGATGAATAGCATCAATTTCATATGGTTCAATGATCAGATATTTATATGCATAAAATAAAAAAATAGCTTCTAATAGGACTGTGAGAAATTAGAGGCAAAAATGGAATTTGTTGTTATCAAAGAAGGCTTCGTGGAGAAGGTAGAAATTGATCTCAGCTCTAAAGTACGAAACTTGAAAAAAAATGACAGAACTTGGAAAAAGGAACAAACAGGAAGAGTTTTCTAGGTGAGGATAACAAATACCAAGTAAGACAAAGAGGTAAGAAGGCAGGTCTTTCGTAACATTATTTTCTGGTTTCCTGTTATGGTATCATTTCATCTCCCACATAATTTCCAGATTCCAGTCACTCCCAATAGCAGTAAAAATTAATTTTCCCCAAACAATGTTTTATGGGTTGAATTATATTTCCTACATAATTCATATATTAAAGCCCTAACTCCAGCACCTCAAAATGTTACCTTATTTGAAAGTAACATCATGGCAGATAAAATTAACTAAGGTCATTAGGTTGTTTAATACAAAATGATCCGGGTGTGTATTTAAAGGGAAACTTACCACAAAGACATACATACAGAGGAGAGCCATAAGAAAAGGAAGGAAGCTGTTTAAGATGAAGCACAGAGATACTCTACAAGACAAGGAGCTTTAAAACAGATTGTAGATAAACTGCTCTTGTTAAGCAGGAGACATGAATTTTCTCTCACAATCCTCAAAAGTAACCAAGCCCATGAACAGTTTGAACTTGGAACTTCAGAAGTGTGAGATAATAAATTTCTGTTGATTCATTGTGGCACTTTCTCAAGGTAGACTTAACAGACTGTAATAGAGTGATATATACGAACCCTGAATCTTTCATTCATTACTTGGGTATTCTTTTCCTTCTATCTTCCCAGGTAACACTGCGAAAAGAGTCATAGCAATTCTCTGTCCTCCAAAGACTGAGTTATGATCAATGTTATATGATATTTTTCAATGTTATATGATAAAAAAATATTTGTCCATTAACTGAAATTCTATTCTTTATAAACAATGACTTTCACATCTTTGAAATTACATATTTTTTGTTGTTTAAGAATCTACAGTATCCATCATCCATTCTCTCTATATCTCATCATCCACAATACTGTTTATAGTTTTCTATTTTAAGACTCCAAAACAGGCTCACCAAACCAGATGGCTGACACTACTGTTAGTTGGTGTTCTTATCACAAACACCTTTCATACATTCTGAAAGAGAATCTATGGTCACTGACCCTAACTATATTTTTATGTGCTCTAGCTCTTCCCCAGGCTGGTCCTAATCCAAAATTTCTCTAAATCTAACATTTAACCCAGAATCACTGGGATGCAGAAATATGGGAAACTATATAACTAGACGCAAGCTTCCAAAGTGGTTATGCCTCTCATATTCTCCTGGAATTTACTATGACTACTTGAATTTAAAAATTACAGTTGAAAGGAATAGAGTAAAATTTATATCAAAAATGTTTTTTGATATAATGAGTATCAATGAGTTCCATTTAAAAGTCAGAGAATTGGGTTCAAGTTCTAATTCAGAGATTAGGAGACAAATCAGTTTATTTCTTTACTCTTTTCCTTGTCTGTAAATTGGAGAACAATAATCATCATTCCATTGTGGTGATCACTTAAGATAAACTGTGATTAACCACCAACTACACTGTAGAAATCATGAGAGTGTTCTTTAGGGTACTACTCCACAGCTCTGCTTTCCTAGGTTTTTTCTTTAAAAGATTTATGGTCAAAGTTTTAAAGAGGAAATGGTTTGAGTGTTTGTTTTTGATAGAACTGACTAAGTTAGGACATAATACCAACATTCATAAGTAATTGTGGCAGGGAGAATCCTGAAGAAATTATGGTTTCAGGTCTTAATCCAAGACTATTATCCATTTTGAGTTGATTTTTGTACATGGTGTGAGGGAGGTTAATTTTTTTGCATGTCTTGGTCCAGTTTTCCCAACACCATTTGTTGAAGAGTCTGTCCTTTTTCCATTGTAATTTTTTCACTCCTTTGTCAAAGATTAGTTGACCATTTATGTGTGGTTTTCTTTTAGGACACTCAATTCTGTTTCATTGGTTTGATTGTCTGTTTTTGTACCAGTACTATGCTGTTTTAATTACTATGGCTTTGTAGTATAATTTGAAGTCTGGAATAGTAATGCCTCCATTCTCTTTTTTTTTGGGGGGGGTCAGGAGACTTTTTTTATATTCAAGGTCTTTTGTTGCTCCATATGAATTTCAGTAGATTTTGTTCTATCTCTTTGAAGAATTCTGTTGGAATTTTTATAGGGATTGCATTGAATCTGTACATTGCTTTTGATAGGATGGCCATTTTGATGATGTTGATTCTTCTAATCCATGAGCAGGGAATGTCTTTCCATTTCTTTATGTCTTCTTCTATCTCTTTTAGCAGTGTTTTAACATTTTCTTTGTATAGTTCTTTCACATGTTTTGTTAGGTTTATTCCCAGGTATTTAATTTTTTTTGGAGCAAGATAAATTGGATGGTTTTATAATTTCTTCTTCTGCTTGACTTTTTGCGTATAGGAAAGCCACTGTCTTCTATGTGTTGATTTTGTAACCAACTACCTTACTGAACTGTTTTATTGTTTCAAGAAGTTTTTCTGTAGTTTTTTGGGGTTCTCCACATAAAGAATCATATCATCTGCATATGATAGCTTCTAATCTTATTTCCCTATGTGTATCCCTTTTATGTCTTTCTCTTGCCTTATTGCCCAGTACAATGTTTAAAAGTAGTGGAGATAGTGGGCATCCTTCTCTGGTTCTCAATCTTACTTGAAATGATTTTAGTTTTCCCCCATTTAAGATGGTGTTTGCTGTAGGTTTGTCATAGATGGCTTTTATTATGTTGAGGTATGTTCCTTTTATACCCAATTTTTCAAGAGCTTTTATCATGATTGGGTGTTGGATTTTTATCAAATGCTTTCTCTGCATCTATTGATATGATCATATGGTTTTTGGTTTTCTCCTTGTTGATGTGGTAGATTGTGCTAATTGATTTCCAGATGTTGAAACATCCATCCCCGTGCCCCTGGGATAAATTCCACTTGGTCATGGTGAATTATGCTTTTTATGCAATATTGTATTCAATTTGCTAGGATTTTGTTCAAAAATTTTGTGTCCCTGTTCATTAGGGAAATTGGACTATATTTTTCTTTATAGTGCTGTCTTTATTTGGTTTTGGTATGAGTGTGATGTTTGCCTCATAGGATGTATTTGGCAGCTTTTCTTCTTTCTCAATATTTTGGAAAAGATTCAGTAATGCAGGTGTTATTTCATCTTTGAATGTCTGGTGGAATTTGTTTGTAAAGAAAGCCTTCTGGTCTTGGGCTCTAGTTTTTAGGGAATGTTTTTGATGACTGTTTCAATTTTACTGCTTGTGATTGGTTTAAGTTCTCTATTTCTTGCCTGTTCAGGATTGGATGGCTGTATCTGTCCAAGAATATGTCCATCTCATCCAAGTTGTTGTATTTGTTTGCATATAGATGTCCATACTAATCTCTTATTATCCTTTGGATTTCTACTGTGTCTGTTGTAATTTCTCCTCTTTCATTTGTGATCTTGCTTATTTGAGTGTTTTATCTTCTTTTCTTTGTCAAGTTTGCAACGGGTTTATCAATTCTATTTATTTTTTCAAAGTACCAACTTTTGGTTTTGTTGATCTTCTGGATAATCTTTTGATATCTAGATTATTTATTTCTGCTTTTATTTTTATTATTTCTTGTCTTCTGCTGGGTTTTGGGTTTTTTTGTTGTTTCTTTTCCAATTCTTCAAGTTAGGATATTAGGTTATTTCTTTGGTTAGTCTCTTACTTTTTGATATGGCCTGTATTGCTATGAACCTTCCTCTTAAAACTACTTTTGTTGAGTCCCAGACATTTTGGACATATTTTCTTTGTCATTTGTTTCAAAGTAGGTTTTAATCTCTTCTTTAATTTATTCTATTACCCAGTCTTTGTTTAGTTGCATGTTATTCAGTCTCCATGTACTGGGCACTCATTTTGCTTCCTTTTCATTGCTGATTTCTAGTTTTATGCCTTTATGATCAGAGAAAAAAGTTGCTAGTATTTTAATATTTGTATATTTATTAATATTTGCCTTATAACAATAATATGTGGTTGGTTTTTTTTTTTTAAATGACTCATGTGCATTTGAGAAAAAAATGTATTCCTTTCTCTGAGGGTGCAGTGTCCTGTAGATGTCTATTAGGTCCAAATGGTCCAAATCTACATTTAGAGCTCTTGTGTCTTTGTTTAGTTTCTGTCTTGTTAATCTGTCCTTTGGTAAGAGTGAGGTGTTGAAATCACCTACCACATATGTATTTTTACCGATGTCTGTTTTCAGTGCTGTTAGTATTTGTTTTATGAATTTTGGTGCTCCCTCTTTTGGTGAGTATATTTTATGTCTTTGTGATATATTGACCCTTTTGCTGATATGTAGTGTCCTTCTTTATCCTTTGTCACCTTTTTTAGCTTAAAATTTGCTTTATCTGCTACTAGTATAAAGGGGAACAAGTTTTTACCTCCATGGCCACCAGGAAGCAAGGAAAGAAAATGAGAAACTATCTTTGAAGAGGAACTAATCTTTGAAGACACAACCAAGAAATAAGTTCCTGTATTTCCCCAACAGTGTTGCACAGGTGGTTGTGATTTTGCATTAAAATATTTTCAACACAGAATTACATTCACACAAAAGATTCTGCCTATTTTTACTTACCTTATCTGTCAGATAAATTTGCAAATTGCTACATTAAGCATTGTTCATGAATAAGTTATGGAGCTGTACACATCTCCAAGAAAAATTCTACAATCACAAATATAATCACAAATATGTTTAAGTATGCCCCCAAGTCCTTCAGAAATATGTAATTGCTATAATAGCCTTATGTACATTCTATCAATTTCTAAGATAAGCATTCTTCACACACAAAAATGATAGTATTCTTCAAAACAAAGATATCTTCTTCAAAACTCAATCAATGCAATGATTTACTTCTTTCTTTGAAAAAGTTGATAATAAAAAAGAAAGAAAAATGTCAAACAGACATTGCACAAATATCTGCATCCACTTATATATGGGGTATATATATATGTGTGTGTGTAATATAAATAGACATATATGGATAGTGCATAATCTGATAATTAAGGAATCCGTATCTCTTTTTCTTCAAAAAGAGATGTTTCTTTTAAGAAGCAACTTGTTAGGCATTTGACAACATGCTTGAGAAAAGACAGCAGTAAGTATTCTCATTTGTAACCCATATTCTCTGATTCACTGAATATATGATGTTGCTAATATGGTGAGAGATTAGACAAATATATGTTTCCTTAAAGCAAATGACTGTCTGAAACTAATTAGTAAGTCAAGTGTTTGTGTGATTGTTGTAAACATTTCTCATAAATTAGTCATTTTTCCACATAACAAAACCATTTGGGACCTAAATTTTCAGGTTTTTATCTCCTGATTGGCAAGTTATTTACCAAAACAAAGCCCCTAAATCAGTGCACACTATAATTAAATGCCTGCATATGCTTTGAAGATAAAGCAATGATTGCAAATTATTCAAAAGCATTATTTTAAGACTAAATCCAACAAAGGCACTGAGTGGATGTACAGGTGTTACAAGTAGATATATGCCATTTTTTCCTACCATGTAATAACAGTAGCAATGAGTATATCTCATTTTTAAACACTTTCTGTGCTGGAAAGGTTGCCAGTAATGGGTGATTTCTAAAAATGTCAATATACTTAGGCACTTTGCTGGCTCTGTTTTTACCTTTAATATTTCCCTTTCTGTTCCTCCTTTCTCCACTGCTCAGAATGTTGAACAAGAGGTCATATATGCTGGACTATCTAAGAGCATCTACAAGTCAGCAATTCTTAAATATGATGAGTAAATATTCAGCATTATATCATTAGTATTTTTATTCACTTTTTCATTCACCTAGCCATACAGTCATCAAATATTGACTGGAAAACTATTAAAGATGAAAATAATGGAAAACAAAATAATGTCATGTTTTCTACTTCAGTAAATTCACACTCCAGTAGAGACACATATGAACAATACTGCCAAATCACTAAAGAATTTAACTGGAGTATTATCTATAAAAGTCATAAGTACAGGAGAAAAAAATAAAAGACAACCTTAAAACAATTGCTTACCATGCCATTATTTTTCTTATGATACAGTATGACTTCCACCCCTCCCATCCCTCAAATGGCTAATATGGAAGACATTTTTATATTAAGTAGAAAGACACATTTTTTCCTCTCTTGGTGATCTTGTTTTCTTTCTTTATAGATTTCAAAAGTAAAATCAACAACTTTCAAGTATATCAGGAAAAAAATTGTTTGCTAAAGCAATCATTCTATAAATTTGGAAGTCAACAGAAAATAAATATTCTTCTATCAATTTTCCACTTTCCAGTAGGAAAAAAAGCTAGATTCAAAAGTATGAACCATTTAAATATTCATCCCTGAATTAGTATATATTTTTAATTGTGATTTTTTATAATCAGAGTGAAGTTACCATTTTATATATATATATATATATATATATATATATATATATATATAATATTGCATATACTTACTTTGCTCAGAATTTAGAATTCTGGACCAATATTTTCTTTGTAGTCTTCTAATGTGGTATACCATAATAGAAACTTGACCTTCTGCTGATGAAAATGCTTTTAGAAATATGAAAGTAATTGGTTTCTATAAATTGGACTTTGACTTTCTAAAAGTAATATCCACTGATTTTAAAAATATAGATCATAATGTAAAAGCTGAAAGATAAAAGAATCAGAGATGCAGGGAATATGGACTTTGGAATATGTAAAATGCCAGGTTATCTGTGGTATAATAGAATGGAAGGATGTAAAGAGAGAACAAGATTAATATATAGTTATATATAAAATACACAAATACAGGAAAAACTAAAAAAAAAAAAAACTTTAAAAACAAAGCCTTACTATTTCATTACTTTTCTTTGGATACAGAATGAATGCCTGTGAGTTTTGAGAACAACACAGTTACTTAGGTGATGCAAGTGATGTGGCTCAAGATTGATGATATTAGCGCACTCTGATTTCCACCCCCATTCATTTCTTAAATGGAAGTTTTATTTCCATTTGGAGTAAAGAGGAAAAACAAACCATGATGGAATTTCTACCATGTGTCAAACTCTATCACAATCTTATATAATGTTCATCACTACTGTATTAAAGAGTATTTCTCCCATTTTACAAATAAAAGTGTTGGGCTTAAATAATATAAGCAAGAATCTATGGTGGCCAAGCTGGGAATGGGATTCACATTATATATGAATCTAGAACCTGACTTTATTTCCTTCTGAATAGAAGGATCTGACAAAAACAGACTATTTCAGAAACCAGGAACTCCTTCTAAGTTGGTATCAGGATATGCTGAAAAAAAAAAAAAAAACTATACCATGGGACTTCCTTTCTACTCAAAATCTATCTCACAATTTTTTTTCAGTTATCTTTATGTCCTAGCAAGTTAACTTTCTCAACCACTGCAACCAATATCAGACCCACAAAGGAGTTAAGGATTCTTTCCTATATTCAGCTTTTCTGATAAACTGTCCTTAGTCTATTCAAATGTCTCCTTTCTGTTACTATAAAAAGCTTTCCACAGAATAAGAAAACACATGATACTGTGTTGAAGCACGTGATGTCTTTATGTTCCTTGTAAGAAAAAACAAAGTGTAAAAAACATATATTCTCTTGTTCTATTTCATTTTCTTGTCTTGCTTAAATTATTTGTGACTTGATGATTATGGTAGTCTTTTCTCTGAGAAAAAAATAAAGGCATCTTTTAGGTCTAAATAAGAGCAGAGGTGAGTTGATGGTTTTAGGTCCTGTCTCCAGACTTCTAGGAACAAAGGTATATGATTTCCATAGCTTTAGTGTGTGGATTGGTCCTCCATAACACTGTCAACTTAACTTGGTAAGAATTCAAAAGGTACTGGTAAGGGGAGGTGATAGGAGCATTAGAGTGATTGTCTTGACAAAATCTAAGAGCTTACCTTTCAAGAATCTGGAAGTAAAGGGAATAGATAGGAGATGAAAGTGCTGTTAATGGATCCAACAATATTTCAAGTGAACATATTTAACTTTATAAAGTATTGAAAATGCCATCAATTTAGTGACCCAGAAGACAAGTTCAAATGAAGAAATGTCTTTTTGACAGGAAAATGGGTTGTTTGCAAATGGATTTTAAATGCACCGGAAATTATATCTGGTGTCCTATTATTTGAAAAAGTAATCATATCATTCATAATTAACAAGAAATGCCCCTCTGAATCAAGAAATGAATTTTAACTCAGTATCTGGAGTTGCTTATTTTACTTTCTTGATGCCTCTCAACTTCTTTGCATCTTATTTTAATTTTTGTGTTTTCTCATCAGGATCTTTAGCCTCTTATTTTTACTGGTTTCTTTCCATCAAAATTTAAACATAATATGTCTTTGTCTAAATTAAATAAAACTCTCTCAATTCCAGATGTGTGTCTACATATATATATATATAGAGAGAGAGAGAGAAAGCACTATCAAAAGTCATAGGTGCTTAATAAATTTGTATTGAAATGATTGTATCCAATAAAAAGGAATATATTTAATCATATAATTTCTTTTGTTCTTCATTAGGGTAACACTGGCTTATATCACTAAATGTGTATTATTAGTACAATTTTACAGATCATCATATGTATGTTATCCTACCACACCCACTACCAAATACCAATAGCCCCCAACCACATTCCATTAGCTCACCTCATCCCTTTACCCCCACTTTACCCACTCTGGCTACCTTAGTTCTGTATTAGAAACCAAGGGTTTCTTTAGATTTGGTTTTGTCTGTCCTTTTCCTTTGTTTCTTTATGTTCCCCATATAAGTAAAATCATCTGGAATTTGTCTTTTTCCTAATTTATTTCTCTTAGCATAATCCCTACAAGTTCCATTCAAATTATTGCAAATGGTAAGGTTTTAAAACTTTTTTTATTCTTGAGTAATATTTCATGTATACTATCTAATCATATGCCTATGGGTACTTGTGTTGTTTCAATAATGACTATTTTAAGTATCTTGTTAGTAAAAACCATTATAAATCATGCTGGAATGAACATGTATGCATGTATCTTTTTAAATTACTTTTCACATTATCTGAATAGATACTTCAGAGTGGAATTATTGATCATATTTATCTATTTTTGATATTTTGAGGAACTTCCATACTATTTTCCATAGAGTCTGCAACAATTTGCATTCCAGTCAACCATGTACAAAGGTTCCTTTTTCTCCATATCCTTGCCAACTCTTTTTGGTGTTCATTCATTTGACATAGATGATTCTCACAGGTGTGAGTTGCATCTCATCATGATTCAGATTTGCATTTCCTGATGATAAGTGATAATAAACATTTTTCATTTGCTGTTGGCCATCTGTACATCTATTTTAGTGGTTTATTTATATCTTCTGCCCACTCTTTGATTGGTTATTTTATTGTTATCATTGAATTACATGAGTTTCCTTGTGTATCATAGATACTAAGCCTTTGTGACATGTATGATGCACAAATTTTTTTTTCCATTTAGTGGGGTACTATTTTCCTGCTTCTTTGTATATCTTGTGATGTTTTTGGATTATGCCTATATTTAATATTATATTCTTGGTACTGAATTTTGTTGTATTTTAATACAGCTTTTGTCTTCATTTATGACATGCTATTAAATCATTTGGAATCAGTTGTGCTTACTTACAGTTTGGTTATAATGTATCTTAGACCAGGGACAGATCAGTTCACAGGCTAGCATATACTAATAAATCATTGCCCCTTGAGGATCTCCCAAATACATTCTAAGAGATCTTTCCACTATGCTGCTGGAATCACAGACACTTCTTGTTCCCATGTGAACTCTACAGACCATTAAGCCTAAAACCTTCTGGATAGTCTTTTCCTGTCTTGAAAAGTCTTTTTCCTATACATTCACATATTAGGACTCAGCCAAGATGTGAGGGACACCATTATAAACATCTGAGTATTATAAACATCTAAGTATTTGAGTATAAATATCTGGAGCAATGTCATTGGGTACCTTTATTTCTGTTACCCTGCAAATAACTTCTAATTGCTTTAAGTGAAAGCCTTTGCATCCTGAATTCACAGAAACCTCCAAATTCACCCTTACAGAGGTATAGCTAAAATTAGCTCCAAGCAGCAAGCTGTAATTTATAGGGTTCACCTAATTCACTTATTTCCTTTGTACTAGAGATGAAAATCATGTATAGTCTGTAGTTTAATGCCTGAAATCCATGATCTAATATACTTTGCCCAGTTTTCTAATTGTTTAAGCATAGAAGGGATATCAATAATTTGATTATGAGAAGTGAATATCACATTGTCAGTAATTGTCCAATTCTTTAAATTCAAATCTAACCCATTTATATTAGGTATATGAGCTATCACTGGATGAAAATGAAGAAATGGTTAATGACACTACAGTCAGTACTTTGACATTAAATAAAAAGTTTTGACATTAAGTAAAAAGTTTTACAATATATATTCTTTTGATTACCACAAGGAGTAATTTTGTGATATTATATTGTTTCATCTGTTTCCTAGAGTAGAATTTCCTGGGTTAAAGAGTGTGAATATACTAAAATAAATATATTAAAATTAATATTTCTAAAAATTTACAAAATTAATACTACTCCCTGTGGTGAATTACAGCATAAGTATTTCCACATGTTATCTAGCATAAATTTTTTACCTGTCAGAGAATCAATATTCTTCATTTTAATTTTTATTTATTTAATTTGGACTAAAATTGGGTATATTTTCTACTTTATTATCCATTGATTTTCATTTCCTAGAAAATAATATTTTGTTAATATTTATGAGTACAAAATCTAAATATATCATATTTCCAGACTATTTTCTTTTAATTTTGCATTATCTGTGACATACAGAAGTTTGAATACCTGTGCAATCAAATTTTTCATTATTTTCAACCATGATTTTTTTGTTTTTGTTTTTGTTTTCTGTAAGTCCTCCAAAAATACATTTTCTCATGTTTTTTTTTTTTTAATAAAATTTTGTGGCTATTTTTTTTTTATCAATTTGAACTATATCTCAATGCAAACAGTGAGGCTAAAATTCAAGACTATTTTCTCAATAATTATTTAATGTTTTAATTCTGTCAATTTTTTTTACCACTGCTTTCATCTATGATAGTTATCACTAAAGGAAATCTTTTTTCTAACTGTTGTATGCATTGATAATCTAGATATAATTTTATCTCTAGTATCAGATTACCTATTTAATATGTCATTAAGTTTCAGTATGAATGTTCTGGACTTAGACTCACTAGTTCTCTTTATAACTATTTCTTTTATCATATCTATATCATTTCATATGTTTTAGTATATGACAAAATGATCACAACAACCTGTATCCATTTTTCTTTAAAAGATTCTCTATTCATGGGTTGGAAGAATTAACATCAATAAAATGGCCATCTTACCAAAAGCAATCTACAGATTCAATGCAATCCCTATAAAAAATCCAACAACATTCTTCAAAGAGATAGAACAAAAATTACTGAAATTCACATGGAATAACAAAAGACCTTGAATATCAAAAAGTCTCCTGGCCAGAAAAAAAGAGAAGAAGTTATTATTATTCCAGACTTCAAGCTATACTACAAAGCCATAGTAATTAAAATAGCTTGCTACTGGTACAAAAACAGACAATCAGACCAATGGAACAAAACTGAATCCCCTGAAATAAAGCCACATCCATATAGTCAACTAATCTTTGATAGAGGAGTGAAAAAATTACAATGGAACAAGGACAGCCTCTTCAATAAATGGTGGTGGGAAAACTGGACCAAGACATGCAAAAAAAAAAAAAAAGAACCAAGATACCTCCCTCATACCATGTACAAAAACCAACGCAAAATGGATAAAAGACTTGGACATAAGACCTGAAACCATAAAGTACATAGAAGAAAACCTGGGAAAAACCCTTCAGGAGTTGTAATTCAGAAATCCATTTCTGGACACATCTGTAGCTTCCAAAAAATGAAGGAAAACATAAACAGATGGGACTACATCAAACTAAAAAGCTTCTGTACAGCAAAAAAGACAACAGAAAAAACAAAAAGAAGCCCAACTGAATGGGAAAAAATTTGCCCTCCACAAGAATGATAAGGGTTTAATAATGAAGATCCACAAAGAACTCACACAACTAAACAAAAGCAAAACAAGAAGCCCAATCAAAAAATGGGGAGAAGAACTAAAAAGACACTTCTCCAAAGAGGAAATACAAATGGCCAACAGGCACAAGAAAAATTGCTCAATGTCACTAGCAATAAGGGAAATGTAAATCAAAACCACAATGAGGTTTACCTTACACCAGTAAGAATGGCACACATGCAATAAACAGATAACAAGTGCTGGAGAGTATGTAGAGAGAAAGGACACTCTTACACTGCAGGTGGGAATGTAAACTGGTCCAACCACTATGGAAAACTGTGTGGAGAATCCTCAAACTATTGAATATGGAACTACCATTTGGCCCAACAATTGTTCTTTTGGGAATCTTCCCAAATGTGGGTACAAAGGGACATCTGTGCTTGGATGTTTACTGTATCACTATTTATAATTGCAACGACCTGGAAACAACCCAAATGCCCCAAGAGAGATGATTGGATGAAAAAGATGTGGTATCTATACACAATGGAATATTACGCATCAATTAAAATCAACAAATTTGACGATTTTATGGTAACATGGATGTACCTAGAAGAAATCATATTGACAGAAACAAGTCCAAAGGAAAAAGACAGAAACCAAATGGTTTCACTAACATATGGACGACCAAAGTACACAACTGGGGAAGGGGACCAGCTGGAGTGGCCAGGAAGAGGAGGTGGTGGGGGAACCCTGGGGATTACAATGATGTGAAATATATGTATATATAAGTAAATTATTAATAAAAATAAAATAAAATAAATAATAAATTCCCTGGATATGGATACTGACTTATTTTCCCAAATAAAATTTGCTTTTAATTATAATTTAGATAAGCTTTGAAAAGTTATATTTTTCCTTTGATTTCCTCATAACTTTGTAAATATACTGAAAATAATACTACATATTTCATGCTAAATATACTTCTATGCATTTTTACTTTTTTTTTTTCACATAGTGAGAAATGTATACATAAAGAGATTCAAGTTCCATCCATCTGTGCTTTTACTGGGAAGTCACTCATGAGATCTTCAACATTTGTCCAGGAGTTAAGGGGACACAAGAAGTGGAAGATCTCTTGGGGGAAATTGACAAGAGACCTAAAAATAGTATGTTTCACTTCAAATAATGTTGCTGTGGACATCTATATACAAACCTTTGTTTGAATATATGATATCTTGGGTGAGTTGGTAGAATAAAATTGGTGAATCATGTGGTAGAGACATACTTAACATTCTTAAAGAGATTTACTTAAATATAATTTAGGCATCATACAATTCATTCATTTAAAATTCCCTGTTTCTATGAACTTCATTCTATTCAAAGACTGCATGGACAGAGTTTACTTTTAAATATTTTCATCACCCTAAAAAAATTCCATATCCATTAAGTCACTCTTATCCACTCCCCTATCTCTTGATACTACCTTCTACATAACCACTAATATATACTTCCATATTTTTAGATTTTTCCTTTCCTAAACATTTTACATAAGTATAATTACACAATATATTGTATATTTCTTCACTTATAATATTTTCAATGTCTTTCCATGTTATAACATATTTCTTTTTATTGCTGAAGAGTATGACTTTGTATGGATATACCTGTTGGCCGCCAGATGCAAGGTACGAGAAATGAATTTACGAGAAGAGATTTGCCCAGCCACAGCCAGGGGTCAAATGGAAGTATGAACTATGAGACAACTTTATTAACATAAAAAAGGGATATTTATAGGGACACAGGGCGAGAGCCTGTTAAATTTCAAAACAAACAAACCTAAAAAACAACACTCTAAAGTCTAAAAGTAATTAAAAAAGAAAAAGTATAAGCAAGAGGTCGCTATCTCTCATTTTAAAAAGCCAGCAGCACCACTGCAGTCTTTAAAGGTCATTGTAGTAAATCAGTCTCTAGTTTTTTTTAAAACTAGTTAACAAAACAATTTTATTATCTTATTTACAATAATCTTTCTAGTTTACAGCATATACCACAGTTTATTAATCTGTTTACCTGTTTCTAAACATCTGGGCAGTTTCTACCTTAGTTATTATCAATAATGCTGCTATGATTAGCTACTTACAAAATTCTTAATAATATAACAACTGGATCATATGGTAGATGCATAGTTAACTTTTAAGTAATTTCTCTGTTGTAGTATTTTCATTTCTACCACAAGTTATAAAGGTTCCAAATGTTCCATGTAAGCATCATCATTTTGGTGTGATTAAGATTTATAATGTTAGCCAATATCGTTGGTGTGCATGACTTTAATTTGCATATCCACAATAGTTAATGACATTGAATACATGTTTATATGTTGTCCGTAGTTTTTTAGTGAAGTGTTTTAAACTCCTCTGCCTGTTTTTATTTATCTCCTAACTACTCAGTTATAAGAACTCATTTTGATCAAGTCCTTCATTGAATTCATATATTTTTCAAATATTTTAGCCTGGTCGTTGTCTTGGTTTTTTCAGTTGAGCAGAGAAAGTTCCCTCATGTACCTTCATTGAATGAATGATTAATCTTGTTAAATTATTTTTCCGCCTCTATTAAGTGATCATGTGATCAAACTTTCTTTTTAGGAGTGAAAATTATTCCGCTGGACTTATATAACTTGACTTCTTCTAAATAGACTTAAGTTACAGATGTTAGAAGATCACCCAAAGCTGGCCTTTCCCTGTTTATGATGTACCTTGCATAAGGCCGTTGCCACATACCACTCTACTCAGGCACAAAGCTCAGACTTCATCACTGAAACTCTATGTTGGCTGTGGTAAAAAAGACAAAAGAGCCGGGCACGGTGGTTCGTGCCTGTAAGCTTCAGCCTATGAAGCGGCCGGGGCTAGGGATAGCGGTTCGAGTCCCGCCTGGGGCCCGTAGCGAGACCTAGTTCCAAAAAAATAGCTGGGCGTGGTGGCGCGCGCCTGTCATCCCAGCTACCTGGGAAGCTGAGGCTGGGGACTGCTTGAGTCTGGTACCCCGGGCAACG
>PVHY01000176.1:0-124297 GCA_004024945.1 Uropsilus gracilis
TCTCTCTCTCTGTCTCTCTCACTCCCTCTCACTCCTCCCTCTCTTTCTCTCTCTCTCTCTCACACGCACATTCATTGACAGGATCACCGTTCCAAATAATGGTTAAAATGGCAAGTAAACATGTATATTTTAAATAACTTAAAACTTTTACTTACAAGAAAAATGAACAAGCATATAAAAATCTTCCCACAAAGAATATGTCAAGGGGAAGTGACTTAACAGATAAGCTCTATCAGACTTTCTCATACAGTATTTTCAGGGTTGTTTTTTTTTTTTTTTAATGTGCAATAACAAGGATTGTCATTAATTTATGTCATGGTTCTAGTTGCATCCAACACTTGTTCTTAAGCATCTGTCTTGGCCTTTTCCATCTCAACAAGTTCTGCATGTCATTTCAAGTAGTTCTTTTCCTTTCAGGATATTGCTTCTACTGTTCACCCAGTCTTTTAGTTCTTTTTTCTAAACTTATTCCAAAAATTTCTATTCTTCTGTTGTCCAAGGGGCTAAATCTGTACATGGATTTTCAAGTTGTTCTGAGGTCGTAATATTGTCTGTCTGAGGTTTTACTCCATGTAATTATGTTTTGATTAGAATCAAGTTTTTGGAGATTCTTCTTTGCCAATAAAATCCTTGGCAGTTCCTATCACTCAAGAAGAGAAATGTGTGTTCTTATAATTGACAATCACTTCCCATTCTGAATTTGTTCCAGCAAGGAAGAGGTTCACAGCTTTAATCAGCAATTGCAGATCAATTCTCTTCTGATCAATTTTCACTGGCATTTTCCACTTTCAACAGTTGATTTCTCTGCTTTCCTAGATGTTTATCATGTAGAAGTAGGAACTTTCTTTATCTATTTTCTAATTTGTTTATTGATTTCTTCTCTGTTTATCAAAGGAATCATTCTTACTTCTTTTGTAGATTATGTGTTCCATGTAACTACTATAGCTTGCTAGTTTTAGCTCCCATCGTTTTCCACTCCATCATTTTAACCTGTGGGTCCTTATTATCATGAAGGAATTCCAGCTTTTTCATGAAATTTAAAATTTAAATTGTTTTTCCTTTTTAATGGAGATATAATTGGCATAGACCACTATATTACATTCAAGTATGTAGCTTAGTAATTTAATATCGCCTTTCCCTTTGAATAGTATTTTCCTACTGGATATCCTTTTCCTTGTTATCTAATGCTTGTTATC
This sequence comes from Uropsilus gracilis, assembly GCA_004024945.1. Taxonomy (NCBI): domain Eukaryota; kingdom Metazoa; phylum Chordata; class Mammalia; order Eulipotyphla; family Talpidae; genus Uropsilus; species Uropsilus gracilis. The sequence goes on from PVHY01000176.1 coordinate 1,197, forward strand.
TAATTTTCTCTTCTTTCTCTTTAGCTTTTCAAGCAGCTTTTAATTCAGCTCATCTCTGGTTTTCTTTAGTTTCTTAACCCATCCATTTTCCTTCTGGTTTTGATTTTTCTCTGCCTCCTTCTTGGTTTTATCTATATAATGCAATATGTACATTGCATCAGCAAATGTTCTTACTCAGTTCATTTCTTTTTTCTTTGTTCCCCTGTTGTTCTGCTTTTCAATGTCTCTTATCATTGGGACACAATAGGTTTGTATTTATTTAAATAATAAAATTATCTTCAAAAAACTTATACCAGAAAGCTAAGACATCTCTACATTGTCAAATGATGGATTTACACAATCAGCATCAGCGTAGGATCTTTTTTTTTCTTTCTGAACAATGTAAAGTTCCTTTCGATCACTAGAGGAGAAACACTCTGAAGATATTATCCTTTCTTTCACTTTTATAAAGAATTGCATTATCAAAAGCAAAATCTACTTGGTTAAATCCTCATTGACCAGGTATTTCATAAGCTTCCATTATTCCAATGTAGTAGACACTATCACTTTCTTTTATTGTTTCACCAGCAGCTTTTGGTGATGTCTTAAAAACCATTGCTTTGTCAGTTGCCTTGGTCTATGTGTGTAATTTTGTATCTTATATGGCCAAATACAAGATTCTGGATATGGGCCGAGCCTGACTCTGTCCGGGTCTCGGTGGCGCCCAGGGTTCATGCGGGCCTCTGTGCCCGCGCACCCCGCGGCCGCGCCACCATGGCGTGGTTGCTGTCGACCGTGCGCACCGGTCCCTCGCGCTTCCTCCAGGTCAGGCGGGATGGGGCTGGGGCTCAGTCCGGAGGAGGCCGGGCCAGGCCGGCGGGGCGTGGCTCCCCTGGATTTGCCTTCAACACAAGACCTCTAACCAGGAGTGATACCTTAAGACAATATCCAACCATAGAAACCAAATCAGTGAGATACTGGTGGAACGTCCCTTAACATTTTCCACCTAGGCAGGACTCAAGGGTAACAAGGCGAGCACCACACGCACTGAACTGGAAGAACCAATAAAATATGACGCCTACAATGTCACTGAGAAGATTTGAACAAAAACTTGGCACAGAAAACATGTCAATAAGGGCACTGCACACCCTCTCTGTTTAGAGGGAAGATACCACGAAAAGCCGGGCATCGTGGCTCGTGCCTGATATCATCAGCCTGCAAAGCAGTCGGGGCTAGGGAACGCGGCCTGAGTCCTGCTCGGGACAACACAGTGAGACCTAACCCCAAATAGCTGGGCGTAGTGGCGCATGCCTGTAATCCCAGCTACATGGGAAACTGAGGCAGGGGATTGCTTGAGTCCGTGGTACCTCGGGCAACAATAGCCTGCAGCTCCACGGGCAATAGCAAGACCCAGACTCAAAAAAAAAAGAAGAGGCTTCTCTAATGGCAGTGGCCCCACAGCAAAGCCCCAAGGGAGGAGACCTACCATCAGGTGATGGATGTCCCTTTGAGGATCTGCTCTTACAAAATATAAGGCGGAGTCATCCCCCCAAAGCCAAAGACCTGAAGCATGAATGAAGGAGCAACAAAACGAGGCACAAACTGCGGAGATGAGGAAATGGATCAAAGAAAAAAAAGAAAAAAAAAAGACTAAAGGACTAAACAAGGACAAACAAAAAAAAGAAAGGAGGCAAAGAGACCAGGGAAGATGTGGTGTGTGTGGGGGGGGGGGGTATTCCCATGGGGATTAGAAGTTATACAATCATATATTGTAAAATATACAAAAATAAAAATTAAAAAAACAAGATTCTGGATCTCCCTGTCTTTGGAATCAAGTGTTTATCACCATGAGAAACTAGCCTAACTGTAATTCACCTTCTGATTCCTGTGGCAATTCTTTCTTTTCTCCTATTTCCAGAGAGCAAAGGATGACTGTGGCAATGCTCAGAGCTAGGTCTGTGAGAACAGAGTTCACGTCCAGGTCGAGGGCACTAGGTAGCCTTTCTGGATCTCCCTTCCAAGTCCCAGTATTATAACTTGACTCTATAAATCCCAGGAAGCAGGGTATGAGGAGAGTCAATAACCACTTCTAGAAGGAGCTTTCCGGGTGTAGCCCTTTCTTTCAGATGTCCAAAAATAAGTTCACTTTAACTTTCTACAAACTTTACCAGGGAATAGAAGAAGGGAGGAATATTTCCTTCCACCTCCCCACCCCCATCACCTGCTCACCACTCATTCTGAGACCTTAGTACAAAAAAAAAAAAAAAACCTGACAAAGACATTATAAGAAAGGGAAATTACAGCTAGATCCCTCTTAAATTTTATTGCAAAATATTCTAAACATGGCAAACTGAATTTGAGAATTTGAGTCTTTAAAAAAGAAAATTGTGCTATGACTAAGTTGAAGAGTATCAGAATAGTTTCATTTTAGAAAAACTAAAAATTCCATACATCACATTAACATCTTGAGAATAACCTTACAAGCATCTTAATAAATGTGTGTACAAAAGTTTATTTCAAAATAGTGTCATAATTTTAAAAAATACCTCCTAAATTAGGACTAGAAATTTCTTAACCTAATCACTTAAAACCTGTGAAAACACCAGACTAAATGGGGAAAAGCAAGAAACATTCTCTTCCAGAAGAAAATCAAAATCACATGCCAACTATCACTATGTCTATATAAAAGTTCATGGCAGAACTAATGGTGAAAAGGTGATAAAGTAAAATTAACAAGAGCTGGAATGAGAACAAGGGATAAGAGTATATGAAATGGCAAACAGGCAGTATTTGACAAGGCAGCAATGGACAAGAAAGGATAAAATTATACCCTAAAAGAGCACAATGTAAAGGGAAGTAAGTTCTTATCATATCCACACATTATTCTGTACAATGTTTTGCAAAGCTATTGCCTGTGTGCAAACAAAGTGGGGAAAAAAAACAGGCTGGATGTTGAAAGGTTTGTTATATGAAAATGAAAATAGTTATAACAAACCTGAATTTTCTTTAGTACAACTGGTGTGTCCTGATCCCACACATGGTTAGTTCCCCCATCAGTAATATATGCTTTACATGCTGTTACCATTTGGTTTGTTACCTAAAATAGATATAAATACAAAGTAATTATAAGGGAAAAACAAAAATGTTTTTAAGTCACAAGTATAAAATTAGGATAAAAACAATTAAATATAGAATTAATTAAACACAAATTATTAAACACCAATAAGATATATTCTAGTCAAACCAAAGAAATCCAGTCACATTTACCTACTGCATTTAAGTCAATGACATTAAGATCATAAATTTCACATTCAATTATATATGCTACTTGTCTATTCCTCCCCTAATTAAGTCTTGATCTAGTCCAAATGTAATTTTCACAACCCTCCAACATAAAGACTAAATATAAAGCAATCCACATCTAACATACCCCAAAATAGGGAAACACAATGTAGCAATTTACATAGGAGATCAGAATAAAATGGCAGGATGACACACAGAAATGTGGGGGAATTCCTAAGATACAGGAAACACAGAGAATGAAAGCTACAGAAAGAAGGGGAAAAAAAAAACAGAGAAAAACTGAAACCAGTTATGAAGAGGGCTAGTGTGAAGGTAGCACCATCAAAGGAAATTTCTAAGAGGAGAGATGGTGAGAGCTGCCCCTTAGCACACTGAACAGGAGCAGCATCTCGTATTGCAGGCAAATATGACATTTGCTGAACAGATGGGCTCACAACTGCGGGTCACATATTTGGAGAGGTATGCCATGCCCACCTAGCTACTGCATCCCAGAAAAAGTTCTCCACACTTCCCTCCCAACAGCATGGCACATCCCTCCCCCACAAGAGACAGTCAACACTAAACAAAAGAGGGAGGCAAATAAGGAGACTCAAATACAATGAAAGACAAGCAAACAGTCAAGAATCACCAAGAACTTGGGTAAACAAACATGGTAAGAGGCTCTGAACACAACAAAGAAAGGAAGTATAGAAAAAAAATCTATGTAAAATGTATCTAAACTAATTTATCGGAAAGATATTTACATTGTGAAAAGAAAGCAACTTGGAAAATGAATTTTTTATTTTCAAAGTAAAAAAAAAAATTCTATTGATGAGCTACCAGCAGTTAAGACATAAATTAAGAGCAAATGAATGAGTTGAAAGGTCAAAGAGCAAAAATGAACTCAAAAGAGAGCAGAAAGAGAAAAAGAAATCAGATTCCAGGGGAGATAGTTAATGGGCCAGCTAAATAAGGAGCAACCAAAAGCAAAAGAGGAAAATTTCTCAGAAATGATGAGACAAAGATTTTAGATTGAAACAACAATCCAACAAACATTGAACAATATAAATATAAAACAAAACAAAGACAAAAAGAACCATATCACTTTGACATTTTAGAAGTTCAAGGATAAAGGAAATAAATCCTCAAAGCTTCCTGGGAGAATAAACAAGATGCCTTACAAAGGAAAAGCATCAGATTAGTATCCAATTTCTCACCAACAAAACTGGAGAGAAACCAATATCTTAAAAGTTCCAGGAGAAAATTACATTAAAACTTTGACCCCAGTTAGTTTATTTGAGTGGTGGACAAAACAAAGATGTTTTCAGACATGCAGCAATTCAGAGGTTCTCTGAAAGAACCACTTGCGAATTGTTTTCAGTACAAGAGATTAATAAATCTGATGTGGAGTAAGATGTGGAAATCTTAAAAAAACAGTGTTTATGAAAATAAAAGAAATCAACCAGGCTTAGATACATTTTTATTAGAATTTACTGATTTACAAGGCTAAAAGATATTAATAATGGAACTAGAAATCTCAGTGTCAGACATATTTGGCAAGAGGAGGACAATTAATGACGGAAGAATCCTAAAGTTCTTGCCTTACTTAGGACATAGGTGAAGATTAAATCCATCCTTGGTTTATTTTTCAAAGTATGATTGTTATGTTTTTAATATAATATTCAAAATATTTTTATAAAATATTTTCTATACTTATGGTCTGCTTGAACCATTTACAAAGAAATCCTATCTTGTTTCTTGGATGACCTTTTCAAATTTGCCCTCTGGCACTACAAAGGAAGATTTTACTGAAACAATAGCCTTGGTAGGAGTAGCTAGCAAAGTATTATTAATAGTGGACACAATTCTTATTTCTTGAACAAAACTATATGGAATGAATAAATTAGAAAGCCAGCAGATGCATCTGCTGATCTTACTCCTGACAAAGAGAGGATATCCCTTCAATCAAGTAACTCTAGTCAACATCTTTCTTTTCTTGTTCACTGAGAGTACTAAAATGGAGAACTCTGAGACAACCCCCACACTTCCCATTTCTCTTGCCTGGTTTAGAGGAAAAAAACCCTGCTCAACTTTATCACAGGGTTTTGTGTGTGATCTCTTCCCTACGAAACTTACCTTGATGAACAATGAGGTCATTCTCTCTGATGTATTATAATACCTGGAAACACTGTGAATCATTCTAATGGCATTAATTAAATTTTGTATTCCATGTGCCATGGAAACCTAAAAGTAAAATATATTAGGTGAATTCCATCATATGGTTATAATTTTAATTATATAACCAATCTAGATAATTGGTTTTAATTATACAACCAATATCCTATAATTCTGAGCATACATAAAACAGTACTACATTTAAATCTTAAAGTAAAATTTTACTAAAGGCAATGAGGGTGCCCTAGACTGGATCCTGGAGCAAGAAAAAAGTAAGTTCATTTTTACATTACAAAAGCTGTACAAGATGTTATCAAAAGAAACTGGTTGAAGAGATTTCTGTACCGTGGTTTGCAACTATTTTGTGCATCTAAATTTAAAAAAATCTTTTTTAAAATAAAATCTTTAAGGTGAAATGGTTTCAAAGTTAAATAGCTTAAGATTTCCTCTTTTCAAAGATGAGAGAAATAATACTTTGAGGAATAAAGTGATTTAGTTATGGTGGAAAAGCTAGTTGCAAACCAGAGAAAAAATAAAGAGTCATTCACAGAATTCAATTCACCTTTTGGTAAAATGCCACTAAGTACTGCAAGAAATGTGAAAATAAGGAACCTATTTCAGAGGTCTCCACAGAGTTCAAGAGACACATATAAACAAGTAAAACAAAGCAGAACAAGCAAAACCAAGATGCAAAATAATCTCTAGCATATTTTGAGTGCTTGCTCCGTGCCTAACACCAGGCTAATACCTTCTAAATGAATTTGCTATAAGTTGACAATGACCACTAAAGGTAAGGTAAGTCTGACATCATCAGATCTAAAACATCATTGGGTTTAGGACTGTACCTGCTACTGAGAAAGCAAAACTGCCCAACATGAGGAGTCTGGGTGCCAAATAGAACTTAGCGGCCAATAAGTTTACACTTTTTCTATAAATGTAAGCATGAAATAAATGAGCCATGGGGAAAAAGACAGAATCAAAATTTATGAGTCCCAATCCTGCTCCTCCAAGAGAAATGGAAAACAAATTTCCCAGGGAATTCCTAGCACAAGCACTCACTGCAGTCTGCATCCACATCAGAGGAACAATAACAAAATCAAACAAAAATCCACCCCTCAAGGAAAGAACTGATTATTTCTATCACATCACTAGGATTCATTAAACTCAACAGACTGTAAATTGTGTTCTTGTGTTTTTAGCACAAGATGTTAAAATGTGGATGGGGAGAAGGAAATGTGAATTTTAGTACCTATAAAGTGAAAATAATGTCCTTACTGGCAATAAGAAGATGGAGAGGTCCCTACCTCTGTTCAAGGTTGCGTAGTTGTAACATAATCATAGTCATGTACCTGAGATTTTAAAGACTGTGATATTAAATATGATGCAAATCTAGATGGGAAAACAGATGAAATCAAGGCATTCTGGCCCTCAAGGAGTTTTCCTTTTAATAACAAGAATGATATAAAATATATAAAGGTTTTAAAAATAGTGACAGGGTAAATATAAATAGAAAAAACAACTATTAATCATTGTACTATCCGGTCCTCATTTTGAGATATAACTAATACAATTAAATTAATTTTAATTGGCTTGTGGAAATTGGCATTATTATTTTGCAGTTAGCCTTGAGAGTCATAATTCACCTACATGTCATACTATATGTCAAAAAGATCCTAATAAAAATATGCCTCAAGAGAATTCCATCTTGAGAAGGCAAATCCACAAAGCACTTCTATTTAATGTCAGTGAAGAAGGCTCAAGGATAGCACTGAATGGGTCACTAGGAAAATATCCTTCATATGAACTTTAAACATCAGTATTTATAATAATAAAGCCTGTGTGCATTACCTATCTAGATAAAGTAGAAAAGTCTAAAAGTACAATACAAAGATAATAAAATGAAACTACATAAAATTCATAAATTTATCAGTGAGAAATAGAAGCATGAGTTCTCTGCATTCGTGCTGCTCAAATGACAGTTACAGCAATTGCAGGCTGTTTTTCATGAGAATTTAAAAAATGAGAGAAGAAAAAACTTTTGAAGCTAGAGAAACAGCGGGTGTATGATGAGGAAGTAATTATATGACTCAATACCATTAGTACTTGTTTAGTTTCAAAACATAATGTTCAAAATGCCCCTACATCAGAAAATATGAAAAGTTTAACAACAAAATAATAAGATCTGTATCTGGAGGAATGAAACAAACTTTCTGAAATTACTACGATGAAAGGACACCACAACCAAAAGATCTGTGCATTAATTTAAACCAGAAGCTGAACTCAATATACCTTAAAATTTAAAGGTCTTGAAAACAATAAAAGCATTGTATCTTTCTTCTGATTTTACTTTTTAAATGAAAAACTTTAGAAAACATAAATAATAGAATAGTAACCACCGGTACCCATAATTATGGAATTAATGTTATATGTTTAAATGTAGGTTAAAATATCAGGGTGGCTCTGTCGCGCAATGGATAGCGCATTGGACTTCTAAATGTAGGTTAAAATATCAAAAATATTCATTATATAATATATATAATTCATATTAATATATACATATATAATTTATATTATGTAATTCACTATGCAATTCATTATAGTTACATAATAGGAAAATCTTTTAAATAACTTTTCTGCAATTTAAGTTTTCCCCAATATACATTACATTTATTTTCAAACGCATTAATTTTTTAAACTACACTTTATATAGCATACTTACGAGGTCATAGTTATACAGAGGCTGGCATACTTTTTCTAGAGTATACAAATATCTGACATTATCTTTTGATTCATTTGCAGTATCAGTAATTCTTGCATCCAAATCACGCCAATTCTAAGGAGAAAATGAACATGAATTCTCTGAAATATCCAAATACACCAGTGAGGTAAGATTTAATAAAGAAATTCAGGCAGTCGTTCCTAATTACACATATATTAAAATAATACATATTTAAATATGATTTATATGACTTTTTCTATTATATTAGTATTTAAGACTAATGTTACTATAAACACCTTAGATGATTTAATAAAACTGAATACTCATTCTATTTGTAATTAATATCCTGTCTTAGGCTTAGTCAAACCTGCTTCTGCCTGGAGTGATAATAAAATATAAGATGCTCAGAAGAAAATCAAACAATGATGAGAAAACTAGTCATCCCTTTGGGAAAAGACATAAGAGGAAGTGAAGCTCAAGGGATAAAAGTATAATCTTACATCCTGTTTCTTCTCTTACAGGCTCTGCAACTTTGAGTAAGAAACTTAACCTCCCAGTGCCCTATATACTAAGCAAGAAGATAATAATTGTACCTACTTGATGGGGCTGATGTGAGAAAGAAGTGCAACAGGTAAGATAGTTAATAGAATGTTTGGTACAGAGTAAGCCCCTAATAAATGCTAGCCACTATAATAATAATAATAATAATTTATATTACATTATTATTATAATCTAAAAACTTGGGTGACTCACAAAGTCCAGTTTAACTAAAGGATGTAAAAATCAAAACCCTAAAAGTAGGAAACTGCCATAAAGGACAATTCTATCTTGAATGTAGGTTAATCTTAACAAACCCTTGGTAAGAAAGCCTTTTACATTAAAGACAAAAGCAAAAAAGAGAAGACTGATAAAATATAATTTATCTAAATACAAAACTTTGAATATAAGTGATTTCATTTTTAGACATTGAAATACAAGCCATAAATAAAGAACATCTCAGCACCCTACAAGTGCGTATTTATAAACTAGGTCTAGTTTTTAAGTATTTTTCTCCAATAAAAAAAAAAACAGATTTCTTGTAAAAGAATTGATCCCAGGACAGGGATAGGAAAAACAGAAGATGAGCCTTGAGTATCTTATGGTACCAGTAAGTTAAAAAGTGCTTCAGAAAGAAAAGAGGCACATCAAAAAGACATTGGAGCCAATCTAAAAGATTTCCAGCGGTCAAAGCTGAAACAATTGAGCCACAAAATTAACGATGGAGGTATTAGATTATAACCCAAAGCATTATAACAAAATTAATGATGGAGGTATTAGATTATAACCCAAAGCAATTATGTGGCTATAGTGACATAAATAAATGACCAAGCAGATAGCTAAAAGGGGAGGACAATTTTTTCTTAAGAAAATTTGTAATTAATAAATGTGAAAAGAATAAGATAATCTAAAAATGACCATTAACAGAACACAATAATAATTTTTACAGGCACGATGCACCTATGAAAGCTAGTTATGGAATTTCAGAGCAGCTATCCCTAAATGGTCACTGAATACAAAAAGAAAAACAGAAGTTGTAAAGAAAGTTGGCAGACCCCACCTCATAAAAATGATGGTTATCTAAATCATACAGCATTTTGTGGCATTCTTGCAAATTATGCATAACCTTAACCTGCTCAGAAAAATCACCATACAAACCCAAACTAAGAGATATTCTACCATTTAAGTAATTAATATGATTAATTAATTATATGATTTAAGTAATTAATTACTCAGAATTATTATTGAGGTCATAAAATACAGAGATAGACTGAAGAAGTGTCATTCATTATATCTATATGGATTGTTAAATGGAGGAAAACTAAGAAACCTGACAATTAGATGTAATATAAGACTCTGGATTGGATCAAAGAATAAAAAAAGAAAATTAGTAGGAAAACAGGAAGGAATAAGTTAACTCTGTAATATACTTTATAGTATTACACCAATATTAATTTATTGGTTTTGATCTCTGTGCTGTAAACATAAAAGATATGAAGATTATGGTGGGGGAACCCTGGGGAATACAAAGATGTGAAATATATATATATAAATAAATAGAATTACTATAATAAAAATAGGTAAGAAGATTGTCTTTTTTTTTTTTCATTTTCTACAGAGCTAGATAAAGACCATACAACAACATTCTGTACTCTCTAACTTCTGTAATTGTAAAATGATTTCAAGTGCTTAAAGTTTACAAAAATATGAGTCACAGAGTAAGTAAAGTTTGTACTATTAATTGTCATGATCTAGAAATTTTACCCTACTTGCAAGCTAATAAATTATCCTGTCCTGTTTTATGGATGGCAATAGAAGATATGAGATTCCTGGAGCAAAGACAAGGTTTATATTATTAACAGGATAGCAAGTAGCATGAGCATTGTGTTGTATCAGTTTCTTCGTGTCCTTCATAACTGACTAGACTGATTCCTGTATATCCAATAGGTTTTATTGTGGGAGAAGAACACTGAACTTGAGGGAATTTATCTTTTTTTGTAGTGAGTGTAAATAAAGTTGCTCTTTTTCTAACTTTTCCCTCAGGTTGCTCTCTACAAACACAGCTCTGAAAAATGGCCACGTAAAGACCAGTTAGGACCTTGCATCTCTCATACCCAATAAGCATGTACTGAAGCTTACAGATACCATGGCAGATTGTCTCACCTGACATATTAACTCTTATTAAATAACCATAGTATGTAAAGATCTCCTAAAATCACTACAAAATAATATCTGAATGTTTTAAACAATTCATAGGACAAATGTAATAGACAATTAACTTGTTAAAAAAAAACAAAAGCACAACTATATATTAATAAGGAGGTAGAATAGTGGGAATGAGCTATATGATGAGAGAGCATTTTTGCCTTGAACCTACAGTGTAGTTCTCGCCTCAGTGAGCCTGCATTTATTATAACTTCAAAAACAGTTTAGAACTAAAAACTGATTACCTTTATGGTAATCACCTTAGTCAAAATTGGTGTGCAATACATTGTGAAATAAATCTTCATTTCTATACCTCTTTTCCCTCTTCTGGAAATAACTGTAGTAAAAGTGAAAGTCTTAAAGTTTAAACTTCTACATATATGGTTCTGTTATATGATGCAGAGAAGTCATTCATAAAGGTAATTTTCTAGTTGGTGGTTCTAAAGTACACTACACTTTAAAATAAAAGTCGTTTTACCTTTAACAGTTTGGAGTGTGCAACATTAAGCACATTTACAACAGCCTTACAACTTGGACCTTTAATTTGTTCAATGATATAATTGAATTTAGCTGACATGCGTTTCCAGTGTTCCAATTCAGTGAGTGGACCTGAATCATCAGCTTCTTTTCTCATCTGTTCACTCTCTATAAGTACCTACAATCAAAAAGATTCACAGTATACAAAAACATTACTGCTATGAAAATTTCACTACTTGCCTCTTCAAAGGAAGAAAATGTGTAATTGACATTCAAGACTGAGTAGTGTTAAAGACATTTAGCAAACTAAGAATACAAGGAAACTCTTAAAGTGATCAATAGGCTCTACCAAAAATCTCAGTAAATACCATGATTAAACATGCAACTTTAGGAAAGTTCACTTTAACATCAAGAATTTTTTTGTCAATAAGTGTTATTCAAAGTTCAACAATTCTGTATATCATCAAGAGATTAAAAAGGGAAATAAAGAATATAAACAGGCAATTCAAAAAACGGGAATTTCATGTTTTCAATCAAGAGCAATTTTGGCAATATAGAGTAAATGAAGGCCATTTCACACCCAACATATCAATAATTAAAAATCTGATGATCTCAAGTGCAATAAAAATTTTGAAGAAATGGGAATTCTTATATACTTCTGTTTTGAAAAATAGGTTAGTATAGCCACTATTTGGAGGACTTAGTAGTAGCCAATGAAAGATCTACAAATAACTACTGCCGGAAATTCCACCGGGAAACTTTTACACATATATTGCAAAGGAGATCTGAACAAAGATATTCATTATGTATTAGTGTTTTTATTTGTATAGCAAGAAAAGTAGAAACAGCTGTCTTTCTGAGGAAATGACAATCACATATAAGTTAAATATCTATTAAATGTCTGAAAACGTGGTATCTTCATGGAGGAATAACAGCAATTAAGTAAATGAACTGAATCCAGTTGTATGAGCCAGGATAAAAGGGAATCTTAGATGAAGGGAAAAACTGTATAAGAATATTTATACCATGTTTGTAAAGAACTTAAACACACATTTTCTTTTTATATATACATATGATTATAATTTTATCATGTATGATAACAGTATGAGCATACCATTTATTTTAGTATAATGTATGACAAATGCAAATAAGACTGTCAAGAGAAAGGAAAGTGACAGTAACATCAGAATAATGTTAATAAAGGAGGGAGAAGTAAAGAATTAGAAGCTTTAATGAAAGTAAGAGTATGAAAATGGTTAGCATCACTTTAATCTCAGTGGTAGTTACAGGGGTGTTATATTATCTTCTGTATGCTTTTATATTTATAGCTTTTTAAAATTTTATCTGCACATATCTAGTATATTACAAGTGTGTTATAAATAAGTTTGTAACTTAAATTGTGATGGGATTTTTTAGAGTAAAAATGAGGCAAAATGCATTATTTTTCAAAGGTTCTAGCTTTAACTCATAAAATGCTTTTAATTTTAATCAAAGGTTTATGGAATGCCTTTCTGATGTATGTTATTCTACTATTTTCACCTTATTATAAGCTTCTCCATCTCCTTCAATAAACGATACTAGACAATGTATATTTTCCCCAAATGAATAAAAGTCTATATAATTTGAATTATTGAATAAAATAATTAAAATTGACATTAAAAAGGAACTAAATCAAATTAGTCCTCACTGGAGAGTTTCTTCTCTGGTTCCACTGTCTGTGTACAAGAACCACAGATGTATGACTTGGCTCCTAGAGTTCTCTGTCAGGTTAGGACAATTAAAATATCTGATTTTTGGTAGTGCATGTTTAGTAGTGTTTGTATGGTAAGTTGGCACCTCTCAGATTGTTGACATATACCCTATTTCTATCACTGCTTTTATTACTGCCAGAGAAAATTTATTTCTCCAGAGAGCTGCGACTTGCCACTGTAGGACTGCTATTAATAAGCCTAGTTTGAACCTCTTTGTCAACACAGACAGTTACACTGAACAACCAAGAGGTATTTCCGTACGTATTTGGTGCCTGTCATTGTGGCTACAGTCTCTTCATTAAATTCTTTGCTCCTTTCACTTATGGAAAGTGTGAACAATAAATAAAACAGGATAAATTCTGGCTATTTCCAATTCTCTGTGATATCCTTCTCAATCCTCATTGTCATAGTTCCCTTCTTGAGAAATATCTTAAAATTGGTTTGATAGAAAACAGATTTTGCACTACAGTCAAGAAGAGACTGAATTTTGTCATAGAATATGGAAGACTCTTTCTTTACTTTTAATGTAATGGGAATGCCACAGATGACAGTTATGATTTATAACTGATGCAATGACTTGAATGAGTTCACCTGTTCGATCTGTTTGTACCACATCATCAACACATCCTCCAGTTGACGAACAGTTTCTGAGTTGCTAGCTGCAGCTGTCACATCTTCAAAAGTGTGCAGTTTGGAAAAGTCAATATTGTCTACTTCCTTTAACTTCACTGTACCCTCAATACTTATTCTAGCACCTAGAAGAGAAAAAATAATATTAAGAAGTGGTGATTAATATCAGTGTATGAAGTAATGGTGGCTTCTAGCTGAAATAACTGAAATGTTAGAGACCTAATATTTTATAGAAATATAATTTAAATTAGTATTAGTAACTTGATTTAATAAAATCATTTTATTATGAAATAATGAAATTGTGTATTTTTAAACTAGTTAATATTAAAGACCCTATATTTTAATATAGTGAAATTTTTTAATGTTATAGGAAAATACTCCTATCATCATGAAAAAAAACAGAAAATATATCTTACTCTTTCAAGCATCTCTGTAACTAAGAGGTTCTAATGAATTGATAATTTACATCATTCCTCAATTCCTCACAATAAGTTTAATGATTACTTTTAAGGTGGTCATTTATTCTCTGCTTTTTTCTTCTCAAAAGATTTTTTAATTGTATTAAGGTAACACTGGTTTACAACAATGTATGTAATGTATTATGTCACACCCCCTGAGATTCATGTGACCATATCACACCCATCACGAGGCATTCTTATTCTTCCACCATAGTCCATTATGCACACACCTCTTCCATTTGCCTGTGTTCTGAATGCAGCCCACAGTCAGATGTCAAGGATCTGCTTCTGTTACGGTTCTATCTGGTCTTTGATTCTCCATATTCCACACATAAGAGAAATCATTTGTCTTTCTCCTGATTTATTTCACACATCATTATCCTTTCCACTTTTAACCATGTCACAAATGAAAAATGTTCATCTTTCTTCTTAATATCTGTGTAGTATTCCATCGTGCATATATACCATATGATGCTAATCCACTCATTTTGGGTGGACACTTAGGGAGTTTCCAAAACTTGGCTGTTGTAAATAGGGTTGCAAGAAACATAAAAGTGTGTATATTCACTCAAAGTAATGCTTTTGTATTCCTTAGGCAGACATCTATGAGGGGAATCACTGGATCATACATTAGACTTATTTTCAGTATTTTGAAACCCATATTCTGTTTCCTACAGAAGCTGGAACAGTCTACATTACCAACAACTGAGTACAGAGATTTCCTTTTCTCCACATCCTCATCAACAGTTGTGGTTTCTGATCTTTTGGATATGGCCCATTTTCACAGGTGTGAGGTGGTATCTCATTATGGCTCTGACTTACATTTTCCTCATGATAAAGAATGATGAGCACTTTACCATGTGCCTACTGGCCATCTGTATGTCTTCTTTGGAAAGGTGTCTTATTTTTCTCTTTTGCCCATTTTTTGGAGGGGACTGATTATATTCTTCTTGTTGAGTTGCATGTGTTCTTTATCTTGGCTGTCCTCCCTTTGTCAAATGTGTGAGGTAAAAATATTTTCTCCCATGCAGTTGGGTGTCATTTTGTCTTATGGATAGTTTCTTTCCCTGTGAAGAAGCTTTTACTTTGAAGCTCTCCCATTTGTTTGTGTTTACTTTTGTTTCTTTTGCTGTTGTAGATGAATCCACAAAGACATCACCAAAGTCAATGTTCTGGGTTTTTAACCTATTCTTTCCATTTATTTTATGGTTTCAAGGTGTCACATTCAAGATTTTAATCCATTTTGAGTTACTTCTTGTGTAGGCTGTCAGATGGTGATCTAGTTTCACCTTTCTGGAAGTGGCTATACAGTTTTCCCCAACACCATTTGTTGAAGAGACTCTCTTTTCTCTGGTGTCTTCTCTTGGGTCCTCTGTCACAGATTAGCTACCCATAGATGCGTGGATTTATTTCTGGATGCTCCACTCTATTTCATGGACCTGGGTGTCTTATTTTTCTTACTGTATCATGATGTTTTGATTACTATAGTTCTGTGGTATAGTTTGAAGTCTGGGAGTGTGTTGACACCACATTTCTTCCTTTCTATCAGAACGATTTTGGCTACTTGGGATACCTTGTGGTTTCATATGAACATCAATATTCTTTGTTCTGTTTCTTTGTACCTTGCTTGAAGGCACTGTTGGAGCCTTGGTTGGGACTGCAATAGATTTGTATGTTACTTTGGGTAGTGTGGTCATTTTCCATGTGCCAGGAATATCTCATTTTCTATTTCTTTGAAAATATTTTGTTTTCATTGTATAGGTCCTTTACCTCCTTTACTAGTTCATGCCTAGGTATTTCATTCTTTTAATTGTGATCATGTATGGTGTTTTCTTGACTTCCTTCTAACTCATTATTTTCATATAAAAGTGGGACTAATTTATTTGAATTGATTTTGTACCCTTCTACTTTACTATATTGATTTATCTTTTCAATAAGTATTTTGGTGGAATTGTTTATGGTGGTGTTTTCTTGACTTCTTTCCCTTCTAACTCATTGTTTGCATAGAGAAAGGCAACTGATTTAAGTTGATTTTGTACCCTGCCACTTTACTATATGATCATGTCATCCAGTTTTAGTAGAATCTTTAAAGATCTTCTAATGCATTTCATCATTTTATCTGCAACTAGTGAACATTTTCCTTCTTTCCAGATTATAATTCCTTTTATATCTTTCTTTTGCCTAATTGTTCTAGCTAGGATTTCTAATATTATATTGATTAGTAGCAGCAAAGGTGAATATCCTTGTTTTGTATCAGATCTCAGGAAAGCTTCAGTTTTTCACCACTGAGCATGCTATAGGCTGTGTTTTTTATATATGGCCTTTACTATATTTAGGAATGTTGTATTTGTCCCCATTTTCTCTACTGTTTTAGCCATAAGTATATGTTAAATTATATCAAATATTTTCTATGAATTTATTATCATATGATTTTTATGTTTTTTTTTTTGTTTATGTAGTGAGTTACATCAATTGATTTTTGGATGTTGAACCATTCTTTTATACCTGCAATAAACCCACCTGGTTATAATGTATGTTCCTTTTGATGTATTTGATGTATCTTGATGTATTTGAATTTGATTTGCTAAATTTTGTTGTCTTTTCATCTATGTTCACCAGGGAAATTGGTCTATATTTCTTTTTCGTGATAGCTTTGTCAGATTTTGGCTTTGGAGTAATGTTAGTCACATGAAATGTTTGGAAGCTTTCCCTCTTTCTCTATGTTTTGGAAAAAGTTTGAAAGAACTGTATTAGTTCACCTTTGAAGACTTGCTAGAACACATTTCAGAAATTGTCGGGCTGTGGGATTTTGTTTATTGGAAGATTTTTGATTCTGTTTAAATTTCTTTTCTTGTGATTGGTCTATTCAAGTTTTCTACTTCTGATTCTGCCTTGGAGAGTTTTAGATTTTTAAGAATTTCCCCTTTTCAACTAGATTATTCAATTTCCTAGCATAGCTGTTTTTATTATAACCATTTCTTTTCTGATTCTACTTAATAGATTTTTCTCCATTTTTAATTGACAGCTAGATATTTGTCTGTTGTATTTTTTCAATAAACCAGTTTTTGTTTTCACTGACCTTTGAACTCTTTTAAATTTCTATTTATTTGTCTCTGCTGTAATTATTTTCTTTCTTCAACTAGTTTTTGGTTATGTTCTCTTTTCCAGTATTTTGAGGTGAAAGACATAGTTGTTATTAGATGAGTTCCTTTTATTTTTCCCTTGCTGTAGGACTGAAATGATATACTTTCCTGTTAAAACTGCTTTAGCACTGTCCTATAGGTTATAAAAGTCTGTGTTTTAATTTTCATTCATTCCAAGTATTTTTTTTATTTCTTATTTTAATTCTTCATTTATCCAGTGGTTGTTCAGTAGTATGTTGTTCAATCTCTATATACTAGCGGTTTTTCTGTTTTCTTTTTGTAGTACCATTGTGCTCAGAGAATATACTAGATGTGATTTCAATCTTCATGAATTTATTGACATTTATTTTGTGGCCCAGCATGTGGTCTATCCCAGAAAATGCTTTGTGTGCCCCAAGAAGTGTGAGAACTCAGTCTTGCAGCACAGGTGCTACAAATGCCTGTTAAGCCCATATGTCTTAACTCAAGGCTATTTTCTCTTGTGTTTGCCATCTCGTTGATCTCTCAGTTGGTGAAGTTGGGTGTTGAAGTCTCCACTACTGATGCTGCCAGTGGACATTTGATAATACCTGACATATATTTTAATAATACTGTATTTGGTGAATATATATAGGTGAAATCTATGTCTTCCTAATGTATTGACCCCGTAGTTAGACAATGTCAATCTCTGTCTTTTGTTACATTTTTTTAGCTGGAATTCTTTTTTATCTGATATAAGTATGTCTGTGCCTCCCCTTTTCTGATTCCTAGTTGTTTTTCAGTCATTTGCCTTGAGTCTATGTTTATCTTTAAAGCAGTAGTGAGCCTCCAAGTTACAACTGCAAGATGTGTTTCTTTTATTGCTCCTGTTGGCCACCCTTTGGCTTTTGATAGATGAATTCTGTCTGTTTATATTTAGTTATTCTTGATATATGAGGATTTGTTATTTCCACTTTGTCCTTAGTTTTCTGGTTCTACCTAATTCCTTATTTTTATAGATTTTCATCTCCTTTAGATAAGAAAGTCCTTGTTTCAATAGTTCTTGTAGGGTATGTCTAGTATTGACAAACTTCAGTTTTTTTTCTGAGAATACCTTTATTTCTCTTTTATATCTAAAATAAAATCTTGCAGGATATATAGAATGCTTGGCTGGCAATTTTTATCATAAAAGATTTTGAATATGTTCTCTCCATTCTCTCTTTGCCCCTAGGATTTCCTTGAAAAGTTAGATGTCAGTTCATGGACTATCCTCTATAGGTAGTACGCTTCTTTTCCCTATTTTCATTATTCTTTCTGTATCTTTAACTTTTGGTAATTTCACAACTGTGTGTCTTGGTGTGGGTATAATTACACTGTGGTAACCAAGTATTACTTTGGCTCTATAGACTTGTATTAGTTCTTTGCCCAGTCTGAGACATTTCCTCTATTATTTCTTTGATTAAATTTGACAATACCATGCTATTCTCTCTTCCCCTTCTGAAATATCCATTATCCTTACTGCCGTTCCAAAGGAAATGGATAAGTCTTGGAATGAGTCTTCATTCTTTCTTCACTATTCTCATTATTCTTCTTTTTGAATCCTTAGTCATTATGGTCTTCAGATTACTTATTTGGTTCTCCATGTACTCTAGTCTTCAATAGTTTTATACAAATCTTTTTATCTCCTCTATTGATTGTTTTCCATACTGTATGCAACTCCTCTATACACTTTTTTTTACTTAAATCTTCAATTTCTGATTTTTGTTCATTTTTCTTTATTTCTCATGTTATCTCTGATTTTCTTCCAATTTTTATAATTTTTAAAGGTAATTTCAAACTCTCTCTCTAATATGAAGATAAAGTCTTCCATATCTTTGTGATTGGATTCTGGAGAATTGCTGCCTCCATTTGAAGATCTCAAGTTGTCATGTGTTGTGTGTTTTGCCTGACTATTTTAGATATTCTCCCCAGGAGTTCTGGAGTTTCAGGGAAAGTCAAAGAGAATATATTCAGGTAAGTGGATACCACTCCTGACTGACTACACTGGCCACCAGCAACCAAGATGACCTTTATTCATAGGTTGTGTGTTCCATATGGACACTTGCAGTTTCTGACTAGACACTCTGGGCACAGACCCACAGATCTTTTGGGGGGAGGGAAGGGTAGTTTCCCTGGCATTCCAAAGTCTCTTCAGTTGCCACTGCATTCTTTGACCTGTTGGATATAGTACTATAAGCAATCTTCTGAGTTCTGCAATTTCTCACTATACAGGGAAGTTGGCATAAAAAACTTACCAGTTCCAGGTCTGTGCTTCCACTGAGTCACAGAGAGAGACACAAAATATGATTCAATCAGACTCAGTCTGCTGTGGCTATTAGCAGTTTCTTTCTATGCACATTAGGTATGGGCTGGAGGTTGCATAGTGTGGAGACAGGGAATAATGGTGATATATTCACTCTTTCTAATGCCTATAGTTTAGGAGTCCCCTGCCAAAAAAGCTATGTGCAATAAGCCCAGAAGTGCTGAACTCTCTCTGCAGTGAAGCAGATGCCAGAAATTGTGCCTGTGGTAGACGACATCTTGGTCAGGTACCCAAGATGGGCACAAAAAATTAAAAAAAAAAAATTAAGCAGACTGAGTCACTATTGCTAGCTGTAGTTTCCTATCCTGCATCTAGATATGGGTCTGACATTGTTTAATGATTATTTTAATAACAGCTGATGTTAGTCATTACTGACAATTTGCTGGGTTTCACTTACTCGATAAACATTAAAATGTATACTTAGCTGGGCACCGTGGCTCGTGCCTGTAAGCTTCAGTCTATGAAGTGGCCGGGGCTAGGGATCACGGTTCGAGTCCCGCCTGGGGCCCGTAGTGAGACCTAGTTCCAAAAAAATAGCTGGGCGTGGTGGCGTGCGCCTGTAATCCCAACTACCTGGGAAGCTGAGGCTGGGGATTGCTTGAGTCTGTGGTACCCCGGGCAATGAGAGCCTGCGGTTCCATGGGGAAAAAAGAGCAAGACCTAGTCTCAAAAAATAAAATAAAATAAAATGTATACTTACCATCTAAAAATGAAAGATATCTGTTGATGGTTTCTGTGAAAGTGTATTTTTCAGATTCTCCTTGCTTGGACTGGTTTAAAGCACCCCAATTATTTGTTGCAAGAATGGCTGGTAGAAATATGTTTGCCAGCATATTCCTAATGCCAGTTAGGAGTCCCTTTGATCCATCCAGAACAGTAAATAGCACTTCCTAAAAGGGTAGTGTTCAGGTGTTATTTTATATGCTAATCCCATTAATTATGAAATTCACAAACTATATTATATTATAATAAGAATAAACTATACATTATATAAAGTATTAGAAAAAACTGAAGTGGTTGTGGTTGAATAACAGGGCTTTAAATTTCACTTACATTGAATAAACTTATATTCAATCCCTATTTTTAACTACTCATTTGTTTGCTCAAGGAGACAATTTACTTGTAGCTTTAATTTCTGCACAAGGAAGGAGACGTGGCCTGGAGCTTATACAATTAAGGGAAATGACACTGAGTTTCCTCCATTAAAAAAAGCTCTCAGTCGCAGGATGCTCTATTCATGAAAAGAGACCAGCAAAACTCTATCACGTTAGGAGCAGTACTTTGATTTATTAAAAATAAGCATTTGGCAATTCATTTCTCAATATATTTGATATTCCTCCAAAATTTACAACTCATAGTTACCAAAATCCTTGAAATTTCCAAAATTGAAGGTGTAAAGTTATCTGTTGTTATGTTAGTAAAGCTGCTTTTGGACCCTACCTAAGGATGATGGCTGATTATCAGTGGAACCAATATCTGATAAAAGTAGAGACACTCAGCCTCTGAGAAGAATGATGAGCCAGACTTGAATCTATCCCCAGTGGTCTGACTTAATCAACCCTGCCTACATAATGATGCTTCCATAAATATTCAAGAGAACAATATTTGGTTCTCCAGGTTGGTGAACACATGTGGCTTGGGAAGACTGGTATACCAAGAGAAGGTTTGGAAGCTTCACATCCCTTTCCCAATACCTTGCCCTATGCATTTATCCACATGGTTGTACTGATTTACATTCTTTTATAATAAACAAGTAACCTAGTAAAAAAAATGTTTCTCTGAGTTCTGTGAACTGCTCCGGGAAATTAATCAAGCTTGAGGACGGGATCTATGGAAATCTCTGGTTTGTAGCATGTTGATCAGATGCATAGGTAACAACTTGTCATCAGTGGGTAAAAGACTGTCTTGTAAGACTAAATCCTTAACCTGGGAACCTGAAATTATCTCCAGGTGAATAATGTAAGAACTGATTTGAATTCACCAATACTCAAATAGTGTCTGAGAACTGCTTGTTGGTGGGAGGGGACCCTAGTCTCATACCAGGAGTCCAGAAACTCAGTTAAAAGAAAGAACAATGAAACTACCCTTTTATCCAAAATTCTCATGGGAAAAAATAAACACTGAACTTGACGGAATTTATCACAAAGAAATCAAAAGTCCAGTATTCATTATCTATGACTGTGACATCTTAATGAAAAAGTGAGTGACACAAAAATCCCAAGCCATGAGATTAAGATAGAAAAACTTGCCCAAAGTCACTAAAGTCATTGTGTAACTGTGAGTGTTTGGCAGTAAAGAATACAATAACTACCAGAGTTTGATACCATTGCCTTGATTTGTGCTAAAGTGTCAGCAGTTTTCCAGTATTGCTTCTGCATCATCAGTCAAATGACAACACATTGAAAATGTAAAATATAAAACAGGAGTGAAAACTTTTTTTAAAATGGCAAATAATATCTGAATATTATGATTAAAATGGGTTTGGCTTCACAGATCCCCTGAAAGTATCTTAGGGAGTCACATTGGGAGCCACTGTTTAGGGTACATGGTTCAATTATGATTGCATTTTCATCATTAAAATAATGTAAGCATAATCAAAGAATGGAGAGATAGAAAATGGGAAGGGGGATAGGAATGGAATGAATAATAAAAAAACACTAAGTCTTCATCGTGCATAGAGAAAAATTATTAGATAATATCTGAACTGTAGAAGAATAGATCAGAGGATATTATTTGGTAAATGAAACAATCTGCTGAGAGTTTGATGATTGATTCTGGACTATGGAATAGAAGCTAGTTTTGTAATCACAAGACTTACAGATTCTCTTCTTTCTTTAAGCTATATACAACTATAATAAAGCAAATAAATTATAAATAAGAACAAGTGAAATTACAGAGAAGTTGGAAAGAGAATTGGTGAAATGGAAGACAAACTGAGAAAATGAATCCACATGTAAAGACATCATGGCAAAACTGCTGAACTTCAAAGAGCAAAGCAAATAGAAGCTGAATAACTATGATGCACACTAACAGGAAACATATTTGCCACAGGAGACTCCAGAGACAATCAAGTATCTCCAAGGAGTCAGGAGGGAATAACAGCAAAATGAAACTCCTAAACCAAGCTAAACAACCTCTCTTAAAGCAATCTCTTGTCAAGTATCAAAAAAAAAAAAAAGCAAAATTAGATTAAATCTCAGTGGCCTTCCTCATTATAAAATATATATGACTCTCTAAGAACAATGAGAACTAATATTTACTGAACTAATATTTACTATTTTACTATGTCAAGCAAGCTAGGACAAATGTGCTTCCATTATTATTCAGTCTCATAACCCTCCAACAAGGCTATCACTATTGAAGACTGTGGAGACTTGTGACTTTAAAAAGATGAGCAAGCTGCCAAAGGATGTCACTAGTGGTAAAAAGAAGAGGCAAACTTGGGTCTATATGACGAAAATTCCTTTTTTACCCACTCTGTCAACCTGCAGTTGACCAGTGTCAACTGGTAACCAGTGTCATGTAGGTCAATTCTAGATGAGTTCTCTCTTCTTCTAAAACCACTAAAGAGTTAAAATATTAAGTGAAGAGGTTAAATAATTAATACTTAAAATTATATGAATAAAAATAAATGTTTCCAGTGAGTGAAAAAGTGTTATTTATTTGCACAACATCTAGAAGAGAGACTTTCCATGAACCTTAGGCAGTATCTAAAAACCCAATTACCTAGATTCTTTGATCTGAATACTTTATTTTCTTAGAACTCACTTCAGTCATGTATAGAGAAAAAGAGAATAAAATGAAGTAACAGTATTACTATGAGAATACACTCAATATCTAACTTTAGGGTAACATGTCAATATCATAGCAGAATAAGATGTCTCCTGATTTTGTTTGTTCCTATACACTCACACACAAATAATAATAATAATAATAATAGAGCCACCATGCCTCAACAGGCGGTCCCCATAGGCATCTTCCCAGCGGGTGGGAGAGATTCAGATGCTCACTTGGGAAGCTTTAGCCAGCTCAGATCAGTTATTAGGAAACTCATAGACCCTGATGTTCTGTGTCACAGCTGCCAGCTGCCCCCACCCATGTGCACCGGGCATCCTCTGCTTACATCCTGGTTGATAGAAGGGGCTCAGGGCCTGCCTGGAAGCTCTGGACTGGACCACCTGAGCACACCACAAGACTGGATCCACCCAGAGTTCAGGAGGTAGGGGGAGGGGTACTAAATCCTTCTGATATGCTTCTACTCCAAGAATAAGGAAAGCACCAACAGTCTAACCCCATCATGGAAAAAGAAGAGAGAAAGGTGAGAATAACGACCCTGGACTCACACACATGCCCCAGAAAAGATCCAAAAAGAGCATGGTGAGAATTCTCGAACATGGAACTGAAAGACCTGTTATAAAGACTATCTAATACAGAACTAGACATGCAACATCACCAGGGTCTGGGAGCCAGAACCCCAGAGGAGAGACACCTCAAACAAGGGCAAGGCATACCCTCTTTTTCATAGGGGGAGTAAGACCACAGAATTATGACAGTGACCTCATCACAGAGCCACGAACAAAAACTAAGAAAACTAGGCAGAACAACCAAATGACTGGCTGTCTCCCGCAAGGATCATTTCAATAGACAAAAGCAGGCTCCCTAAGTCAAAGGGTCTAAACCAAAAGGCAAAGAAGCAGCAAAATAGAACAAAAAATGGAATGGAAGGGACAGCCAGCAAGGAGGGAAAGGCACTGACTCATGCCAAATGAGCCCAGAATGGTTGCCAGATGCAAAATGCGGACTGGAAATCTAAATAGCATTGCCTACCATACCCCAAGAAAACTGATCCTCACCCAGGAAAAGGACATTGCTCCAGAAAAGAAAGAGACCAAAGGGCCAAACACAGTCAAACAGCAATAAGAAAGGAGGCAAAGCGATCAGAGATGGGGCCAAGGGGTATTACTAAGGGGACCAACAAGCAAATATTGTATGAAATCTAAAAACAATTAATTTTTAAAATAATAATTTGATAACTACCTATGACAAAAGATCCTCAATTCATTGTACCCATTTAACTTACATAGTGCTATATGCAAATTATATCTCAATGAACAATCAGAAACAAACAAATTGGAATAAAATGCTTGCCTAGATGTTTTGGGAGAAATGTAAACATACCTCAAAAACACTTTTGCTATTTAAAGCATTTTCATTACGACACCGAACGAAGAATATACACAGTCCTTTAAGGTGCTCTGGGGATGCATTATCTATATACAATCTCATCATTTTTGTCCCTTTGGTTGCTCCAGTAATAGTTCGACCACATTCTAAAAACAAAAAGGAACTTAACATATGAGGCATAACTAATCAAATGTGCTAAGTTACTATGGATATTGCACCATTGTTTCTTGCTTTACTTGACTGTAAGAAATTTGCAATATGATTATGAATAAGGTTTTTTTTTTCCCTAACGATGCCAATAACTGCATTTTGTATAGTGTGGCCACCTCTGATATCTTTCCCTGAGTTCTGCACTTCCGTTCCTTTTGGCTGGTCTGAGGAAAGGCTGTCACACCAATTGTTCTCCTACTGCATGCCACATCCTTTACTTACCTAATTCTTAAATCTCTTTCACATCACAGATAAAATGCCAAAGTTCAGAGAAGCTTTCACTGATTGCCCTGATGATTCAGTCCTAAATGTTACTAAAGATCTACTGAACACACACAGGGCATCCAATTTATATTAAATTGTTCCTTGATCTAATGTCAATGAAAATCACAAATCCTTAATTTAAAAAAAGTATTAAAATTAGTATTTGTTAAATGGCTGGCTGCAATATTAATAGGCAAAAAAAAATCAGCAGTTCCAACTTGGGACAATAATAAACTCAAAATATGTTTTTAAAATATTTTTTAAATTCCCATCAAAAAATGTTTTTTTCTGCCCAGTCTTCCTGGTAGAAGGTAAAAATTCCAAACCAATGAGTGATGTCCTGAATAGACTCTATCTATATCTCCATGCAGATGAGGTTTCTGGCACCAAGGACTACAACTGGCAGCATGCCATGAACCTGACTTCCTGAATGTAGGAGGAGAGGGAACTGATGAAATCTGGAAGTTGACTAGGTAGTCACATTGGGCTTAAAAGAGTAAACAGATAGTGTGTGCTCATTCTCTTGCTTTTCTAATTTCAGCCTGCAAATTGAAGGTTGCACAGATAGAGTTTCCTTGGTGGGCATTGCTGGTGGGACTGATAATCTAGCCATATATCAGTCGATTAATCATCTCTCTGTTCTCCCTTTAGCATTTTCCTTACAAATAATTTTTTTTTAAATTTCTCTCTGAGTCTGCTTTTGGGTTTTGTCCCAAGTCCTTAAACATGCAGGGGAGTATTTACAACCCAAATAATTTCTATTTCCCCCAAAGTTGCCCTAAAACATTCTTTCTCTTTTTTTTTGGGGGGGGGGGTTCTGTGAACAGAATTGATTCC
This sequence comes from Uropsilus gracilis, assembly GCA_004024945.1. Lineage (NCBI taxonomy): Eukaryota > Metazoa > Chordata > Mammalia > Eulipotyphla > Talpidae > Uropsilus > Uropsilus gracilis. The sequence goes on from PVHY01000176.1 coordinate 27,368, forward strand.
GCGGAACACCTGTGATTCTGTACAAACAGTCTCGGGTTCCTGCAGGGGTGGGCATGTAAGATTAGACTAATTTGATTCCTGCAAAACTATATATGTTACAGACACACAAAGATAAAAGGGGATTTTTTGAATGATGTCACTGTAAGTGATAGATCCTAAAGAAACTGCCCCAAATTCATGGCAAAGTCCTATTTCTGTCTTTCCCAAGGCCTAATTGTCCCAGTCATTCGAAATTTTTTGAACTACCCACAATTTTTTTTTGCTTATATATTCATGTCTAGTTCTATTGATAGCAGACAAAAATACCTGATACAAGGTATGTAGTCATATTAGAGGTCAAAGTTTATTCATGGAGGTTGGTATGGAAAGTTGGTATAGAAAGGGGAAGTAATATCTTCACCTTTTCCTTGAATAAGAAAACCTGAATTTCTCCCATTCAGCATTTGTCTCATTCAGAATTTATCCCGCAGCATTCCCATCATGCTAGCATATAACCCTAATAAAATATCCTTACCATAACCAGGTACATCTCCTTCCTGATATAAAATTTTCAATGTCTTAGAACCATCTTTCATAAAAAAACGAGTAAATGGATCCAACTATAAAAGAAAAAATGATTATCAATAATATAATGAGTAAACTACAATAAAATGAACCAATTCTTATGTTGGGTCATATTATACTACCTTAATCATTTTGTAGATGAAGAAAATGAGGCTCAAAGAGTTTATTCAAGGTACACAAAGGTGATTACATTAGAGTCAGATTTAGAATCTGAACTAATTTAACTTCAAAATAGAATACAGAATGAACTATATTTCCAAAACTACATTAACCATCTACATATACACATGGAATGTTACTTACCTGACTTCACAGAATCTTAATTGGAGAAAGTCAATATGTTGAACAGGAGGTAAATATAAAGTATTAATAGAGAAATTGTTCTAGAACAGTTGACTTGGGAAACAGGAATCCTGACTCATTAAATCATTTTCTTTAAACAATTATTTAAAGAGCAACATTTTCAACAATTGTAATTTGACATTTACTGCAGTCAAATGTATTAAGATAATAGCAAGTGATTATAAGATTGTTCCATATTTTTGAGCATAAAGTTTATTCAATTACCTATAAGTCAAAGTACTACAAAAATAACAAAACCAATAATTAGCAGAAGAAAAAGGAAATTAATAATCATAGAAGAAAAACAAAATAGAAATTTGAAAGAGGGTGCAAAGGATCAACGATACTGTCTCTGATACTGACTAATACTGATACAATCGGTTCTTAGAAAACATTAACAAAACAAACCTCTACCCAACCTCATTCTGGAAAAAGGAGAATTTTTTAATAAATAGAATCAGAAATAAAAGAGAAATTACAACACACATTTGAGAACTATTGAGGATCCTGAGAGTATTATTAACATCAGTAAGTCAGAAAACTGAATAACCTACATGGAATTGACAAGTCTTAAAAATGTCAACCCTTCGAGACTTAACCTAAACAGATCAATAATATAAGCAAGAAATGGAAGTAGTAATCAAAAATCTATCCAAAAACAAAATGAGTTCCACCAAACCTTCAAAGATAAGTTGACATCCAGTCTTCTCAAATACTTCCAAAAACAAGAGTGAACACTTCCAAACATATTTTTTGAGACCAAACCTTCAAAGATAAGTTAATATCCATCCTTCTCAAATACTTCCAAAAACAAGAAAGAGTGAACACTTCCAAACATATTTTGTGAGACTGCTGTCACTCTGATACTAAAACCTAATGAAGACATTGAAAAATGAGAGCAAATTGCTCTAATATACACACACAAAAAAATCCCAACAACATTTTAGCAAACTAAATTCAACAATACATCAAAGGGATCATACATCATAACCAAGTGGCTTTATATCAGGTATACAGGGATAGTTCAACACCCAAAAATCAATTGATAGAATTTATTACATCAACAAAAGAACAGATAAAAACCATATGATAATACATGCATAAAAAGCTTTTGATAGGAATCAACATACATTATGACAAAATTGGGAATAGATGGGACATTCCTCAACACAATAAAAGTTATATACAAAAAACACACAACAAATATGATAATCAGTGGTGAAAAGCTTTTCTTCTAAAATTTAATACAAGACAGGGATTTGCTGTCCTGTTTCACAACTGTTTTTTCAGTATAGTACTAGAAGTCTAGCCAGATTAATTAGGCAAGAGACAGAACTCCAATGTGGAAAGAAGAAAAGCTATCACTATTTGCAGGTGACAAGATAATATATGCAGAAAACCTTAAAAATTCCACTAAAATATTTATTGAAAAGATAAATCAACATAGTAAAGTAGAAGGGTACAAAATCAACTCAAATAAATTAGTCCCGCTTTTATATGAAAATGAGTTAGAAGGAAGTCAAGAAAACACCATAAATGATCACAATTAAAAGAATGAAATACCTAGGCATGAACTAGTAAAGGAGGTAAGGGACCTATACAATGAAAACATAAAATATTTTCAAAGAAATAGAAAATGAGATATTCCTGGCACATGGGTTAGAGGATTAATGTTGTGGAAATGGCCACACTACCCAAAGTAACATACAAATCTATTGCAGTCCCAACCAAGGCTCCAACGGTTCCTTCAAGCAAGGTGCAAAGAAACAGAACAGAGAACATTGATATTCATATGAAACCACAAGGTATCCCAAGTAGCCAATATGATTCTGATAGAAAGGAAGAAATGTGGTGTCAACACACTCCCAGACTTCAAACTATACCACAGAACTATAGTAATCAAAGCATCATGATACTGTAAGAAAAATAAGACACTCAGGTCCATGAAATAGAGTGGAGCATCCAGAAATAAATCCATGCATCTATGAGTAGCTAATCTGTGACAGAGGACCCAAGAGAAGACACCAGAGAAAAGAGAGTCTCTTCAACAAATGGTGTTGGGGAAAACTGTATAGCCACTTCCAGAAAGGTGAAACTAGATCACCATCTGACAGCCTACACAAGAAGTAACTCAAAATGGATTAAAATCTTGAATGTGACACCTTGAAACCATAAAATAAATGGAAAGAATAGGTTAAAAACACCAGAACATTGACTTTGGTGATGTCTTTGTGGATTCATCCACAACAACAAAAGAAACAAAAGTAAACATAAACAAATGGGAGAGCTTCAAAGTAAAAGCTTCTTCACAGGGAAAGAAACTATCCATAAAACAAAATGACACCCAACTGCATGGGAGAAAATATTTTTACCTCACACATTTGACAAAGGGAGGACAGCCAAGATAAATAAAGAACACACGCAACTCAACAAGAAGAATATAATCAGTCCCCTCCAAAAAATGGGCAAAAGAGAAAAATAAGACACCTTTCCAAAGAAGACATACAGATGGCCAGTAGGCGCATGGTAAAGCGCTCATTGTTCTTTATCATCAGGGAAATACAAGTTATAACCATAATGAGATACCACCTCACACCTGTGAAAATGGTCATCTCAAAAAGATCAGAAACCACAACTGTTGATGAGGATGTGGAGAAAAGGAAATCTCTGTACTCAGTTGGTGGTAATATAGACTGGTCCAGTCCAGCCCCTACATGAAACAGAATTGAGGTTTCTCAAAATACCAAAAATACATCTAACCCCTCCTAAGTATCTGCCTAAGGAATACAAAAGCACTAATTTGAAGGGATATATACACGCCCATGTTCTTTGCAACCGCAACCCTATTTACAACAGTCACATTATGGAAACAACCTATATGCTAAGGACAGAGTAATAAATCAGAGAAAAATCAGTATTCATACACAAAGGAGTACTATTCAGATATAAACAAAGGATGAGTTCTTCCCTTCCAACACAGATGGAAGTAGAGATGATGATGCTAAGAAAATAAGTCAGGAGAAAGACAATACCAAATGGTTTCACTTATATGTGGAATATGGAGAAACAAAACAAAGGGTGAGATAAATTAAACCAATAACAAATTCTTGACATCTGACTGCAAAACTGAGGCAACCAAAATGGAAGAATAGGATCAAAGCAAGGGAGGGAGTGGTTCCCAGTGTAGCATGGTGGAGCATTACTAGGGTTTTGATTTTGGGTGTGGTGTGAAAATACACATTTTTAGAGGTTTGAACCTCTAACCCCTTAAATAAACACAGTGATGTAATGAAGTTTTGATAAACATGATTGTGGAAAAAATTCTTATGAATTTCAAGATGGTAACAGGAGATCTTTAAACCAAGAACAGGACTTTTCAATACAGGGGACTTTCAAACACATAGCTCACATGCCATGAAAACACCCTAAGAACAAATGTACATTCCCTTAAAGATCTTTGGTAACAGTAAACCATACCCGACTTGCAACTGATTCTATGTCATGTTTTATGTACATATATTACATACTTTTCTATCCTTTTCCAGTTAAAATAGCTTGGAGCTACTGAACTCTCCACATCAATTATATTCCCATATCACTCTAACGCAGTGAGGCAAGTTGAAAAAGAAAAAGAAAGAAAAGGCAATCCCATTTACAACATCAGGGGAAAATCAGTTCTAAAATATCATGGAAGAAATGGAAGTCAGACAACTTTCCAGAACTTGGCAACACTGCACCAAGCATGGTGTAAGAAGGGGTTCTTTAAGGAACCATTCCACAGAATCTGGTTTCCTAGAGCAAAAGCTAAAGACTTTTGCCCAAATTCACTGATTCCTATAAAAACAGAGACTATGAACTGCAATGATGAGGACATCACCACAGCCCATCATCCAACTCTGTCACAAGCACATCCAGCGGAACAATGCACTCACCAGCAGCACACACCTGCTTACACTCTCACTGGGGTTCCAACCTCACCCACTCCTAGATTTGATAAAAAAGCTCAAGCATCTGATGGCGATGTAATCAAAAATTAATTGAGAACCAGAGAGGGAGCTGCCACACTGTTTTTGAGTGCTCCTGTGAATATCATACATTATTATAGTGAAAGCTAACAGTTAAATTCACACATCCAAAGCTCACTTTTCAGAGTGAATGAGAGACTATTAATAATTATACCTGGAAAATAAGCATATTTCAGGACTGTTTCCCACATGCTGAGGCATGTAGTAATCACATGGTGTTCTACTATCCATCTGAAATAGCCACTGTTCCCTAGCTCACATTTATGTATTATTATAGGTTACTGGGCATTTTTTTTCAACCAAATGATTTGCAGAAGCAGTTCATATAACCTGCATTTCTTAAATATTTCTCTACCTGTGTTTGACTAGCCCTCTAACTTCTAATCCATTTTGAGTTAGAATTTTAAGCCAATTCTTACTCCCTTTTCCTTACTCCTCAACATAAACCTAACTGGAAATATTATCAACCACTGTAATTATATTTTAACAATTTTTTCTCCAGTTAGTAAAAAGTTCAACCTTCTATTTTGTTATTGATGCCATCGTCTCCAGCTCCTTAATTAGTTACATCTCAGAAAGCAATTTAAAAATGAGACTTACTGTTGGACAATCCAAAATTAATTCTTCAACTGTTGCCATGTCCAGCCCAAGCTTTTCTGATAAAATTTCAAATATATATTTGTATAAAGGGTCAATTTTCAGTCTTCGGTTTTCCCTGGCCTCTCTGTATCTTGCCTAAAGAACGAAAACCACAAGTACACATTGTGATTAGGAGGGAAATCCACTAACCTATTTCAAAGTGATCCATATGAAGAATCTATATAAGCAAAACCTGTTTCTCTTTCAAGGTCTCCTGTAGATTTGGAATGCCACTCAAGCTCCGGCGATATCTGGACGATTTACGGGAAGACGCAGAAAACATTTCGGAAACCACAGACTGAGCCAACCGAGGTGCAAGCCTAGATCGAACTCTTTGTGTGTCCATGTATTCATCGTCAGAAGGAAGAAGATTCAGTAAATCACTTGCAGAAGGAGTACGAACTTTCTCAGCAGAGACTCCTCCTGCAGACAGGCCCTCCTCCCCGGTGGGAGGCGGAACCTCTCCGTCTGGAGGGGGCGGGGCTCCTTCTGAAGAGGATGGGGCCTGTCCTTCCTCTGGGGCTGGGACCTCGCCTTCCCCAGGGAGTGGGGCCCCATCTTCAGGAGCGGAAGGGGCAGTGTCCTCTGAAAATGAAGGGGCTGCTTCTTCTGGAGGGCGTAAATCATCTTGATTATCGCTCATCTCTGTTCTTCCCTCTGACAGAGCACCTTAAACTTCAAATCCTAGGATTATAAAATGTTTTATTTTAAAACTGTACAGTAAATTGAATGTTCTGTGTTAATTTTCTCTTCCCACTATGGCTTGTTTCCCTCATATTTTTTTAACCTTCAAATTCTCTTTATTGTCTTTTCTCACTTCCGCATACAGAGCTTCTCCACATACATTTCTTGTGATTATAAATGCAGCATGCAGTTAGAAAGTCAAATTGTCAGGTACAATTTTGTCTAAAGGAATATTTTTTAAGGAGGATAACACAAATACACACACACTTAACCTGTGACTTTTTCAGATAATCAGTCCTCTTCATGATCATATGACCCTGGGGGATTTTGCTTTACACACAACCCATTCCTGTCATCATAACTCCTGCAGCATAGTTCTGGCCTCAGATATATAAAAAATGCAAAAGGATTGAGAGTCATTGTATGAGAGGATCAGCTGGTGATCATAGCCAAGATAATGACTTGCAAAAGTGACCAAGCAAACAATTACATGGACTAAAATGTTCCTTACTTTCAGGAGTTGTGTGATACCATTCACTAATCAACTCAGCCATCTCATCTCAGCATAACCAAGAACCCCCAAAAAGCATAAAACATCCTCTTAGGATGTTTGAGTGAATGAATGTTCCTAATTCAGGCTAGAATGTGACTCTCAATGGTATTATATGATGTATAAATCTAATTTACCCAGTCAGAAAAACTAATTATAAAGGCGTACAGAACCTATCATGGGCAATAACCATGAAAAGTAGGGTACATCAGCAGAACATTTACAGAAAATAAAAATGTAGGGTAATAATGAAGTTTCCATTAAAATAAACATATTTCCCAGATATGGTTAAGATCCAGAAACCAGTAAATACTTCAAGGACAAAAAGAATACTCTCCAAAGCAGAAGGTGGCATTCTAATAAGAAATTCTGAGGACACTGTTATGAACCTGATCCAAGTAATAATCTGCTCCTCAAGGAAGGACAACAGCAGCTCCCCTTTAGACAAATCTGCACCCCACTGCTGCACTTTCCAAGTTTTCCAAAGAATCAATAAATACCTAAAACTGTTGTCCTTGATATTCTACCTAGACAAGGACAGAAATAACTGAGTTTTTCTGGTTTAGCTGTCAGTTCACCTGACACCCACCACCAAGATGTGCAGACAAGAATGACTGTTTGCAAACTGTCTGCAGTCTTTTTCCTTACCCTTCTCTCTTTTCTATTTATTCCAGTTTTCCCTTTGTTCCTTGGCCCTCTACTATTTATTTTCTTCATACATTACTCTAGTATTTATCTTCTTCATACCTTAGCATATTTGTTTAGAAAATAACTAATGAAAAGTACCTGAGTTATTGACACAACAAAGATCTACAGTACACAGTGGTTGTGTCTGCATTACATTCTTAAACTTGAAATTGGCTTTGAGAAGTTGGTCATGTAATTTATAATAACTAAAGAATAAGAATGATGATACCTATTAGTGAAATCATATCAACTGCCTGTCACTTGTGCTTTTGAATTTTGCAAAATAATTCATTTTACTTAGTAGGAGAATTTGCGTGCCTCCTCTCAAAGTATATTCATAGGCATGGTTGTTTAATTTCTGAAACCAAAGTAACATCTACTTTAATTTCAATATCATGATAAAACACTTGTACTGATTGAACTCAGTAAAACTGAAGAGTTGCTCTGTAGGAACTAATGCTTTTTATAGAGCTGCATGGTTAATTAAGTCACTATTATTTAAACTATCAAGAAAAAGTTAAAATTGAATCATGATATTTTAAGAAATCAGGAAAGTATACAATAAATCTTAATGAGCTTTTTATCTAAAAATAGCTATAATATTTTAAGTGGTGACACAGATTAAATTTTCAGAAAATATTACTATCCAATATAATTTATTTCCTGAGGATTCTAAATAGTTGAGATTCATGGCACATAATTTCAAAATCAGGAAAAAAGCTTAGAAATGATCAAGGTCAGCTCACCCTTCTCATGGATAATGAAACTAAGATCCAGAAAAGTTACAGGTTTTACATCCAATTATACAGTCAAGAACTATCTTTCTAAACTTCATGTCATACACATTACTGCACTACTTAAACTCCTACTTTGGATGCTAAATACAAACTCTGTGTCCTTCTGGGACTACTGTTGCCTTTGCACTTTGTGCTGCCAGCAGTCACAGCAGCTCTAGCAGTTCCTGAAACAAGAAGTTTTCTCACCTGTAGGCATTGGCAAGACGCTCAGGCTAATGATGGAAGCAAACATACTAACAAATGCTTTTACTTTCATTATAGCAGCCCAACATATTCACAAGGATCTCTAGATTCAGAGGATAAAGCACAGGAAAGAAAACCCTAGGGGGGAGCTGTCATATTTGAGTTTCGTAGAGAAAACTGGGGAAATGATGTTTTCAACAATTATGTGCTAGTTTCTGTGTTTGCTGTGATATATATTGTGCTTTTTAAAGAGAGAGATTATAACTATTCTAGTATGTTCAATATATTTTATTTTTAACAATATGTTCAACGTACATACTTTAGCATTTCTAAAATGCTAAAAGTTCTAATTTAGTTGATTCTTTCAACACTTATATTTTGATGTGATGATGGATTTCATTTTCTAAATAAATGATTGAGCTCACATTTACCAATTTTAAAACTTAACACAGACTATAGTAATAAAGGCAATGTAGTATTGGGATAAGGATAGACATACAAGATGCACTCCATTGTTCATTGCAGTACTATTTTACATTGTTATGGAAAGTACCGAAATGCCCATGGACAGGGTGATGGATTAAGAAGATGTGGTATGTAGACATGTAATGCAGCTCAGCTATTAAAAAAAAAAATTACCTCTTTACACTTGTGACATGAATGGAGCTGGAGGGGACTATGCTAAGTAAAAAAATCAGAAGGAGAAAGACAAATATTTTCCTTCATATGTGAAATAGAGGAAGAAAGCCCAAAGAAACAGACCAAATGAACCCTAGAAATATGATTGCAGAACTTAGACTGCTAGAGGGGAAAGGAAGGAGGTGGTAGAAACAAAGAGGGGAAGGGATCCAATGGCCATGAATAAAGGATTTTGTGTGCTTTGCTGGTGGGTGTGGTGTAGTAACATACATCTGAGGAAGTGCAAACCTCTATCCTTAAATCATATACAGTGTTGGAGTGGAGAGCAATGTTAGTTCAATTAAGAAAAGAAGGAAATGGGAGCAAGGGGAGTGATGGAAAGGGAGATGGAAGGGAAAGGGAAGAAAGAAGAGAGACAAACATATTGGCTACTGAAATAGATTTGTGAGACTACATACAAACTCATAAATTCACAACCAATTATTTTTCACAAGGAGTTCCAAGACAGTTCAATTGAGAAATAGTAGTCTTCTGAGACTGAGACAACTGAAAAACACATGTAGAAAAGAGAATTTGGATCTAATGCCATATGTAAAAATTAACTTATGACTTATCAAAGACATAAATGTAAGAGCAATTCCTATAAAACATTTACAAGATTCATGTGAAAATTTGTGCTATGGATTAGGAAGTGTTGCTTGAATCTTGGAATAAGCAATGGCATCTTAGCTATGAACCAAAAATCATAGCATTCAAAAGACTTCATCAAAGTTTAAAGCTGTTCAGTATCAAAAACACTATCAAAAAGTAAAACAATAACCCACGAGGTAGGAAAATATTTGCAAATCATATCTAATAAGGATCTGGTATCCAGAAAACATAAAGAATTCTTAACAACTCAACATTTACTAAACAAATTACCAATTCCAAAATGGATGATTTTTAAATGGGCAAAGAATCAGAATCAACATTTCTGAAAGAAGATATTATAAATGGCAAACAAACACATGAGAAGATGCTTAACATTATCAGCCATTAGATAAATGCAAATCAAAGCCACAGTGAGATAGCACTTTATATCTACTAGTATGGCTATAGATATAGCTACAGATATAGATATATAGATATAGATGTATAAATTTTTGGCCATAATTTTTTTAAGACAACGGAAAATATTGGCAAGTGTATAGAGAAACTAAATCTTCTAGTAAAAATGTTAAATATACAGTCTCAATGAAAAACACTTTGACAGTTCCTCAAAGAGATAAACATTAAATTACCTAATGACCTAGTAATTATACTCTAAGGTGGAATTCTACTAGCACTTATACCCAAGAGAGTTTATGACACACAAAAATTTGTATGCACACAAAAATTTATATGCAAATACTCATATTCATATTCTTGTTCATAATACCTAAAAAGTGGAAACAAGGCAAAAGTTCATATAAGTAGAATGGATAAATATGGTATATCCAGGTAGTATAATATTATTTAGTCATAAAAAAGAACAAAGGACTGTCACACACTATAACACAGATGAACCATAAACATCACTAGCAAAAGAAGACAGTCACAAAAGACCACATATTGCATGAAATATAGAAAAGGCCCAGAAATAATAAATTCAAAGTCAGAAAGTAATTAGTGGTTGCCAGGGGGTAATGGAACTAACTGCTAATAGGCATGGGTTTCATTGGGGTGATGGAAATATTCTGGAATTAGACAATGGTGATGGTTGCAAAGCCCAGTGAATGTAATAAAGACTACTGAAGTGTACACTTTAGCATGGTGAGTTTTATGTTATGTAAACTATATCTCAATCTTACAGTGTAAATTAACATAAAGAATATATGATAAACACTGCACTGAGGAAATAACTAACTTATTGGTTTCTATTAGAAGGTTTTAGTGTGGAAAACTTTCCCTTAAACCTAGAGAGGGAAAGTTTTTTTGTTTTTTTAACTAAATAATAAAAAACAAAAAAAATAAATAGATTATATTTGGGTATTATATAACCCATTTGTAGGCACCAGTTTCCTGCCCCTTTTGTGCCTCCACAGCCCCATGTCAGCCTCCAACACACTCACATAACACATGTGCTTCTTGCTCAGTGATTTGTAATCTTGCAAAAGATATTAAAACTTAAAATACCAGTTCAGTTAAATACTATCTACGTTACCATAGGTAACCAGTTAGGCTAAACAGTATCTATGTTTACCAACTTCAAGCTAAATCTGTAGACTAAAAGAAGAAAAATTAAAAGCAGGCAAAAAGGAAAGGGGAAAGGAAAAGAAGGGAAGAAAGTTGGGTGGAAGACAAAGAGTAAAATAAAGAGGGAAAAAATGAGAGTTTTTTTCCTCCGTTTGTGTCACTGCCACCAACTATTACATGCCCAGGACTATTTCACTCTGGGAAACAGAAATGAATTCCATGTGCTCAGGAATTTACAACCATGTTGGAAAATAAAGTAATCTTCACAAATTGATCAAGCATGTAAATTACAAAGTTCTACAGGAAAGTGTTTTTGAGAAAGAAGAAATAATGTGTACAAAATAGACAAAGAAGATTTTATGAAGGATTTGGATATAAATTGACCTTGAAAGATGAGTGTGATTCAACGAGAAGCAGAGAGAAAAAACCTAGAAAGAGAAGTGAAAAAAGGTAAAGCCATAAAAGCAATAAGTCAAAAGGGAGAGAATTTAGTTTCTCCAAAGGGCCACAAATAGCAAGGATTCAGAATCTGTAAAATAAATACATGAAAAATAATAAAATGTAGGGTTTTTTAAAGCTTCTTTTGTTTTCTTTGTCTTGTTCTCTTGTTCTCTTTCTTTTCATTTGATAATCTAATAAATATAACCTATACTCACAATTCAGTTAGCTATATTTAAAACTAGCATAACTATATATTCCATTCTATGTTTTCTAACATCAGTTTCCTTGGGATTTATGTAACTGTCTAAAAGGAAAAAACAATTTGTGAAATACAATAGAATACTCACAAGATTATTTCTATGTAAATAGTTTATCTGTACTTTATTCACTGAGAGCTAACATATATTTAAAGCTAAGGGCAGACATATCAACAACACTGGCAACAAGTGCTGGTGAGGATGTGGACTGTGTACACTGCTGAAAGGAATGCAAAATGATTCAAACACTGTGAAAAGCTATGTGGAGGACTCTCAAACTACTAAAAATGCAGCTACCCTATGACTCAGTGATTTCACTCCTGGGGATCTAGTCAAAGTATACAAAAATATTATTTCAAAAGGAAACCTGCAGGCCTATGTTTATTGCAACATTATTTACCATAGACAAGATATGGAAACAGCCCAAATGCCCCAAAATAGATGAATGGATCAAAAACTGTGATGCATTCACACAATGGGATATTACTCAGCAATCAAAAAGACAAAACTCATACCACTCACAGCAACATGGATGGGACTAGAAGGAACTATGCTAGCCAAAATTAATCAGAAAAAAAAAAAGATAAATACCAGATGGTCTCACTTATAAGTGGAATATAGAGAAACCAAACAAAGGGCAAAGAAAATGTCAAAACCAGCAAGCTGAAAACAGAACTAAAGCATAAGGCAGGAGAGGTGAGGAAGGGGAACAACAGGGGAGGGAGGAATAGAAACGATTTCTTCCTCTAACAAAATAATTTAAGATATGTTCCCTACATGCATTTCAAATGTGAAATTGTATTTGGCATATTATGAACTTTAAATATTAAAATATCAGATGGCTATATTCAAACAGTGATACCATTATTTAAACTAGAAAATATATATGAATACCTGAAATTAAGAAATACCTAAAAACCACAGCAAATCTTGACTATATACCTGAAGTGGAAAAATATTAGCAAATATAAATGAACTTATATATATATATTATACAGGTGATGTTGGTTGTTCACTGCAACATTTTTGTAATTGTAAAATGAACAAGAAAACACACTCCCTGGAAAAAACAAAATGACTCTTGATAAATGATCTATTCACTGTACGGTAGTACCCTGTTCAATAAAAATCTTACACAGTTAAGAGACAAAAAAGAATAATACAAAATTATATATTATAGGAAGATCTCCCAGACATAATGCTACATGGAAAGAAAAAAATCAAGGTAATAATATATTGCAAAATGATATCAACTGTATATATTTTAAGTGTATATATTTGTAAATGATACTGCATCTATTCTGAAATGCATACTTTAAAAGGTTTAGTTAGTAGTATTTTTCCTTACTTTTTTTTTGATGCAGTTATGATGCACATTTTCCATTTATGTACTTGAGTAAAATTGCTATTAGTAATAGTTTATTAAAAACTTCTCAGGAAAGGGATACAATAATTATTAAAAATAATCACACCAAGTAGAGGTGGAAGTAGAGCAAGTAGGAAGTAGAGGAGTAGGAAGTAGAGGAAAAATTATACTTTTCAATATTATGGCTTTCTGTATGTTTTTTAAAAAACATTATATATATATTTGACTTGTATTATATTTGTATCATGTACAACAACATACCATATATATATATATTTATATATATTTTCTTCCTCTGCATCTATATACATACGCATTGCAGGTTGTAAAATTTAGGACCTAAAACACCCCATGGATTTAGGATTTAGCAAGGTTACTTCTGTAATGAAGAGTCAGGTCTTTTATTCCTAGTGTTTACACTGTGCTTGGCCTAGAAGAGCAGAGTGAATGCTGAGTAAATACCCCCTCACCTTCTCCCCTCTACCCATCTTCTCAATGACGACTTGCTGCATGTGCCGTCATTTTATATTCTCACCACCCCTTCTCCTTAAACTCAATCTTGGAGCTTCCTTAAGCAGTCCACAAAGTCACTCTCAGCCCTCTGAGGAGCAAGAAGCCTCTGACCTCTCCAGAGCAGGAACACTGGAGTTTGTGCACAGTCACTTTAATCATAGATTTCCCTCTTGCATAGAGAGAGTTCATTCACAATCGTTCAAAGCCTTCAGAATACTTGGCCACTCTGACTAAACATAAAACTGACAAGTTCCTCCAAAGCAAAATGCATTAGTTGGGGAGACAGCGCGTTAAATATACACAGGAAAAGTCTGTGCAACACATTCCCTCCTCTCCACCCTCCCTCCACCCCTCCCCCCAAAAAGTGAATTAACCAAGAGTTGAGAGAGTTTAGCAGGAAGAGAAACCTCTGGATAGAAAAACTTGGGAGAAGATGACATCTGAGTTGGGTTTGAAGAAAAACTATAGTGGAAGTTGGAAGAGGGGAGCATTTTAGGCAGAAGCAAGAAAAGTAAAGGGCTCAGCTTGTTTAGGAAAAGTGGTAAATTCAGCGATGAGATTTTCAGGGTGTCAAGGAGGGTAGAGAAGAAGAAAATATTCCAGAAGAGATAGGTATGTTGTGTTTTACTTTGGAATTCTTAAAGGGGGTAGTGAGAGCATGAAGTCACTTAGCTGTCCAGTGACTGGACTGGGATTCACCCAGGTCGGTGACTTCGCTAAGTCTGTGTAGCTGCATGTTCACCTGGCAGGTGGTGAGGATAGTATTAGCATCTCCAGTATCCCGGATGAGAAAAGCAGGCGCTGCCCTACCCTTTCCACCCAGGATCTTCTCAGAGGAGGGCCCCCAGGGTCAGAGCCAGCCAAGCCGCCACTCCCAGGGCGTCAGGGACCTTCACTCACCGCCACCGCGCTGCCTGGTCGGGCCCACAGCGGCTCACTGCCCCGAGGGAGCTGCTCCGGGTCTCCTCCACCACCGAGGCCTGGCCGTTGGGAGTCCGAGAGCGGTTTGCTCCGGTCACCTCGCGCGGGCTACGCAGTAGCACGTTGCTCCCAGCGGGGTACGGGCTGCAGAGTAAAGGGTGAGGGGTGAGGAGAAGGTGGGGGGTTCTGGCTTAAAGCCTGCCCCCTGCCCCAGCCAGGTGCACTTCCCAGCCTGGTTACTCTCTATCAAGACCAACAAGTTAAATGTTGTTTAGAGGCCCCTGGACACTGGAGGGCAGCTATCTGTAGATGCACACAGTAAGGGGAGGGATTTGGAGTTTGAGAGGATTCCAAGGTGTGTGTGCTTTGAGGGGGAGTGGCATGGAAATGTGTAAATATGTAATATAGTGTTTTCTATAATATTAACAAACTGAAGTTGTTTAATGTTTCATTTGAGAACATCAAATGTTGTTTGGTGTTTGATCAGAAAAAGTACAATATGATGTATATTCTAAAGGAAACTGACTTCTTTTAAAAGTCCACCTATCTTCCTTTCCAGTACATTTCTGCTTTTCTGTAACATTGTCTCACACCGTATGAAGGGTGTCTGTTTTAATTGGGTATTAGAGTGGATCTTTGAAAGTAGAGCAGAGTGAAAGATCTGGCTACAAACTGGGGAACAAAAAAAACCTAATGAATATAAAAATTAAAGGTGAGATAAACTACTGTCCATCTGTATTAAGAAACACCATGAAACTGTATTAAGAAACGCCATGAAACATGCAGACCTGTCTGCTGACGATAAACTACTGCCTTAAAGAGTGGGTATGCAGTTAAGAAGGTGACTGCAACCACTGTATGACTGAAGAAAAATCACTCATTTCCCAGGGAAGGAGGCTTGCTTTTTTATTGCTTGCTGCAAAAGATGCTGAGTCCTTATAGCCCTGGACTCCTGAGCTGTCCTGAGATCCACTAATCCCCTAATCTACTGCCTGCATCTGGACCCAGGGTGTCACCCACAGGGATTTAGGAGAAGAATTTAGTTCCTACTGCATATTCCTGCTGCATATTCCTGCTATCCATTCCACCCTGAGCAAGAATTTCAATCTCTCTCTCTCTCCCCCTTCTTCCCTCCCTCACTCCCTTCCTCCCTTCCTCTTATTCTTACTTTTTCTCCATTTTTTATCTCACTGTCTATTCTTGAGACTTATGGAGTTATGGCACATTTAATGCTTAACATCTTGCCAGCCAGTAGTATATCTATCAGCAATAAGAAACAAATCTATGTAGTAAGAAACAAAAGACAGATTATGTCCTTCTAATAGCATTAAATATATTGATATACCTTAGCCCACAACCCCCTCTCTTGAAGATATATTCTAAAGAAATAATACTCCATATCAACAGAGTTTCTGTTCTGAGAATGTTCATGGCATTATTACATTTGTAGAACCATGATTCACGTGTTGGGTTGCAACGTCAGGTGCACCCCAGGGGTAATCTGAAACCAAAGGGAGCACAAAAGGACACAGAAGAGGTAGGTAGACTACTCTCAATTGGTCAGTGGCAGTTTCAATAACCAAGGTAACTTACCTTTGTCTTGGGCAGCTACCGGATGGGTAGTTTTCTGCACCTGCCCACCAAACTTTAAAGTTTATGTAGCTTAAAAGCTCAAGTGTATTTATGTATTTTGTCCTAAGCAGTCGATTATATTGTTGCACAGTTTAAAAGTGCAAAAGATAGTCTTGTGCCACATGGGTTCTTCTGCAACTTTTAATTATTTAGTTAAAGTTTGTTTACTGTGTTTAATCATGTGCACCATCCAGATAGTCTTAACACATTTTATCTCAAGGATATGTCCCTGCAGAGCCTTTGGAAGCAGGAAGGCAAGTTGAACAGACATTCCATGGACAGGAAAGAGGACAAGAAGCTTCCAGTTGCCCTGGCCCAACTCATAAGAAGGCACGTTCTTTGATTGCCTTCTCCAACATCAAGCAATAGTTTCATTAACTCTGGCAGAATGGTAGTTTCATGGAATACAGCCAAATGATAGCACTCCTGAGGATGCCTGAGATATGGGAAAAACACACCTTCCATAGAGTTCTCTTGAGGCTTCATGGAAAGAAAACAACATGTTGCACTTATAAAATATTAAGTGGTTAGACTTTCCAAGACCTTGAAAATTAAATGTACTTGAAACACATACAGGGAATATATAAATAAACACTTAGCACAGAGGTATTGACTTAATCAATGCTAGTTGTTATCAGTAGTATTAATATTAGTGTATTCAGTAGAGGGAAAAAAAAACACTGAACTGGTAATCAAGGGACCTGAGTTTTAGTACTACCCAATAACTCAGCTAATTAGTTCTGACACTCAGATGGTGAAACTGCTCTAGTCTTGGGAAACTTCATTTGTAAAATTTGTAAAACAGAATGTGGAAGATGAGATGGTTCCTAAGTTCCTTTCCTATTCAAAAATCTATATCTGCTTGATGTTTGGTTTCAAGCCTCATTGACTGAGAAAAAAGATGATACTGTTGACAGAAATAAAAATGTCAAGACATACACTGGAATTGTGTAGCTATTCTTAAGAATGTGTAATTAAAGTACACATATTATCACTATCCGCTATATATGTAATAACTGCCCTATGTTGTATGTAGTATGTATGTATGTATGCCCTATGTTGTATGTAGTATGTATTATACTATCAGATGACGGTTTTCAGTCACCAGCCATTTGAATAGAATATATATATATATGTCCACAGTTCATTTTCTTTCAGAATTATAGGTTTATGATTGTAACCGTTTTATAACCTCTTTTGCTATCATTCTATATCATATATATCATTCTATTTGGTTGAAAAAGAAAAAAAACCTGCTAATATAGATATATAAAATACCTGAGAATAGGAAACTAGGCAACTAATGAAATAGATGCACATTAGGAAACATTAGTATGGGAAAAAAGAATAATTATCTATTGTTCAACCTAAGTTATGAAATAATATCAAGTAAATAAATACCCAGGATATTCCTCCCCAATTGATTCTCCCATTGCCTCCTAGAGGAAATCATATTCCTGAATGTAGGTTTATTCCCAGGCACTTCCTGATATTATTACTAGATGTGTATTTTGTCCTAAGCAATACACTATATTGCTGCACAATTTGAAAGTGCAAAAATGGTATATTGCTACGTGGATTCTTCTGCAACTTATTGTTATTTCAAGTATGAAAGTTATCCATTTTGGAATATGTACCTTTGATTCAATCATTTTCACTGATCTCTAGTGTTCCACTAGAAGAAATTGACACACTCTGTTTTCTTGCTATTGGACGCATTATCGTTTTTTTCTTTTTGCTGTTGAAAATGGATTCCTTCTACTTAGACTGTAGACTCAATAATCAAAAAAAATTTATACTGAGCAGTGAATCATAGGAAGTATACCTTTAACTTCACTGCATAGCATCAAATTATTTTCCAAAGTGTTTATAACAAGGTAGGTTTTCACTAGTTATGCGTAAGAATTTCAGTTGCTCCACCTCCATACCAACACTTGATACTGACAGAAATTTCATTTTTAAATTCTGAAGGGCATGAAAAGAACCTCACTTTTACATTAAATTGCTTTTCCTTGCTTACTAGTAAGTTGAAGTGTTTTTTCTATATGGCTATTAGCTATTTGTGCTTCCTCTTTTGTAAACTGCATCTCTTTTTTGTCTTTTTTTCCTATTGAGCTATTTCTTTCTTTTTCACATATTTGTAAGAATTTTACATACTGTGGATACTGATATTAACTAAGTGTGTTGTCCATGCTTTGTTTACTCCCATACCGTGTTACTATTTGATATGATGCTTAAGTTAAGACCATGATCTTTTATATTTTGTGCTTTTTATATTTTGTGCTTTATATTTTATGCTTTATCATTTAAAGATATTCCTGTCATAAACTCATACAATTTTTTATATTCTTCATATTTTCATGTTTTACCTTCTTACACTTATATCTTTAATACATTTGCATCTTTATTGTATAAAGTGAATTAATCTATTTTCCCATAAAAATTAATTCTGATGTCCCAACATTACTTATTGAAAAATTCACCCTTTCCTTATTGATTTGTAATACCATTCCAAAGCATGTCAGGTTTTCATGTATGTGTATTAGTTGTGTATTGTTGCACAACAAATTACCCCAAAACTTAGCAGCTAAAAACAACATACGTTTATTATCTCATGCTTTCTTGGGGTTAAGAATCTAAGAATGATCTGGTTGGATAGACCATTCTATCTCAACATTTTGTCACAAGATCAAAATTAAGGGATTAACTGTCATTTCAAAGCTCTACTCAAAGAAGACCCAATTCCAAGCTTAATTGCGTGGGCTGCTGGCAGACCTCAGTTCTTCTCTGGTTGTTAAGAAAAGTTAACATTTCCTTTCCACCTGAGTCTCAGGTGGTTTACCCTTTTGGGTAAGAGAATGCGTGGAAAGTGAGAAACAAGACTCAGTCTTTACATACAGAATCTTTACTAATATAATCTTAAAAGGGATAGCCCATTGCTTCTGCCATATTATATTCCTCAGAAGTTGAGTCACTAAATACACATACTCAGGGGAGGGGATAATACAAGAGCAAGAATACCAAGAGGTACAGATGATGGGGGACCTTCTTAAGGCTGCCTACCACAGTTTCCATTTCTTGATCTGTATCGGTGTCATTACCACACTGTTTACCTTAGCTTTAGATTAAATCTTGTTTTAGTGCAGGATAGGTTCTCCTACTTATTTATTCTTCAAATATGTCTTGCCTACTGGGCTCTCCAAAAACAGAAAATAGAAGCAGCTTATTCAGCTCAATGAAAAACCCATCATATCTGCCTTCTGAAGTGGTGTTGCTTGGGTGACAGGCAGATAAGGCGGCCAGGATGAGGAGTGTGTGTTCAATGTTTCCAGCCCCAACCTCCATTAATATGAATGCAGCCAGGGGTACAGGGTGAAGCCAGATGCTGATACTCAATTTAGCGATTCCGAGGCAGCAGACTCAGTTAAGAAAGAAAAGTTCTTGAGACTTATAGGTGCAGAGGAAAAAAAGAAAACATTGCTTGGTGGTCATCTTGATATCTGAGACCACAAAATCAACATCTAACTTCCAAATAGGGGAAAAAGAAAAGAAATCTAATGATAAACTGGAGTCTCAAAATTAGAAAAGTATAGACAGTAAACTGACAGACATCAACAGTGTTGTAGACTTGACTTCGGTGAGGAAGAAGGTCATGATGGAAAAGGAGGAAATGATAATGAGGATAAAGACTCACCTCTGAAAGTTCAGCTGACTCTGGAAGTGATTCAGAGTCATACCTTACTATTAAAAAAAAAGAAAGAAAGAAAGCTATTTATCGTGGATATTCTTGCTGCCAGTAACGATCTAAATCAGTGTTGACGAAAAATTAGATACTTAGTTCACTGATTCAGTTCTACACTTTTGGGTCAAAGCAATAGGAGCAATTATTTTCATACCTATTTGAATGAAGTTGCAGTTGTTATATATTTGGAATGTTATGGTCCCAGGCACTAAATTTGTCTGGCTATGTACAATTTGTGCAATGTTCTGACTCCTGGGCCTAACAGCTTTGAAGGTCTATCTCCATGCCAAAATTCTGTACTTCTGGTACACTGATTATGATAAAATCTCTCTCAATAAGTTAACACCAGATACATATAAATTTTCTCTTGAAACTTAGCCTGGTCACCTGTAAGAGCAGCACTCCTATTCTGGGGGGGAATGGAAACGTGCCTCTCAATTACAACCAGGTGATTCTAATCCAGGTTAGTAATCACAATGCCCTGATCACAGGAGTAAGCCCACATCCTATACTAAGCCAATCATCGCTCCATTTATTAATTGAAATTTAGGGGAGAGGTTCTCTCCCCCTCTGGTGAAAGGCTTTCAGAGGCTGAGAGCTCCTATTTTGTAGACTGTGGAGCAAGTGTGTCTGACAAAATGAAGCTGAGATGTAAAAAGCAGCCAAGATGAGAGATGAAAACATCTTGGTGGTGGCCAGGTGCTTGGTCCCAGAGGTCCTACTCTATTTAAATCTGGTTAGATAAGTAAATGAACTATTTTGCCCAGTTCTTTTGCAGCCTAAATTCCTAATATCCATCTATTTTCTTGCTAATTTACATAGACCCTTGAGTTAACTTTAAAACTGTCAAATCACATTCATTTATTTATTAACTTCAAGTCCCTCTCTAAATTAAGCTTATGCCAGTCATTATCACTTAGTCTTTGCACTGGACATCAGAGAACACAGTGATGAACTGATTGCGCTGGACATCAAAGAACAGTGATGAATGAGTCTTCCAATGAACAAAATTAAAATATATACTTGAGTAACATTTACGTAAAACACACTATAAGATGGATATTTGGATATAGGTAGTAATGATCATTAATTCTCATTTGCTCCATACCAAAATCCCACAAAAGAGATGAGTGAGGGGTCAGTAATTATTCCAGACTTCTAGAGCTAAAAAATACTTACATTCAGGAGTTTGTTATTTTAATTATCCTGTGCCTTTCAAACTAAGGAAATAAAGATTTCTGAGTTCTTTTTCATTCAGATTAACTCCCAATTCTCTTTCCATCAGATCCCAATTTTCTACCAAATTGGAGTACTGGGGTATGTATGGTTACTGAGCTTTCATAGTTTATGAGAAACATAGTCAGGTCCTGAGGCAAAACACAAAAACAGCTTTCTACAGCTGGTAGGTTCCCTCCTCCCCCTTGAGACTGTCTTCCATTACTGGCAAGGCACCTTGGGAATTGTAGTCTTGGGGGCAGAAGGCGCTGACTTAGTGGGACCCAATCAGCAGAGAGCCAACTTGCTCTGCGCGCCGCTATTGCCTGGAAGTCGGCGGTCGCCCGCCCCGCGGCGCCGTCGCTCGGTAGCTAGTACGGGCCGCACGGGGCTGGACCGTGTGAGAGTGACTGCGGCTTTCCCGGGCTGGTCGGGCGTGATACAGCAGTGCGACCATGGCGGAACCTCGGCCCGCGTCTGGCGGCCTCACCGACGAGGCAGCGCTCGGTTGCTGCTCCGATCCGGACCCCAGCACCAAGGTGGGCACAGAACCTGCTTCTTCGGTAGCGGGCCCTGCGTGGCACAGGTTGGGCTGAGGAGGGAGCGGGTACCCGGGCTGGCTCGGCGGGGCCGGGCTCAGGCTGGATTCGAACCTCAAAGGGCCGCTGCTACAGCTCCGCCCGCCTTGGGCGGACCAAAGTGAGTTGGGATGAGAGCTGGTGGTGCCCAGTAAAGGATCCTTTTCTTCTGGTTGTTGCAAAGACTGCTACTCTACTTGCATTAACTTATTTGAGAACAGTGTCTTGGAAGCTGCGACAACTCTCTTTCTGTGGGTGTGCATGATCCTTGGAGGATCAGAAGCAGCTTCAGAACTCCTAATCCAAGTTCAAAGGTCCTTGTCGGTGTCGGCTCTTTCCAGCACGATCATCTTTCTGTTACTGCCCTGGCTCCAGGCGTAACTCCACTAAACTAATTTGTTCACCAAGAGTTTAACCACACCTAGAATTTCTCTTTTACTTAACTTTTACGATTGCTCACCGCCAGACTTTTGCCCTCCCTGAGTTTGTGCACTCCTCCACCCCCTCACCCTCCGGCCCCTCCAGAGCCTTGGAGCTTAAATACTAAGAGAATCTTAGAAATTGATTCGCCGACCCTCTCACTGCAGCTGAGACCCAGTAAAGAATGACCTGTTGCACATGAAGTTTCTTTCATCCCTTCAGCGTGCATGACATGTCTGTGCTAAGAGTCAGTGTAACTCATGCAGGTGTGGTGCCTCCCTGCTTTGCCAAGATCAGACTCGGCAGCCGCAGCCGGCTGTATGTGGGGGTCAGGACTCCACTATACTTCTCTGTGTGAGAAGCATCTTTGTATTTACTCATTAGACTGGGGTATTTCTAATTCCTTGATGATTGAATTTGTGCTTCTCCAAGACCTCTGAGTTTGATGACTTCTCTTCCTGCTTGCTCTTTGCCTTCAGGGTGAAGAGTCATACACCTCGAATTGCTTACTAAACCTTTCTCTAGTATCTGATAGGTAGGTACCTTAGGAAAAATGTTACTCACTGCAAAATTAAAGGAAAATAAATTTATTTTTTTCTTCTCACACTCCTCTTCTAATAGTGATACCTAGGTATTTTACAGAATATAAATTGAGTTACTCTTTCAGTGTAAATTAATCTCCCAGATTACTGGGAATTGAATGTGCTGGACAATTTAAAAAAAATTCAAGGCATTCTTTTTAAAATATATTAAATATGCTTCTTTGCATTCTTAATTTTTACACTCTACATAGTCTAAATTTCTCTTGGTGATATGCAGTAATTTTTTTGAGATCAGTAATTTTTGGCCTCTGAAGTATCATGTGGGGACATAAAATTAAATATATAATAGCAACCAGTATATAGTGTGTATGTGTGTGTGTGTATGTGTGTGTGAGAGAGTGACTCTGGTGGTTGTTTTAATTTTATTTCTTAATTTAATCCTATGACAAAGCCATAATAATAATTATCCATTTTACAAATAAGGAGGCTGGCAAAGCAGTGTTGAGTAACTTGCCCAGGGAGGAACTCACCCTCTTACCATCGTCATACTCTGCTTCTGGAGTAGTAACTCCAGCTTTAATTTTGAACATGAAGGAAAGTTAAACTACCTGGATTGAATTCAGCTTTATTGCTCATCATCTGTATTATATAAAGAAAATTGTGTGTGTGTGACACTGGGATGACCAGGATTAAGTCCTTTCATGAAACATAGCAACATAAAATGAAACAGATTAGTGTATTATTGGAATTATAAAGCACCTTGGGAGCACAGGAGTTAGAGATTTTTGAAAGTTGCCTCTGTGGTGGGTGTATATACAGAGTATTTTGGAGTCTGGAAACCTGCAGTTTAGTCTCCAGTTGTTACTGGCTGTAGTGATCTTAGAACACTAGAGCTGAGTTTGTAAAAGCAACATGAAGAAAGCTGCTATGAAAATAAAATATGTGAATGTCCTTCTTTAAACTATGAAAGATGATAAAATTCAAGACTGTATTTCAGACATGGAGGTCAGGGATCAAATAGGTGGGAGTGGATCCCTGTCCTAAAACATTCCAGTACCACATGGGAGACAGAATTACAAAGGGAGACATTCTAAATGGAAGACACTTCTGAGGGAAAATGTGGTGAAATGGTAGAAAATGTAGTTTGGGGTATATTCTGCAGAGGTGAGTTTTTTGTTTTTGTTTAAAGTTCAGGTTATCTAAGCAGTAGAACAGTGTTAAAGAAGGTTGGGATGGCAGACTGGAGCCAGATCATGGAGAGAGCTTTGATTTAACATCTCAGGAAGCTGGATTTTACATAGGTGGTGGGAAACCATTTAAGATTTTGAAGAATATTCTATAAAGATGATTAGGGGGAACCAAGCCTAGAGGTATTACTGACACCTAAAAGTCTTTTCTAGAGAGTGAGATAAATGATGAGGGCCTGGTTTGGAAAGGAGAGAGCAGCAGTGGTAGAAGACAACTTGCTTGTTGATCATTTGTATCTGCCTTAAAGGCAGACAAGAGAATGTAGAACTGCCTTACATCCTGGGAAGTCTTGCTTGACTTTCTTCATAAAACCAAATGCTTTTTTTTTACCAAGAGGTAAAATGTCCTGAAATTCATCTTTTACAGTGTCTGCCCATGTTCTCTCTGTCAGATTGGGAGGTGGAGTCAGGGATACTTTCAAAGTTGGTGACACTTAAGCTTAGTTTTCCCTAACACAAGGGAGGTAGCCAGCTAAACTTGGGTGTAGGGGGTAGTGGGAAAAAAGAATGGAAAGATGTAAGGAAGAATGGCAATGTAAGGATGACTGACTGTTGTAGGCAGAGTTATAGTGGATATAAAAGCACAGTGATATCAGAGAACTATGCATGCATTATATTTTTAATTCAACCCTAGGAGTTGGAAATTCTAATTGTACCCATTCTGAAAATATGGAGTCTGAGATTTAGGAAAAGTATTAATTTGCTTAGTAGAGCAGAGGTCTACCACAGGTTAACACAGTGCTAATTCACAAGTAACACAGGGAGACTCGAGTTATTGGGAGCTGAGGTAAAGGTACATAAAACAATCACTGGGATCCTTAAAGGAAACATGTTCATTTATTTTCAGAGTGAGAAGGAAGAACTATATGAAGCCAATTTAGATAAGATTGAATAATCAAAGGGAGTGGCTGGATTATTTCTAAAACAACTTGTCACATTCTGACATAGGGTGAGTCAGGAGAAGTAATACTAGATGGAGGAAGATAGGAAAGAAAAACATGTATTATCCCACATTGTACATCAACCTGTGTCCCAGCTGTTGCATGGCAAACAGTTGTTGCCCTCAAATAGGCTTGTTTTTCCAAAACAACTTGTTTTTCACTAAAGACAGTTTGAAAAAGTCAGGAAAAAAATAAAACTTTATCAATTTTGGTTTTATAGGAGACATGAAACACAGGAGTAAGAGTTAAGCCCTTTTCCCTTTGATGAGAGTCTGGCCTTTGATTAACTCTAGCTGTTTCCCAAAAAATACTTTAAGATGGTGTTTGTAAAATTAACTCAATCGATAAAGTGTATCAGGGAGAGAATTATAAATACCTGATAAGAGGATATGGAAACAACCCAAGTGCTCCAAAACTGACCAATGTTTGAAAAAGATGTGGTATATTTATACAATGGAATATTATTCTGTAATCAAAACCAGCAAAATACGAAGCATTTGTGATAACATGGGTGAACCTAAAGGGAATCCTATTAGCAGGATTAAGTCAGAAAGAAAAAGACAAACCATATGATCTCACCTATAAATGGGATATAGGAATAACAAACAAGGCCAGAAAAAAGTCTTAAGTTGGCAGCAGAGAAGCTGGGCAGGCAGCTAGGGAGGGGGCAGAGGGAGGGAGAAAATCAGCAAGGGAGGAGCACAAGAAGTTTCACAGGTGATAGGATAGAGGGAGAACCTGGGGGAATGCAATGATGTAATATATTTATATATACACATATACATAAATAATGTAAACAACAAAATGATTAATTAAAAAAATTTTAATAAATAAATACCTGGTAAGAAGGTATAGCTTTAGGCTTCCCTGAGTGCAATGATTTATAAATGACCCTTGTGAGGTTCTTTTTTTTTTCTTCAATTGATTGTACACACACAGATATATGTTTCTGTGTGTCTATATGTGAGAATATATATATTATATTATTGTTTACCCCAAGGTTCTCCCATCACCTTATCACCCATGAAATGATCTCAGTCTTTTGTGCCCTCCCCTTCCCCAATTTCTTCCTTCTCCCCCCTCTCACTCTATGTTTCAGTTCTATATTTTTGGCAGTTTTATATTTTTCTTGTCCATTTGTCTGTTTTTCCTAAATCCCTCATTTAAGTGAGACCATCCCATTTCTCTTTTTCTCTTTGACTTATTTACGCTAACATGATTTCTTCTAGTTCCGTCCATGTTCCTGCAAATGACGTAAGGTTGTCTTCTTTGATTGATGCGTAGATTGATGCATATTATATATAGAGGTTCTTTATGGAGTTGCTACTCAAGGTATTGACTCCTATGATACATAGGCTTCTACATTGACATGATTCTCTTTGTTCCCATTGTGGATCTTGTCCTTGCACCTTAGCTCTGTAGACTCCTTATAGATTCCTGCTGTAGAGGAACATCTAACACTGCTTTTTGGCAAGTTGTGTTCTCCTGATAGCCTTTTGCCCCATAGTTGTCTTGTGAGTCTGAATATTCAGTTGAGCTTTAAGACTCTGTTTTGTGACACCTTCCAAAATTCACCCAAGAATAATTGATGAGTTCCAAAGGGAGTTGGCCTCACCATTACTAAGAACACACTTCAGGTCAGAGAAATTTTAAAAAGCTAGACTCCCTAGATATTGTTGCATATTAAAAAACATGGGAAGAGTCTGAAAGATGGAGAGGAGAAAGCAAACTAGCTAGGAACCTTGAGACTCTATAAGTGGTAAGTTTATGAGGCTTGCTTTTTGCCTTATATAGCCCAGACTTGGAGCTAGCAACCTGGAAATACCAGTGGGTGCAGACCAAAATAAACCAAAAAACCCAATGAAGGCTTGCTCTCTCTAGCAACAGGATCAGGACATAAACATTACTTCTGAATAGATGGAAAACTTAGGCAATAATTGCTCCACTACAACCAAACACCACAGAGAACACTGGTGCCACAGTCCTACCTATGTCAACAAAAGATGAGTGGGGTATCGGATCTTCCAACGGGTTGTAATGTGGTGCAGAACCTCCTCCTACAAGAGTGGTATCAGAAGACTGAATTGAGAGCTGAGTTTGTCTTTCTAGGCAGTAACAAGTATCTTCCCACCTTCTTGCTATACCAATGGAGAAAAAGGGAAACCTGAAATTACACTCTAGTCCAGCAGTAGAAATATTTTAAGACAGTTATAAAGGGGAGGGAAGCATGAAGCATGAAGGGATGTAAAGAAAAGTAAGGTTGTCATACTTTATTCTGATTTTTCAAATGAAGACACCAAAAAACTGATGTTCCTTAATGGAGCATCTAGAACAACTGCCAATAACGTTATATAAAAGAGCATATGCAAAAACTTAGATGAATCAAAATGAAATTAGAAAAAAACAATCCCAGTAACTGACAAGAAGACAAAGACAAAAATAAAGAAGCTAACTTCCCTAATATTTCAGTAATTATATTAGATATAAATATATCATTTATAACAGATTGGCAGAGTGGATTTAAAAATACCCCCCCAATAAATGTGCATGGTAATGGTAATTAATATTAACTGATATTGTGGAAATCATTTCATAACATGTCAGTCAAATCACCTTAAACTTAGACATTTCTACATGAGTTATATCTCAATAAAAATAAAATAAGACTCCTATTTATATGCTATCAACATGAAATTTCAAATATAATAATAGAGGTAACTTAAAACTGAAGGGTGAAAAAAACATGTTATGCAACCATTAATCAAAAGTAAACAAGGGATATATGAAGTAGATCAATATGGCATAATCCAAATAGCTCTATAATGTAAGGAAATCAAATTCATAGTAAAGTTCAAAGAAGATATCTTCAGGCCCAGTTGATTTAACTGGAGAATTCTACCAAAAGTTAAAGAATTCTACACAATCCCTTCAAGAATTCCATACAATTCTGGAAAAAATTGAAGAAAAGGGAAAACTTCCCAATTTATTTTATAAAGCCAGCATTACCCTAATACCAAAATCAGATAAAGACTGCCCAAAAATATAGAAAAAAAATGCATACTACAAACCAGTATTCACCATGAACATAAATATAAAAATCCTTAGCAAAATATCAACAAGTCGAGTTCAACAATACATGAAAGGCCGGGCACGGTGGCTCGTGCTTGTAAGCTTCAGCCTATGAAGCGGCCGGGGCTAGGGATAGCGGTTTGAGTACCGCCTGGGGCCCGTAGCGAGACCTAGTTCCAAAAAAAATAGCTGGGCGTGGTGGTGCGCGCCTGTAATCCCAGCTACCTGGGAAGCTGAGGCTGGGGATTGCTTGAGTCTGTGGTACCCCGGGCAACAAGAGCCTGCGGTTCCACGGGCAAAAATAGCAAGACCTAGTCTCAAAAAAAAAAAAAAAAAAAAAAATACATGAAAAGGATTAAGTACCTTGACCAGGTATTCACGGTAATCTCTATTACAAGGCTACAGAAGAAAAGCTGTGTGATTTTACCATTGAAAATTTATTTGAAAAAATTCACCATTCATGATTGAATATTCCTTTTTTCTTTTTTAAAGCAAGAATGGAGAGGAATCTACTCAATTTGGTAAAGAACATATATTTTAAAAAAACTTGAGTTAACAATATACTCAAGTGGTGGGGCTTTCTCCCGAATTTGTGAAACTAAGGCAAGGTTATATGCTGTCACCACTCTTAGTCAACATAGTTTCAGTTCTAACCATTACACTAAGGCAAGAAGAAGAATGTCATGCAGAGTGGAAATAAAATATAAAACTACCCCCTTTTGCAGATGGCATGATTGTCTACATAGGAAATTCTAAGAAATCTACAAATAACTCTTATAACTAATAAGTGAGTTTAGCAAGGTTGCAGGATACCAGATAAGCATACAAACAGCTTTGTATTTCCCTATATTAACTAAGAACACATGAGCATCAAGATTGAAAATACAGTACCACTTATGATTGCTCAACAAAATTAAATACTTAGTTAAAAATCTAAGAGCACAGTTCATATGCTAGAACTTTCTTGTACCTCCAAAGATTTTCATAGTAGTTTTGATCCAATTAAATTTGGAGAATATGCCCCAAAACCTGATTATTTCTTATTCTTCCCTTCTGTAAGACAAAAGAGAAAATATTCGTTACCTAATAAGTATCCCAGAAACCCCCAAACATAGTTTAGTCATAAAATACATCTCTCCTGTTGTTCTAAATTTAGAACTTAATAAGGGAATGAAAAAGCTAAAAATTGTCTAACGAGATGAGACTGAATATTTTTTAAACAAAAGATATATATTTTTAAATGATATATTAGAACCATAACAATAAACTAATTTGTAGGAACTTTTAAAGAAAGGATTTTTTTTCAACATTATAAGTAGTTATCAGAAATACAAAGAATTAACAGAATAGTTTGGTGATAAAAAGAAAGCTATTGCCTGAGCATAGAATAACTTTATCATTTTATAAAAAGAAGCCCTGTTTTTTGTTATCAAAAACCACTGTGCCTGGGTCATAGTTTAGCCAAGGTGGTGAAAATAAGAACCAAATTGCCAGTGCTCGGAGTTTTTTTCCTGTCACTTGTTCTCTCCACAGTAAAATGGAATGATAATAATATGTAACTTGCAGGACACTGTGAAGATGATATGAGTTAGTTTCTCTAAGTGACTTACAATAGTGTCTGTCACTATAATAAATTGTTATTATAGAGGTATTATGATGAATGTCTTTGTTCATAAATCTTTGTCAGAGTTTTTGATTCTCTGCTTAGTTGGTTTTTTGAAAGGTAAATGTATTGGTCAAAGAATTTGAACTCTTCTAAGCCTCTTGAGATCCAAACTGCTTTCCAGAAAGATTGTCGATATGGGATAGAATGGGGATAGATCTGGGGAGGCAGGACAGAGCTATTGAACTTATTACAGTATTTGGCACAACATCTATAGAAAGTCATCTGTAGTCCAGCAGTACTAATGTTAAGACTAGAGAGATGTTGAAGAGATAAAGTAGAAATGTGACTTATATGTCACACTGGTACAATGGTCAGTCAACAGGGTCATTGCAGAGCAGAATTAAAGAGGTGGTTTTAGATTTTAGACTCTTTTTTTAACTGGAGACCAATAATGGCAGATGCAGCTTGATTAGAAAATGAAAATTCATTTACACAATAAATATTTATTGAATACCTGTTCTGTGGGATACATCCGAAAACCAAACAAACATCCCTGTTCTTAATGACATTTATATATTCCAGTGAGGAAAGAAGAACAACAGAAGATAGATATAATGAATAGCATGTTAAAAAGTAACAAGGACTATGGGAAAAGAAAATGAAAAAAGGGTGAAAGTAGGGGGATTAAAGTAGGGAATTACAGTTTTAAATAAGATGTCAGATAAGGCCTCAGAGAGGATGACATTTGAGCACGTGTTTCAAAACAATTAGAAGTGGATCTGGGGAATGAGCATTCCAGCACAGGACCTGCCAGTGCACAGGCCCCAAGTCTGGATGGGCCAGGCTCACTCAGTCAGTGCTTGCCCAGAACCCATGGGACAGAGAGGGTAAGACAGAGGAAAGGGCAGAGAGATATTGGCCAATCACAGCTTGCCATTGGAAGGACTTTGAGGCTAGCCTTCTTTGTTTTGGAGTAAAAGGCTAATGTGATCTGAATTAGCTTTTCAATCTGAGAACAGATTGTAGGGGTAAAGTGAGAGAGGAATCTGGTAGTCTGTTAGAGAGTTTTCCAATCTTTTCAATCTTCTTCCAATCTTAAGAGCTAGCATTTGGCTACTTCATTGTTTTCTACTATAATAGTATCTGCACATTTATATACTAAAATGCGTAGTATTTCATTTCCCCTTTATGTTGCAATAAAGGCATTGGACTAACCCTTTTTGAAATTGTACACAAAGGTAAGTTATATGTAATTCTATTTTACAATCTTGTTATAAAAAGCACAATTAATGTTGGTAACAAATGGTACATCTTAAAGGTATTGAATATGTACTGTTTCTCCTTAGGATTTTCTGTTGCAGCAGACCATGCTGAGAATTAAGGATCCTAAGAAGTCATTGGACTTTTATACTAGAATTCTTGGAATGACGTAAGTAAACTGTTGACACTTGTAATGCTTAAATATGTAGCTTAGCAAATACAGGGAAAGTTTTCAGGTCTGTAAAAAAATAGATTAAGGTTTGCTTTGAAAGTCCGAAAAGGTCTTTTGGCCAGGAGTCTGGGATGAGGGATCACTGACCCAGACTTTTGTCCACCTCCCCCTTTCTTGTTCCAGCCAAGCTCACCTAGTCACAGAACACCGGTTCTGCATCTTCCTAACTTCCTTCTGTGAGCTGCCACTTAAATTCTTAACATGCCCAGACCTTTTTGATGTGTTTATGAATGATGAAAATATGTTTGTTTACGAATGATGTGAATATATTAGAGAACCCCAAACTGGCCATCTGTTCCACTTTTATATGATACTAAGTAAGATACCTTTTGATCTTGAATCCTTAATATGTATATATTTTTCTTGATTTGTTTCTCTAAACAGCTTGTTTTTTATTATTTATAACATACATTCACAAAGAAATTTACTCCTAGATAAGCTCCATTGACCCTGACAGAAAGATTTGAGTAATTTAGTACATGTCTATGTTTAGGAAAACTGATCAGTTCAGAAAAATACAAGATAAAAAGCAAGTTTACCTCTTCTAGTCCTTTTTCCCAAAGATAACTGCTGTGAACAATTTTTTGCAATTCTTTCCAGAAAAAGTAGTTTTGTTATCTGTGGCATTATTAAAGAATAGAATGAAGCAAATGTATTGAATACTTGCTATTTGCTGTACTCTGTATGATATTTCACTTGATCTGTACTTTATATGTTATTTTATTGAACTTGATGACATAAATTATATCCCCATTTTACTGATAAAGGAAGAAACCAAATCTTATGCACATTTAAGTTACTGGCCCCACATTCCCATGTGCATGTGACAGACATGAATGACTGGGAGATTATCAGATCTAGGGCTATCAGATCTTATGACTCCCAAAGCCGACCTTATTTTTACCTTTTATTTATTTGTTATTTGTGTGTCAGTAACATGACATTATAATATACAGATTTCAGTGTGTATCATTATAACTTAGCATCTGTATACATGCACATTGAATCAGACTTACTTACCTCTGTTCCCAGCTGATTGATCTGTAAGGCTTGTGTAGTCTGCAGTAGGTTTAGAGACAGTGTTTCATGACTCTCGGAGCATTGGAGGTGTTTAACACTTCATTTATGAACATGTCACGGTAATTCTTATTTGTGATAAGTCAATGCATGGATCAGTGAACAGAGGCATATTATATAGCAAGATAATTACAAGTTTTGGAACAAAATTCTGGAAACCTTTTGCTGTGCTCTAGCATTTCTCTTTTACTGAGTACAAATGAGATCATCTTTGAGCATTTAATCCTCTATCTAAAGAAAATTGCATGTATACTCATTTTGCCTTTCTCCTTGCTGAGTGATCTTTCACTCTTTACACACTTTATCAGATATTACTTCAGTTATCCTTTTTAAAACTTCAGGATTAGTAATTCATTCACTTTTTCATATCAGTCTCCCTTTCCATTGGTTATTTCCCCTTACCTATAGCAATACTTATGTTATCTCTGTTCTAGGCTAATCCTTGCCCACCGCTCTCAGCTATGCTCTACCAACCACTCCTGACTGTCTATTAGGTAGACAGACGAAGTTTGCTGTTTAACTTGCTTGCTGCCCATTTTCTCCCAACAGAGACCCCGAAACCAGTCTAGCTCATGCCACCTGGTGCTACTGAAACTGCCCTTCCAGGACCTTTTCAGACTTGGTGACCTGCTCTCAGTCTTAATCCTGTTTGACCTGCCTGCAGTATTTGATACTGTTCACCTCTTTATTGTTGACATTCACATCTTCTCTAATATTAAGCCCTCCCATCTCTCTTACCACCTTTCTTCAACTTCTTTATCTAGGAATTTTGTATAGTAAGAACTCAATAAATTTACTTTTTTAACTGAATGCCATATTTCTTTTTTTTTTCCTTTTTGAGACTAGGTCTTGCTTTCCTGTGGAACCACAGGATCGATCACGTTGCCTGGGGTACCACAGTCTCAAGCAATCTCCAGCCTCAGCTTCCCAGGTAGCTGGGATTACAGGCACACACCACCACGCCCAGCTGTTTTTTTTTTGGACTAGATCTTGCTACGTGCCCCCAGCGGCACTCAAACCGCGATCCTGGGCCCTGGCCGCAGCTTCCTAGGCTGCTGCTTACAGGCATGCACTACCATGCCCGGCCCTATATTTTTAAAAGAATAATAAGTGAAAATTTTTTCACTAGATTTTTTTTTATATGAAGATACCTTGCCTTTTATATACAAATACCAAACCCCTTTTTAAATATCATTATATTTGAAGAATTGGTGATTGTAAATATCTGCTTTTAAAATTTTTTTATTTATACATGAGTAGGACTTTTTTCTATGAGATTTTTTCCCCATGAGTTTCCCACTGCTTTTCCTCTTAAAATAGCCTCATTAATTACAGCTCTTATTATTAGTAGAACTTGGATACTGTCATGTTTGTTTTTCTGTGAATCAGCCTTTCCTGTTGTTAACTGATTCAGGTGTGTTGTTTGATTTTAGGTTACTCCAAAAATTAGATTTTCCAACTATGAAATTTTCACTCTATTTCTTGGCTTATGAGGATAAAAATGACATCCCCAAAGAAAAAGATGAAAAACTAGCCTGGGTATTCTCCAGAAAAGCTACTCTTGAACTAACACAGTGAGTATGAGTTTTATCTTTTTATACATTTTATATTTTTTAAAGTTTGATATTTTGGACTTTTTTCCTTAACTTACCAGCTTAACTTAAACCCTTTCAACCTAATATGCTTTGTGTTTTTAACAGTTCATTTATCTTCTGGTTTTTGGATTTCTGGTTTTTGTTTAGTTCTTGTAATGTAGGTAGGGCAAGTGAAACCACTGGGCTTTTAGACAGAAAACATAAAACTGAAATGCAAGACATTTGCCAAGCTGGAGCTAAGGAGTATTTAGGTGCTAGATTAAGATCTTCATAATTTCAACAGTTGGGTATTTCCCTTCTTTCTTTTTTTGTCTTCCTATTTTGTGTGTACACTCTTTTAAGTAACAAGAGCATTTGTTTCAAAACCGGTGTGTGATTTAATTTGTCCCGTGATTTAAGACAATTCTAGACTCACATAGATCTAAACACAAGTATTAGCTCTGACAGTAACTCTGTGACCCTGAACAAGTTATATCACATCCCTGAGTGGCAGTCTCATTTATAAAACAGAGATACTTGGAGCTATTGTGAAGATTTAATGAAACTGAGCACAATAAATGATTGTTGCTATTGTTATCATTTTTGTTCCTATTCAGATGCCTGATTTTACTATTTGCTCTAGTTAAGATATACTTTGTCCATTTGCCCTTGCCATAGTTGAAAACTTTATATTTACAGTCACAGAGATTAGACCAAATTATATAGTTATCTACATGGTAAGATTTCAAAGACATATATTTGCAACTTTCCATTAAGGATGTCTGTCCCACAGGTCACTTATAATTACATTTTCTCTCCACTTATAGTAACTGGGGTACTGAAGATGATGAGACTCAAAGTTACCACAGTGGCAATTCAGACCCTCGAGGATTTGGTATGGTTGTCTATTTACATTTAATGTTATGTAATATGTGAATTTGTGTGGTTTTGCATTATGTACCCATTTATGATTATAATAAACTTGAACCATTAAGTATAATCAGCATGAAGAGTATCAGTATTTTTGTGTCCTACAGATATTTTTATTTAGTTTTTAATTTCATTGTTTTTTTCAAACCAACGTTTACTCTCTTGCAATGATTTTACCTTTCAGTCTCAGTATGTTTTAGTAGACTTTTTAATTTAAAAAACAATAGCAAAACTGTAGCTTCTAAGAATTCTGTTTTCAGCTAGCGTATACTTCTGCTTTAATCTAGAATTTCTTAGTTAAAACGATAGGTATATAGTTTTAAATTGGATGCTATATAATCATGTCAAAAACAAAACTACTAAATATGAGTAAATGACTATTTTTGGA
Organism: Uropsilus gracilis; assembly: GCA_004024945.1. Lineage (NCBI taxonomy): Eukaryota > Metazoa > Chordata > Mammalia > Eulipotyphla > Talpidae > Uropsilus > Uropsilus gracilis. The sequence goes on from PVHY01000176.1 coordinate 62,643, forward strand.
TGTAAATTATTCTTAACAGATTTAACTAATATATGATGCTATGATGCTATGTTGGGCTTCTTTTAAACAATTCACAATTCATGTCAAACTAACTGCTATCCAGCCAGGTAGATCTACAGTATGTTCTTTATTATAGGCTTTGATTTTCTTTCTTTTTATTATATTATATTGTAGGTTTTGATCCTCCTTGGTTAAATGTTTTCAGTGCCTTTGTTGGCACCTGGATACCTACTGTAATTATTTCTTTCTTTTTCTATTTTGTCACCTTAGGTCACATTGGAATTGCTGTTCCTGATGTACATGGTGCTTGTAAAAGATTTGAAGAACTGGGGGTCAAATTTGTGAAGAAACCTGATGATGGTGAGTCTGTTTGCTTTCATAAGGCCTCTCTTTAGTTACTTAGCAAAGGACACATAGTGAGACCCTTTTGGTTACAGGTAACTTTAACAATATCTTTTTCAACCAACTTAAGGAAAGAAGAGTAACTATTGGAAGGAAAATAGGTCATCTTAGACAACTAGAGTGGCTTCACAGGGAACTAAACTCAGACCCAGGAGGGCCATTCAAGCTCTAGACTCCCTTTCACAGCTGTTGACCCTACCATATTTTCTCCATATTTTCACTGTCTCTGGGGATCTAGCCATTCCCAAATTGGTTCCTTAAATATGTTGTATCTGATATAATACAAGTATACTTAAGCTTTTCAGTTAATAATTGCCTGATACTTCCTTTTCTTCTTTTTACAACATCTGCATGTCCTCTTATTTTAGGTATGTCTCTTAAAATAGTATGTCTGAATTTTATTGAATTTACATGTATTTTAATTATTTTACTTAGATGTGTTTTGCCATTATAATCTTATTTCAGTTTTTATTTGAAATATTTAAGATTCATTTTAACTTTTTCAATTAATTAAAAGATTTGATATGCAATTATCTGTCCCAAAAAGATAAACACTTGCTCTTCTCTTCTCCATCATGTTACTGTAACCCAAATTGGGACATATTAGTTTTCCTTTTTCTTTGGACTTGATTTTTTTTTAAAGGTAATAAATATATCAAGATATTTGATATGTCTATCACAGCTGTGGGAGAAACTTTTCTCTGTATATCTCTTGCAGGATCTTTTGTATTTTTCTGGCTTTTTTGGGAGGTACCTCAATCGTCTGTTTTTTCAAAGAGCTTGTAAGGCAAAACTTTTGGAACTTTTATACTTAGAACCATGCCTTTATATATGATAGCAGGTTTTGCTGTTGAAAAATCTGCTGTCTTATTTGTGTTTCTCTGTATAGTCTGCATTTTTCTGAAAGCTTTGTATTTGTTAAATTTTTGTCCCTGCCTTCTTTCTGGGAGATTTCCTCACTTGGAGACCAATAAGCTATTTTTTTCTCAAATGTATTTGTTCTGATCTCATCTATTTCGTTATTTCATTATCACTAACTTTTGCTTGGTTCCTTTTCTTATTCTTGTTTTATGATTGGTTATATTTCTTGTTTTGTATGCCTTCTACATGTTTTAATAGTCATTCATTTTTTTTTTCAAGAACATTCATTGGTTTTATTTTCCATTTCTTTTTTTTTAATTTAAAAGTTTTAATTTATTTATATATAAATTTCACAACATTGTAATTCTTGGTCCAATGCCCTAATGTTTTTTCTTCTGTTTGAATTTGTGATCGTTGTTTGTTTTATGGTTACATACCTCAAATTCTTGTTAGTTTGGTCTTAGGAGGTTGGGTTTTTGGTTTTTGTGTGCGTATGTACTGTAACTGTTAGCTGTTCCTACCCATTGGGCAGAGTAAATGGAAGGAGGCCAGACTTCAGTCCTTAACAACCCAGTGATCTCAGGAGAGCATGCAATGGGCAGAGACACCTAGGTACCTGTAAATGAGAGTTGAACACTTCACATTTCCAGAACAACTTTTCAGTGTAGATCTTTCTTCTTTGTCCAACAGGGAGCAGTAGTATTACCAGTAGGATACACTTCTGATTTTATTCCCAAGCCCTATTTGTGTGGAAAGTGAAGGCAGCAGGAGATCCTTTAGTTCCCATCTGTTTTCTCAATTCCTCAGAGGCACAAGACTTCTGTACTACCCTTATTTACTCCTTAGGACAACTGACCTAATGGTTTGAGCCTTCACAGCATGGGCATAGATTCTTATGCCCAAAGCTCCAGGAGGAGCAAGAGCCAAGCTAACAGAACATCTGTTAATCCACAGCTGTGATAAACTGTCCTCTGGTCCCAGCCAGAATACCCCCTTCTACAGAAACTAGGTTAAAACAGGCATTCCATTCCATCCCCACCTTTCCTCTCCCCTACCATCACCCCAGAGATTTTTACTTTTTTTTCCATTTTCCATCTGTGTTCCTCTGGGGTTGATCTTGGGAAAAGAGCCAGATATAAATAAGGAGTCACACTAATGAAGCATTTAGGGCCCTAAATGAATTTCTGAGGTCACATTTTTTCCATTTTAGCAAACAACTCTACTAGCACACCTCCTGATGTCTCAATTCTTTGAGAAGTTCAGGGAGAAAGAATTTGATTGGCTGGGCTTGGGTTACATAGAATAGTCCTTAGAGGGCTTATATGACCCAAGTGCCTGGTCTTCTGACTTTTTGAGTGAGCTGTACTACTTAGCACTATTCTGAGCCACTCCCTACTTTCATTCTCCTTTAAAATGAGACACCTAGTATGACTACTCAACTGATAGCACAGTCACATCATGAAGATGCCATGCCTGGTATCAAAAAGGTGCAGTCATTCCCAGTTTCAGGGGCTGTGTGTGTAAAAGAGATGTTAGCCATTTTGGAACAAATGTATTTGGGCAGCACTGACAATAGCACTTCCTGAAGCTAATTAAAACTTTAAACAAAATAATGTATTTCATTAAAATGCAAATTGAAATTTGATTTAATTAAGAATATTTTTGGCTTTTTAAGAGTCTTCAAATAATGAAAGTAATTTCATTTTACAGGTAAAATGAAGGGCCTGGCATTTGTTCAAGATCCTGATGGCTACTGGATTGAAATCTTGAATCCTAACAAAATGATCACTATTGTTTAGTTCTATAAGAATACTGCTTTGAGATTTGGGGGAAGATAATATAGATGATCAAAAGGAAAACAATGTGATTCAAGATTTTCATTTAACAGAAGCTTCTAGGACTGTTGGGTCACTATCCAAGTTCATATTCTTCTCAAATCCATGTCCCTTTCCTATTTCAGCTATGTTTTTCATCTAACTTTCCAGTCATTCTAATTTTAAAGTATTGCTTTGTCTTATGTCCTTGAATGTAATTGTATGACTTTACTTTTTTAGGTAATAATTAGAACAATTCCCTTCAGAGGCTGCCTTCTATCTTCTAAATAGGACTTTGTACATGTCTGCCTTTGAATTATCATTTCAAAAAAAAACTACACTTAATGTGTTTTATTATGGTTACCTTCTGAGGTTTCAGTTCCTCAGAAATTTACTTTTCACTATGAAAAGTAAAGAAGACTATACAGAAATGAAACTTCTCTACACTTCAAATATTATAGTGTTTATGTTACAGAAGAGAAGCTACTCTTGGGAGCAATTCAGAATCATGCCAACAAGGATGCTAGCAGAAAAACTAATTTCTCCTTATTTATAAAGTCCTTTCAGAGTTCAAGGACTATCCTCTTTATTTTCGGCATATGAGGATGGGAGTAATATTTACTGGGTATACAAACACTGGACTAGACTCTCATACTTTATATCATTTAATCGTCCTGATGATTCTGTGAGAAAGAAAGCAGGTTAGACATGTGAAAAAACCTTTCATGAATTGAAGGCAACAGTAGGGGATTCAAGCACTGAAGACATTGTCATCATTTTTAGTGTTGATTGTACCTCAAAAATGAGTAATTCTCCAGCCCCCTTACAGACATAAACACATGATACCTCCTCCACTAGTCTCCCATTATAAAAACCTTCCATGAGTTTGAGCACTGTTCTCTGAGCTCTTAGACCCAAGTAAGAAACAGCATGGTGAAGGAACAGCACTGAAGGTAGTCTGGAGCACATGACTGCTCTGGGGACATCTGGTTATTTCTTTGCAAGTGGGATGCTTGTATTACTTGTGCTGAGTCCCACCCCAAGGTCTTCCAGATGCAAATAATAGTTTGGAAAAATTATGTTCAGTGATAACATAACTCATTTATCATAAATCAGCTCTTCCCTGCTATGATTGATATTTGATGGGTTATTTTAAAAATAAACTAACTGAAAATTTCTTGTGGCCTAGAAAATAAGAACATCTTGTTTGTGACTACCTTTAGATTTTCTGTAACCTGCAGTGAACACCTTTGGACAGGCCAGGCCAACTTTGCTAACAATGTTAGGTGCAATTTACGTGTCATTTTGAATGAAATGGATTTTTGTGAGCAATTCAAACAAAAAGCAGTACTTGTAGGCTGAAATAAAATAAAATTTAAATAACATGTTTCATTTGTAAACTTCTATCCAGTATGTTCATCTTTTTTTTAAAAAAAAAAGGTTACCTCGAGGAATACTGCAAGTGTTTGAAAGCACTTGCAGATTCATTTTGAGCTGGGAATAATTGTAATTCTGTACATTCTGCAAAACATGTTTTCTATGAATAAACAAGGGCGTAAGGGTAGGAAGAGGGAAAGTAAGTAAGGAATAAAAGATGGCAGATAGATACAAGTGCAGAGAAGGTAAAAAGGTCAAGTCAAAATAATGAATCACGAACATTTGACATGATATGAGTCACAAACCAATGACAATCAATTTCATGTGTTAGAATCAAATTAGAGGAGGGTTATTAGATTCCTAATGGGAAAAAAGTCATTTAAACCTTTCCAAAGAAAAGACTACTTGCAAAGTAAAACCATGTTCCTTGTTATTCCTTAAATTAATTTCTGTATGCATTATATTTATATACATGTTACATATGTACATATACACAATATATATGTGTTATATATGCACACATAGATATGTCATTACCACACTTTACTAGGGAATTGGACTGTCAATTCCAAATTAATTTATCTGAGAAATAGTGATATAAGAGGGTGAAGGAAAGTACAATACCTTTCTTGTCACCTGTGATTGGACAGCAGTATTGTGTGGCTTACTGTCAGTGTGAATAAATCAGTCTCAATAAGCCTACCCAGCTAAGCCTGGGACTCTTACCATGCAGGTGGTTTGTATTCAGGGCTAATGACAGAAACACTGTTTCATCCTTCCTCACACAGTCTAACCAGGCTGGTGTATAGTGTATAAATATTCCTTAACAATCTTATTCCAAGCAAAGTGATTGCTTAAAAATAGGGTGATACCTGTAAGCATGCTTCCTGTCGGCAATAAAAAAAGACCCAACTATCTGATACAACAAGCACTTCAGGACTTCTGGAATGAATTGAAAGATCAGAGATATCAAGAACCCTGGTTTCCTCCCATCTTTCTCAACCTGTCTTCGAGGTTTACCTTTGGGCTAATAGTAGTAGGTGATCAGTCATACCTACCTTGTCTCCAGATGTCATGTATAAACCAACACTGCTTCAAAAAGAAGATAATCTGTTGCTCATTGCTTAGGTGCTCTTTCCCAAAGTTCCTCAGCAGAATTGCGCAGAACTGGGTCACTTTCCTGTGTCACCGGCAAAGGGAATGAGCCCACTCTGACTTAAATGGATATGTTTACCCAAGGTACCTGTGAGGGTGGACATTGAATCAAGATTGAGACTGCCAGAATGGTGCAGTAAATCAGGGCTTCTCATGAGCACAAACAAACTGCAACAGGGTGAAACAAAATATTAAGAACCTGGCTGGTTCAGGATGGTATAAATAATCAAGATATTTTCTGTCCATAAGAGCTTGGTTTATGAATGCAGTTCTCACACCATACCAGACTTAACAGACCCTTTCTATTATAACTTAGCCATATTTATAACATCACACTCACCATCTTAAAATGAAGTTCATATATAATTTACCTATCTATACAATTTCAAAAAGGGTCAGTCTAATACCTTTATTTCAATGTAAAGAAATGAAAATTTGTAGTAAAATATTAAGCATATGTAAATGCCCAGATATTACCATACTAGAAAACAATTAAGGACTAGATTCTTACCCTGGAAAACTGTTTAATAGACTGCTGTTAAAACTTTTTGATGTTTTTAAATGACGGCTGAATATTATGATTCATAAAGGACTGTGTCACAACTTTAAATATATACTGGTGATGTGTTTCATTGGTCACTCATGAATACTCTCCCTGTTGAAAACGTCATTTCCAAAGTTGTGATGAAGTCTTGCTGAATTCTTTAATAAATGATACTTGTTCTGTTTACAGGATAGTTTTATCCTTAGTGAATATTAGAATTATATATACAAACATATAAAGTAAGAGTTCTAGGCTCAGGTAATAATGTGTTGTAATTTTTTCATTGAAATGTAATTGACAGCTAACATTATATAAGTTTAAGCTGTAATATGTTGTGATGTATATATTTTACAATATGATTAACACCATAGACTTAGCTAACACCTCTATTACTTTAATTATTTAATTATTACATAATTATTTTTTCTTTTGTGATGGGAACAATTAAGATCTTAGCAACTCTGAAGTTTGAATACAATAACAGTGTCTTTAGTCACTATGCTGTGCATTAGATTTCCAGGACTTGTTTTTCTCCTAGTTCCATATTAGTATTTTACACTTCAAAAAATATTTATAATAGCTTTAGATTTATAGAAATGTTACAAAGGTAGTATGGAGAACACCCTTATTTTTAAAATGCTATATTAGTATGATACATTTATCACCACTAATGAACTCTGTTGGTTGATATAAATTATTAATTGAAGCTTACAGTTAATTGATTCATCTTTTTTAGTTTTTACCTTCTTTTTCTGTTAGAGGGTCTTATCCAGGACCACATTACATTTAGTTATATTGATTTAGGCACATTCCTCTAGAATGTGACATTCTAGAGGTTTCAAACGTTGAAGACTTTGGGAATACTAGTCATATATTTTATAATTTGTCGGTTGGGGTTTTCTAAAGATTTTTCCCATGATGAAATGGGTTATTGACTTTTAGAAGACCACAGAGACAGTACCTACTCATTTCTTATCAAAGATACATACTGTCGACATTTGGTGAGTTTTGGTATTAACTTTTGTCACTTGACTAAGGTAGTGTTTGTCAGTTTTCTCTGCTGTGAAGTTACTCTCCACTCACCCCCTAGAGTAATCCCCACAGCCTTGAGGGGAAACCAGGCTTTTTCCCCTACACTATATACTCAGTGGACTTTCCAAAGCTGTTCAGGCAGTTCTGGGCTATCTCACATCCCTGTCTTCTGTCCACTTAAATTCCAGCAGTGAAACCCAACCAAAAATGCCCCTCAGGTTTCTGAAACAACCTCTAGGGGTCAGTATTGTCTGCTGAGAACCACTGGCCTAGGCTAACCAATTCTAGTTTCTTAAAGGTGGAATATGAACTTGGAGCATTTACAGATTTTGAGTTCAGGACTTACAGGATTCTTTTTACTCCTTATTTGTATATATTTTTGTCTCTAATTCAATTACATCAATTTAGTTATTTGCCTTTGAGTGTGTTTCAGAACATTCATCTTTTACATACTGGTTTACATAGCATGTCATTATTTATTTATAATGACAAGGATAAGTGGCTTGAACATCTGGCCCTGGACTCAACTGACTTTCTAAGTACAGAGTTCATCGGGGAAACAGAGGTGCATAGGGGTACAGTGATCATGTGATATTCACCTGCCAGAAAGGCCTGTCTTTACTGCAGGTGTGGCGAATCAGCTAATCCAACAAATAGTGATATGGAAATAAGTTAAGACTGCCATAGTTGAAGGAAACATTTACAGAGACTTCATCTAAACTACTGATATTAGTTTTACAATGGGCTTCCAGAATTATAAAAGGCTTTTAAATGTTCAGATTCCTTTAGCTGTTAATATTGTGATCATGTGGGAATTCTGTTTCCTAGAAAAAAAATAAGATTTTAGTTTTAAAACTATTCCAGTCAAAGAACATTTAAAGATGGGAGAAATGCTCATGAGATGCAAAAACAAAAAACAGCATTCAAACATGTACATTATGTTCTTGATATTGAGGATTATGTGCAATCAGTGGATGAGGCTGCTTTCAACAAGATCTAAGAACCATCATGGGTCATGACCCAGAAGTAAAATTTTTTTTCTCAAATGACATTTTATTTTTTAATGTTTACATACCTTTATTTTTTAATTTTTTTAATTATATATATATTTCACATCATTTTAATCCCTGGGGGTCACCCACCACCTTCCCTCCCCGACCACTCCAGCTGGTCTCCACCCTCCCATTGTGTACTTTCATTTGGTTGTCATATATTAGTGAAATCTTTTGATTTCTATCTGACTCATTTCTGCTAGTATGATTTCTTCTAGGTATATCCAGGTTTCCATAAATTCATCAAATTTGTCATTTTTAATTGATGAGTAACACTCCATTGTGTAGATATACCACATCTTTTTCATCCATTCATCTGTTTTGGGGCATTTGAGTTGTTTCCATGTCCTTGCAGTTATAAATCGTGCTGCAATAAACATCCAAGCACAGGTGTCCTTTTGTACCCACACTGAGATCTCCTTTGGGTAGGTTCCCAGAAGGGTGACTGCTGGGTCAAATGGTAGTTCCATTTTCATTAGTTTGGGGGTCCTCCATACTGTTTTCCATAGTGGCTGGACCAGTTTACATTCCCACCAGCAATGAAAGAGTTTTCCTTTCTCTCCACATCCATGCCAGCACTTGTTGCCTGTTTTTTTGATGTGGGACATTCTGACTGGTGTAAGGTGGTATCTCAATGTGGTTTTGATTTGCATTTCTTTGATTGCTAGTGACATTGAACAAATTTTCATGTGCCTGTTGGCCATTTGTATTTCCTCTGGAGAAGTGTCTTTTTAGTTCTTCTCCCCATTTTTTTGATTGGGCTTCTTGTTTTTGTTTAGTTGTGTGAGTTCCTTGTGGATCTGCATTATTAAACCCTTATCACTATTGTGGAAGGCAAAAATTTTTCCCTCTTGGTTGGGCTTCTTTTAGTTTTTTTTCTGTTGTCTCTTTTGCTGTACAGAAGCTTTTTAGTTTGATGTTGTCCCATCTGTTTATGTTTTCCTTCAATTTTTTGCCTTCTGTAGATGTTTCCAGAAAGGGATTTCTGAATTGTACTTCATGGAGGGTTTTGCCCAAATTTTCCTCTATGTATGCTACGGTTTCAGGTCTGACATCTAAGTCTTCTATAAATAAAAATTTGAGAGACAAAAATAAATTGAAATTTTAAAAGCACCCAGACAAAAGACAAGAAGGCAGTTACCAAACTGATTATCCATGTCTACCAGGATTACCTATGCTTTTATTTCTTTCCTTATATTTTTCTGTATTCTCCAAATTTACTAAAATGAGTATCATTTGTGTAACATGAAAGAATAAATAACAAATATCACTCAAATTGCTAACATTTACTTCTTTTACCTAGTGGGTAAGACTTAAAATTCTAAATGAGCAAGGTCAAAGACATTCAAAATTTCTTTAAAATATCAAGAGATTATTTTCATTATTCTTTAAAAACTTGAAACAGGTAATAACCCATGAAGAAAGTAGCATTATCTTCATATTCACACTGTCTGCTCTCAGCTAATTCTGAATGAACTTTGTTACTTTACATTCATTTGTATTTTAAACTGTAGTCTAAGATGGTACCCTAAGTGAATGGTACAGTTCAGGCAAGATCATCACCCCATGTTTATTTGAGAAAGTGCTAGTCAGCGTGTATGGAAAACCAGTGTGCTGTGGCCATTTGGCAGTCTTTCGAGTTCAGCCCTGGAAGGTCATGGTCCCTGTACTAGTAGTGCCAGCAGCACCTAAAAACTAGTTAAGAGTTAAGAGTTTCAGGCTTTGTGGCAGACCTTTTAAATCAGTAGTTTCAAAGGATGCACAGGTGTTTTGTATGCACAATAAAGTTTGAGAAGCAATGTACATACTCCTTTTTAAGTCACTAATATAAAAAATGTATGTATGCACTGTATCACAAAAAATACCTTTTTTGTGGTAATGAAAAATAATGAATCAGAGGTGTAAGAAGTGAACATTTTATTCTAATTTCACATAAGCCCCCATTTCCTGGGGACATAAGGAGAAACTTGAATCTTCATAAATTCATTCTACTTCTCTCTGAGCTAAAGTCTTAAGTTCCTGTAAGGTTGACAAAGTTGGAGAAAGTTAAGGAAGTAGCTGATCTTCCATAAATAACCCATTCTGTTGTCATTTGCTAAAATATCATATAACCTATTTGCTCTGTTATTGAAAATTTATATAGCTTACTGTTAGGCCATCATTCATTCTTGTTGTTGAGACATTACTCTGGATATTCATTCTTCTCTTTCCATGCTATGTAGCCTATAGGGGGAACTATGGAGACCAAGACTTCTCCATAGTATTTGTCTAGGGAATGAGAACATTCTACTGCTCTTATGTTACAGGAGACTGTAACTTACATAATTACATGGACTTATATAACTTATATTACATATGACATAATTTACACTCACACATAAATCACATAGACTGGTATAATGAAGTTTCTGTAAGGGCCAATCCTGTTGACAATTCTCAGTCGTTTCTTCTCAGAGTTCTTGTTGACTTCCAGGATTTTACCTGGAAAGACAAGGGCCCCCTCTCTTTTTGATCTCCAGACACTGACTGGTGTCTTATTATTTCACTTTGCACCTCTTAACCCAGAGGTGCAAAGGAAGGGAGGGCCTTTTCATAGGAATTTTCCAGGTGTTGAAGCTCTCCCTCCTCACTACATTCCTCACACTCAAACATGAAAGTTTAGATTTTTTTAAATCAAAGGCCTTTTTACTTTGGTAACCCTCCTAGACCAAGACTTACTGCCCAAATGGAAAAGTGTTGGCCACTATTACAGACCAGACTGGGTTTATGCTGTGAAATTAGGAAAACTTTATTTCACTATTTTATTTGCCTTTAGAATACTGGCAACAGGAAAGGCATGACTACTTCTGGAGAGTGATAGCATCACCATTTTTTTAAATGTTACCTAAGGAAACATTTTTTTAAGAGATAACAGTCAATTTGTGAGTGATCCCCCTGCCCTCAGTTATCTCACAGGAACCAAAATGTTAACCAATTTTATTGCATCCTCACCACTTGCCTTCCTGTAAAATTCATTGTGAATTGTGCTTTGTACTCTATAACTACTCCCTTCCTTTATGATAAATAAAGGAATAAAGTTGTTGCCTGGTCCATACTCCCAGACGACCCTTAGCTGCTGTAACTAAGCAATCTCTCTCATCCTTTCTTGTACTCTGCATTCAGCTCTCAACAGGAAAGGATAAGGAGAAAGTTAAAATTTTAAATGCCATGTCATATGAAAATAGAAGATAAGTCCTTAAATCCTATTGTTAACATTTTAGTGGAGTCATCAGAAATGAGTGTAAGAACACAATCATATATCCCCTTAGAACAAGAAGGCTAGGAGTGAGAACCAGGGATCCGCCATTGTAATCTGTGGGGCAAGTTACACAACACAGCTCAAGCAGAATGTTAGCAAGAGCTCAACAGGTTTATAAGCAATATTAACTACCCTATTTAGAGTCATTGGTGGTGAGTTGTAGCATCTGAAGGATTAGTATGAAGAGTCCCCTCTGTATTGGTGGTTCTCAAAATTTGGTGTGCATCAGAATCACATGGAGGGCTTGTCAAAACATAGGTGTCTGCACCCCACCCCTGGAGTTCTGAAATGCAAGGCTGATTCTAAAACGTGCGTGGAAATATAAAGAGTCAAAATAACAAATAATGATCATAAAAATTAGAAAACTTTCCCTACCAGACATCAAGACTTATCGATCATAATGCTACAATCATTAAGGCAGTGTGGTTTTGTTACAATAGACAAATCAAAGAAAGATGGTCATGTACAGCTACAAGATCCATGACAAAGGCAGCACACCAGAGCAGGAGGTGAAGGATAGTGTTGAAGGTAGATCCCCAGGAAACTATCTTGTAGGTGGAGATTCATGGATAGATGGTTTATTGGGGAGTGCTATCAAGAACAATGTCTGTAAGGAAGGCGAAAAAGCACATTTCAGGGAATAGGTGCAGTTCAATGTTTTAGCAACAAAAGTTTCTTCAGCCAATTCCCTGAGGAACCCTAAAGTTGAGACAGTCTGTAGAGGAATCACAGTTTAAGGCAAGGTGACCAGGCCTGGCCATGGTACCTGTGCACTGACCACGATGTACCCAGGGAGAGACTCCAAAATTAGATAAGGCCTTTTTCTACTGCCAAAAAATAATTCCTCCTGGTGAAAGACAATTGTGAGCTATTCAGCTTTGGGATGAATGAGTATCTCAGTGCTGAAACCGAGATCTCAACAGTGAAGCAGTGTGGTCTACCCCCTTGTACTGCTTCCCTTATGTAATAAATTCAATCTATCTTGAAATTCCTCTGGGATTCCTATTGGTTTGTTTTCCTGGTTCTTAGAGAAACTTATAAAGGTAAGGTTAAGTGAAACCAACTAATGACCCTTCCGCTACAGCTGGTTTTGTGACAACTGATATTCATCATCTTTTTCATCTCCTCCCATTCAGGATTCTCTTCATTCTTGGTTAGCGCTTCTGTTAGTCCAGGAGGCTCACTTGGTGAAGCGCCCCAGACTGTCATCACTGGGTTCCTATATACTATTTCCTTTTCAGATTGATACAGAGCAGTGGTGCAGCTGAAAATTGAATGCCCTGGTGGACAGAGTCTGAAAGAGCAAGAGAAAATGGGGAGCGGGAAATGGGGGGATAAAAGCAAAAAGCAAAGAGTGAGGAGAAAGGATTAAAAAAAAGGAAAGGAAGGAGACAAGAACAGCAAACTGAGAGAACAGGCCCATGTGGCCTGGCCAGGATAAGCCCTCTGGAAGAGTGAACTGGAGGTGGTGAGGAGCCATGGTGACAGGCAGAAAAGTAGTCAGTGTGGAGAGTGTGGCAGCGTAGCAAGGTGGCATAGTGAACTAATACCTGGATGTAGCCAGGGATTTGGAAAGCTGATTTGTCACATCAGCAATTGTGGAAGAAGTTTGAGGAACCTTGGAGAAGCAGAGCAGCATGGAACACTGGAGAGAGAAGAAGCAAAAGAGAAGATGCTGGAGAAAGACTGGACATTTGCAGAGTGCCTCCCTCAAAGGGCACCATCTTGGACATGTGTCTTTTGGACCTTTGGGGCTGAAAATAGTGACTGGGGTAAGTTAACTGGCCACTTGTGGCATTAAGGACTTTTCGTTTTCCTGGTTTTAACAAACCCTGTTGTTTAAACTGCTTTTGAGTGGCAACTGCTATGTGCGGGTGATGTGGACCTGCGGTTTGTTGCTTAGCGTCTTTTGCCCCTTTTCATCCCTAAAAGGTTTGCAGTATTTGTCCATTTACCATGGGAATCAGGCATGAAAATGCCAAAGGGCACCTCTGTGAACCACATGGCAGCTAAGCAGTAGAAGCTGCCCCCATTGTATAGCAGCTCTATTTCTTCCTAATGATCGAAATCACCTGCTCCTGTGAAAATGATGATGATTTTTTTTTTTTTTTTGAGAGTAGGTTTCGCTATTTTTGCCCGTGGAACCGCAGGCTCTCGTTGCCCGGGGTACCACAGACTCAAGCAATCCCCAGCCTCAGCTTCCCAGGTAGCTGGGATTACAGGCATGCGCCACCACGCCCAGCTATTTTTTGGAACTAGGTCTCGCTACGGGCCCCAGGCGGGACTCGAACCGTGATCCCTAGCCTCTGCCACTTCATAGGCTGAAGCTTACAGGCACCGAGCCACCATTAAAGAAAATGATGATTCTTTTTGTTCAAAGTAACAGAACAGCAATGATAGCTTAAAAATTAACAGGCTTCACCAATGTAATCTACAGAGTCAATGAAATTCTATCAAAATTCCAATGCTCTTTTGAGGACAGAAATACAAACTTTTATACTAAAATTCACATAGAATTCCAAAGGAAAGCAAATAAAGCAATTTTGAAAAATAAATTTGAGCTTGAAAAAGAAGTTGAAGGACTCATAGTTTATGATTTAAAAACTCGCTACAAGACAACAGAAATTAAAAGTGTGGTACTGTTTTTAGGACAGACATATAGGTGAAAGGTATAGAATTGAAGCCAGGAACATATGATCCCAAATAATATGACTTTACACATTATGGCCAGATGATTTTTGACAAGGATATCAAAAGCATTCTGTAAGTCAAATTCAAAAGGTAAAAGTGAAAACAGAAAAAAAAATTTAACGAAGGAAAACAAGAAAGAAAATTTAATGTTTTCAACAAATAGTGCTGGAAAAATTGAATATCCACATATCAAATAAGTAGGTTGGACCTTTATCCTATATCATATACAAAAAAATTGAAATGGATCAAAGACCTAAATGTAAAAACTGAAAATATAAACTGCTTAGGATAAAACATAGCAGGAAGCTTCATGATATTGAATGTGGCAATGATTTCTCAGATATGACACCAAAAGCCCAAGAAACCAAAAAAAAAAAAAAGGTAAATTGAATTTCATAAAATTTCAGACTTTCATATCAAAGGACATTATCAAAAGAGTAACAATAATGGGGAAAACACAACAAAATGGGCAAAATACTTGCAACAAAAAACAACCACTCTAGTTTTAAAAATGAGCAGATTTTTTTCAAATAAGATTTTCTGATGCCCAACAAGGACCTTAAAAAATGCTCAACATTAATCATTCAGGAAATGCAGATCAAAAGCACAATGAGATACCATTTATCCCCATTAATATGACTGCTATTTAAAAAAAAAAACAGCAATAGAAAATACCAAGTATTGGTAAAGACATTGGAGTCCTTGCATATTGCCAGTGGCAATGTAAAATGTAGTGCTGGATAACAATATGGCAGTTCTTCAAAAACTAAACCTAGAATTAACATATGATCCAGCATTCTATTTCTGGGTATACACCAAATAGAATTGTAAGCAGGAATTCAAATTGACATTTGTATGCTAATATCTGTAAGCATTATTATTCATAGTGGCCAAAGTTGGGAACAAAACAAATGTCCATTGATGGATAAACAAAATGAGAGTCACACATGACAAATGAAAGCATGACAAATGCTACAACATAGGTGACCCTTGAAGACACGCTATGTAAAATAAACCAGACACAAAAATACAATTATTATTGATTCCATTTACATGTGATTCTTTTGGACATATTCAAGGGTTAAAGGGAAGAAATAGGGGAGCTAATATTGCTTAATAGGTGTAGAGCTTTAGTTTGGGAAGATGAGAAAGTTCTTAAGATGGGTAGTGGTGATCGTTTCACAACAATGTGAATCTACTTAATGCTGCTGAACTGTAGACCTAAAGTGGTTTAGATCATAAATTTTATGTTCTGCACACTTTACCACATTAAATCAAATTGCTGGGACTTACATTATGGCCCCCAGTATAAGTGTTCCCTTTCAGAAAGAAACTACAGTGGTTAGGTGGTTTTGGAAAGCACTAATGCTGCAAGTGTATAGCTGAAGGCTACGCATATTTCCTCCTACTGGTTCTTGAACCCAAAAATATTCATTGAGAAAATAGCACAAACAATGATCATTGGTTTATTGTATATATGTCCTGACAGATGGCATCTCATCATTGCAGGGTATTATCTCAAAGCGGGCATCTCAGTTGCATCTTCAAAAGACCCTATTACTTTCTCCAACCAGCAGCTGGTGAATGCTGTTCTGTGTGATAGGTTCAGCAGCTGTGTGGTCAAACACCACTACTCCACCTCCTTTCTTGTGAAAGGAGCTTCTTGGGTCACCATCATCAAAGGAACATACTCCAGGGAATCACTGCCCTTCCAACTTGGATGCTAGAATGTGATACACAGAATGGAGCCATCCCAAGTTGTCTCCCAATCTGAAGCAGTGATCTTAGCTGGTCTACATGACCAAAAAATAAATGTTTATTGTATGCCACTTTGACTTTGTGACTGTTATACAGCATTTTCATGGCAGCAACTGTATGGCACATTTCTATATCATCCCCCTTCAAGTTTCTTAGTTTATCATGTTCTTTTTTCTGACTTCTGAAGTGGAATGATTGCTTTATTTATTGCTAATATTTTAAAATATCAAAGGCATACTTAATATTTTTTCCCCTCAGAACTGTTTGGTGACATACCACAGCTTTTGATTGATAGGATATGATTGCTATTCTTTTTTTTTTTAATTTTGGAAATTTTTTTCAAATTTCAGTTTTGATTTTCTCTTTAACTTAGAATTCTTTATTTTGTCAGCCCTTTAGAAATTTTTTTTAGCTTTTATATATTTTCATCCCTTAAATCACAATCTCAGTAAATGGTTTTTGGGATACCCCCCCGCCGCTTCCTCTGGTGTCCCCTCCATTCTCTCACATCTTGCTCTTTGTTGTTTGCTAGTCTGTGTTAAGTTTGTTAGTCTCTTTCTTTCCTGTGGTAGTGTTCTTTTGTTGGGTGAGGGACTGTGTTCTTGGAACCAGGAGAGCCTTGCTGGTAGGTTTTCAGTCTTAAGTTTGTGTTGGGCAGCCAGTCTATATTTATTTGTGGTCTTTCCGTGCTTTCTCATTGGAAGCTGTCTTTTCTAGTCCCATTTCAGTTATTTTGCTACTTTACCTTATGGTTCTGGCACCAGATTTAGGGGTCTCACCCCCTGCCAGTGCGGGTGAAGAAGTTTTCTGTGGATACAGGCATTTGTAATTGGCCATTGTAGATTCTCTCCTCTGCCTCAGTTTGCATCTTTGCTGTGGGGCCAATGGCCCCAGTCTTTGGCATTCCTTTCCTCTCCTAAGGTGTGGAGAGGGGCGCCTTGCTCTCCGAGGAGGCATGTCTGAAATGAGGTCTTTGGTCTTCTAGAACCGGTGAGTGCATAGGTGGGCTTCGTGACATCGTATTTCCATAGCTGTTTCTCCTGTCTCACATGCACTGGTTTTTTCAATTTTCCATCTGCTGTGTCCAGTTCAGGCTTGTGGGCTGGATTTTCACCTGGTCCTTCACTTGTTCTATGATGGGGTTTATAGATGTTCTTGCTCCTCCTGAAGATTGGCTGGAGTGAGAGTAAAATGGGAGGGCCATTTCCCCTCCCCCACCACCACCCCAGCCTGTGCACCGGTACCTCCCTGCGTGGGGGCGGGACCCAGGTGGCCATGCCTGTATCCTCCAAGTCCTCTTTCTGCTGGGGGTTGGGGGCAACATGCCTCGGCAGACCCAGGCTGCAGATGGCTGCCCTGTGCAACTATCATCCGCTGGTGAATGGGGCTGAAACCCTACCGATCCTCCCTCCCAGGCTTGAGAGGTGGCTACCCAAGGCCTCCCCTCTGGGCCTGGCAACCTGGAGGGGGTGTGTCCCAGGGCAGAGGGGCAGAGCCCCCGACTGCATGACGGCAGCCAGGGTGACCTGGCAATCCCTGGAGGAGGGGAGCAGCTGGCCTGCACCCCACTGTGCCCTCTGCACGAAAGAACGCAAACCTATCAGAGGCCTCCCCTCCAGGTGTGGCCTTGTCAGCCTTTTTATAGTGTAGCTTATTGCAGTGTGTAGTACAGCTACAGCAAATGAATGTGAACTGTGACATTTTTTCTTTTTGAAATTTACTGTAACTTTTTTGTAAACAAGCATATGTTTGATTTTTTGTGACCGTTCCTTGGACAACAATAGTATGTATCTTTTTTACATGGGATATTTAGTTCTACTTTAAAATATTAGGTCATATACTGTTCCATTTGGAATATCAAGTTATAAGGAAATATCTCTTAAATCCTTAATAAAATTGTCGTTTTAGGATAATATTCTTGTATTTTAAAAGTTTTTTTTTCTTTCATAGTTAGCTACTATATTGTTTGATACATAAAAGTTAATAATAAATCACCTTCATTTACTGGATTTTACCATACAAAATACCCTTTTTTTACTCCAGTGCAATGCTGTAGGCCTTGAATTCTATCATATCTATGATTAATATTGCCACCTTTTTTTGGTTTGCATTGAATTGAAATTTTTGTTCTTTATTTATCAACTGTTCTTTTTTATTTTTAACAAGTTATCAAAGTATATTGCCCTTCCCTTCCCCAATCTCAACCATTTTGAGGAAAATGTTAACAATTTTGCATATGCCTTTTAACCCCATTCTTTACATTTATAAATAAGTATTAGTACATTAAGATGAGCAATGTTCCCTGTGAATGAATCCAGGACTTTATCTCTGGAACCTGTTAATTACCTCATATGGGGATAAGGGCCACCACTCTTGTGACCTTGATATAAAGACGTTATCCTAGATTACTTGAGTAAACATTAAATGGAGTTATAACTGTCCCTTTTAGAAGGAGGCAGAGGCTTTTCATCGGTTTGGGGCCATTTAGGTTGTTTCCATATCTTGGCAATTGTAAACAGAGCTGCAATAAACATGTGTGTACAGGTATCCTTTTGAATTAGTGTTTTCATCTTCTGGGCAGATTCCCAGTAGTGGGATTGCTGGGCAAAATGGTTGCTCCATGTTCAGTAAATTGAGGGTCCTCCACACAACCTTCCGTAGTAGCTGGACCAGTTTGCACTCCCACCAGCAAACACTAGTGTAAGAATGTTCCTTTACCTCCACATCCATGTCAACAGTTGTTGTTGTCCATTTATTTATTTATTTTTATTTATTTTTTTATGGGTCATTCTTACTAGTATAAGATGGTATCACAGTGTGGTTTTGATTTACATTTCCCTGATTATTAGGAATAAGGAGCATTCTTTCATATGCCTATTAGCCATCTGTATTTCCTCTTTGGTAAAGTGTCTTTTTAGTTCTTCTCTCCATTTTTTTTACTGGGTTTTTGCTAAGCTGTAGGAGCTCTTTGTGGATCTTTGTTATCAGACCCTTTTCACTTGTCTAGAGGGCAAAAATTTTCTCCCTGTCGGTTGAGTTTCTTTTTGTTTTGTTTATTGCCTCTTTTGCTGTACAGAAACTTTTCAGTTTGATGTAGTCCCACCTGTTTAGTTTATGTATTCCTTCTTTTTTTTTTTTTTTTTTTTTTTTTTTTTTTTTTTTTTTTTTTTTTTTTTTTTTTTTTTTTTTTTTTTTTTTTTTTTTTGCCAGCTGGAGTTGTTTCCAGAAATGGATTTCACATCTAAGTATTTTACCCATTTTGAGTTGATTTTTGTACAAGGTGTGAGGGTTTATCTTGGTTTAATTTTTTGCAAGTTGTGATCCAGTTTTCACAGCACCATTTACTGAAGAGGCTGTTTTTGTTCCAGTGTATGTTTTTTGCCCCTTTGTCGAAGATTAATTGACCATATGTGTGTGGTTTCATTTCTGGGTACTCAATTCTGATCCATTGGTCTGTTTGTCTGTTTTTGTACCAGCACCAGGCTGTTTTAATTATTATGACTTTGTAGTATAGTATGAAGTCTGGGGTTGTAATATTTCCATTTTATTTTCTGTTTGTCAAGAGGGTTTTGGCTATTCGGGATCTTTTGTTGTAAAAATGTGGTATATGTACACAATGGAATACTATGCACCAAGCAAGGAAGACAAACATATGTCATTTGCAACAACATGGATGGAACTAGGACTCATATTAGCAGAAATAAGCCAGAAAGAAAAAAGAAATACAGGATGGTCTCACTTACATGAAGGATACAGTGAAAAAGAAACAAACGAATAAGAAGAATCAGAAACAACTAACAGAACTAAAAGAGCAAAAGAGGAGGAGGGGGAAGAAAATGGAGGAGGCAGAGAGCAAAAAAAGAACAAGATGGTTTCCTTATATATATAGCATTATTGTGTATATATATCTATATACACACACACACAAAATAAAAGAAAATAAATTAAACAAAAACCACCACCAACAACAAAAAAAAATAACTCTAGAAATTTGACTGCGGAATCCTGGTTGCCTGAGTGGGGACGGGGAGACAACAAATGGACTATAGTAGAGGGTCACTGGTACTTTGGTAGTGTGGTGGGGTAACAAACAATTGAAGAGGTGTGAAACTATACCTTTAAAATATATACAGTGTTGTAAATCAATGTTACTTCAATAAAATAAAATTTAATAAATAAATAAATGTGTATCTTTTTCCAAAAAAAATGAAGGAGACAGAGGGAGATTTGACACAGAAGAGGAAAAGGCAGTATGATAAGGAGAGCAGAAGTTAAAGTCATGTTTCCATAAGCTAAGGAATGCTGTCTTCTAAAACTAAAAAAGATAAGAAATAGATATTCCTCTAAAGCCTCTAGAGTGTGCTATATCTTCACTTTGATTTCAACTTAGTGAACTTTGACTTTCAACTTCTGACCTCCTGAAACCTAAGAGAATAAACATACTATTTTAAGCCACTAACTTTGTGCTGCTGTAATTTGTTACAAAAGCAATAGAAAACTAATCTATATGCATGAGTCAAAGTTTTCTTCTTTTTCATTTTTTATAAATTTGGCTTCATAATATTGTGAAAAATTAACACAATACTTCACAAGCAGTTTTCCCCTCCATTTTTAATATATGATTGTGGCAGGCCACAAACCTATGGATACCATTCTTCTTAATAGTCAAACAATATTCTATAGTATGGATGTTTCATAAATCATTTAACCATTTTTCTAGAACTGGACATTCCAATTGTTTCAAATTTCTTATTACAAATAGTGGGGCAGTAAACATCACTGTGTGTTTTATATGTTGGGAATTTTCTGAGGGAAGTGAAGAACATACTTATGAGGATTTATGGGAAGTGCATTTGAGATTTTAGTAGATGCTATCAGACTACTTTCCAGGAAGGTTGTAACAATTCACAATCACATTTGATTTGCATTTCTCTCAGTTCAAATGAAGTCGAACATTTGCAATCTGGCAATTTGCATTTTCTACTTTATGTAATGCTTCTCTAGTTCCTTTGCACAATTTTTCTCTGAATTATTTACCCTAAGAAACCTATTCTGTCATAGGTTTTAGACCCATTTATCACTAGTGTTTAGCTAGTCTCTGAGATATTATTCACCTTCTATAATTTTGGGACAATTTTTCCTGTCTACTCACATCTAAAGAAGGTTGAGAATCTAAAATCTTTTAATGAAGAAATTCCATCTCTCAGTCCCTCATATATATTTTGGAAGATTTTTGTCCCTTATGTCTCATTCTAACTCCACCATTAGCTTGATGGATCTAAGCCTGAGAGGTCTCAATGGTTTAATCTGCACAGATGTTGGAAAAATATGTATCGAATCAGTTAGCATGGACTAAGTTAGGATGCAGTAACAAATGATCTCCCAAATCTCAGTGACTCACAATAACAAAGATTTATTTCTCCCTTACATTACACATCCACTGATTGTTTCAGCTATAGCTAGTACCTAAAATGTTTTTCTGAAATATCAATTGTCTTGGCAAAGAAACAGCATTAAGAGCTTTGGCTGTAATTTATACAAGTTAAATTTTGTTAACATTTCACTGGTCAAAGTTAGTAGCTAGGTCATACTTGAGTTCACTAGAGCAAGAAAGTTAAATCCTTCAATGAGATGAGTCACTAAATATCTATGAAGTCATGCAGTCTACATATATTGATATGTGCAGACAATGGAAAAATCACAAGTCATAACATTCAATGGACTAAAGGAAGGAAATCAAGATAGAAAAAATAAGTCTTAGCAACAACAGAATAGGCAACTCCTGGTATTCATAAGATCAAATGGCCTCTTTCAGAGTTGCTTTTACCCTTCTACTGAGGCACACAAGGTCAATTTCCATAGACCCTTCAGGTTTCAACTAAACACTGTTCTCCCAGGTTCAGAGGCATCCTTTAGTCTCCTAACGTTAGTATGGCATAGTATCATCAGTACACAGATGTGTCTCATTTCTGTATGACAGGTACCCTATATTATCCTTTCAAACTGTAAACTCAGATAAGATTCATTTCAGGATCAAGTCTTTCCCTAGGAGAGGTAGTCAAGGATATGAGTCCAGAAAACACTAATTCAGCATTTTGTTTTTGGTCACTTAATCTTGGCTTCTTTCCATCAGTCAAGAATTCTTCCAAAGGTGCCTGCTAGTTCTTCACATCTTTGCTGTCCACCACTTCACTATGCATATCTGGAGTATTCTTCTCTCTCACAACATTTGAATTGCCTTGTTTCTTTTCCCATCAGTAGAGGAATCACTAATGTTGCTCACTCATATCTGTTATGGTCGAATTCTGAACATATGGTAGAATTAAATTTCCTTGGAATTGGTTTTGTGACTCCTTCTGGCATGTATCATGAGTGGTCATGGTGTCTCTCACTCTTGGTCTAGAGAATTTAATTATTACTGAAGATCCTCCAGAGTTCTCTCTTTTCTTTCTATAAAAAGCCACTGATATTTTTGTCATTTTTTTACTGTTGCACAGACCAGTCTATTTGAACTTAAACCAACATACCTTATTTTAAACACCCAATATTTAAAATGACCAATTAGAGACACATAAAAGTATTTGGCAAATCTTTAGGGTATAAAATGCTTCTTAACTCTGAAGGTACAAGTAGAGTCGCAGCACTCTTATTTCTCCAAATCAAATTTCAATTATCTCAAGCACCCAAATGTCACACTCAGGTAGGAAGTCCAGAATCATTTTATTGAACTAGTCCCACTTTAATCTACAATAATATTTCTCAATGGAAATTGAGAAATTTTGAAGTTTCACACTTGGGGTTAAAAAAGACTCCCACAACACCCTTCAAATCAGAATCCCTGGAAGCAGGACTCAAATAGTCTCAGTCATTCTTATGAATGCTTTACACATGATCTTTCTTATTCTAAAATTACCTTGCCCTCCTTTGTCTATGTGATGCCCCACATAATATTTAGACAAGCATTGTGCAATGACAGAAATGTCCTATATATTCACTGTCCAACACAGAACACTAGATATGTGATCATTGAGCTCCTGAAATATGACTTGTGCGACTGGCGAGCTGAATTTTTTATTTCACTTCATTTAAATAGTCACATGTGGCTAGAGGCTACCGTAATAGACATGATATTTCTCTTCTAGAGTGTGAATCCTATAGAGCAAGAACCATAATTTCAGTCTTCATATATCCTCTGTGTAGGGCACAGGGTAATGCAATAAGCAAAAACTAAAATAGGAACTAGACCTGCACTATTTCCTTTTTTGAGTTTCCTTGTACATTAAGAAAAGATGAAATGTCAAAATAGGATTACAAAATATGTTTTCTGGCCAAACATCTTAAATGTTTACCTTACACTTGTAAAGCAGCTTTATTATCCTATTCTCAAGATAATTACAGGATGAAATAGTAATTCATAGATGCATTTGTGTTTAATGACAAAGCTTAATAGTTATGGAGTACTCAATTACCTTTCTACCTTTGACTTAGCAAACATAAAAGATGTGTTAAGACAGTGATGAATCTTTCCCATTCCTTCAGTTAGAGAGCATATGTGAGAACATATATACCAATGAATATCAATCCTATCACTATCACATGCAGTAGAAAGGCATTTAAAACAAAGAATATGATTTAGATTAGATACAGGAAAGTTAATTCTTCAAATTCTGGCCACGTTGGAAAGAAGACTGAGATGAGTTATAAGAAAATTATTTGACTAGACAATTATAATTTCCCTTTTAGGCTTGTTAACCATTATTTTATTTATGTAACTCCTTCAGGAGAAAGAAAAGCAAAGTTAAACTAATTAAATTGTACAGATTTGCAATAACATTAAACTCCTTTGAAAATAATTCATTATTATGACTATATTATGCCATGTAAAACTCTGAAGACCTTATAAAGCAGGTGGTCTTATCAACATGGACAGGAGTGTTAGTTTTCACCATTATTTGAAATGAGCACAAGTGACTATGTGGCATGTAGGATGTTTTACCATGCAATTCCCCAGCTTTTGCCACAAGGAGCTTGAGCTGGCTATTGCGATTATATGGAATGTATAGAAAACTACAAATAAATCTGAGCAAGAGGAAACCTAAATTTACAGACCCACCATCTTCCAGTAAGTTGCCAAGATGACCATGTTTTAGAAAAGATGGAACTGTTCCTCTGGCCACTTACATGTGAATCTACAAGAAAGGTGATATTGTGGCTATCAAGGAGATGAACACTGTTCAAAAATGAATGCCCCACAAATGTTACCAAAGCAAAATTGGAAGAGTCTATGTTACCTAGACTCTTGGGTAACCAGCACCAGATTATGAAAGTTGACATTTCCATAAACAAAGGGGCAAGTTTCTTGCCAACAGAATCAGTGTTTATACTGAGCATATTAAACACTCTAAGACCCAAGATAGCTTCCTGAAAGTGGAAAAGAAAATGATCAGAATAAATTGGAGGCTAGAGCAAAGTGTATTTGGGTTCAACCAAAATATCAGCCTACTCTAAAACTCAGGAAAGTACACGTTGTGAGACTCAATGGAAAGGAGCCTAAGTTGCTGGAACTCATTACGTAAGAAGTCAGGCACAATAAGTGTGGGGAAAAAAAAAACCCTCTGGACTACTAAAAAAAAAAAATCCAAACAAACCCAAATTTAACCAGAAGGTTAGAATCACAGAAGAATTAGAATACAGATAGGCAAATCTCAAGATCCTACCCAGGAACTAAAGCTAAATTTTGATTAAGAACTTCATGACATTCGTAGAGTAAAGCCATATCCAGTTACACAATTTACTTGTCTGTAAGAAAGAGGTATCAGTTATTCAATGCCTGTCAAGCATTTCATGACACTTAACTCCGAATAAAAAATCTCTGGTAGGACCTCCCGTAAGGAACATAACAGGACTGAGAGCTCAACAGTTCTAGTGTAAATGCATAATGGGCTCTATGGAGTTCTCTCTTCTGGAATCCCTTAATATACGCAGAAAACACAATGTTCAAAAGATAAGTCAATAAAACACTGTTGGTAAAGATGAGGAAACTTTCTGTGTGTTTGGGCTCAGGACAATATGATTAGGTACACAGTTTCTGTAGCTGACTTATCATCAGGTAACTTTTGTTTAGAACTCAGCAATTTGATAAGTAGATGGTAGGTGATTGACAGCACTGTGTGAAGAGTGAGACTTCCCTTTGAGATTCTCAGCTAACCAGGAGTATTTCTCCTTACCAGGTGGTGGACAGAGAGAGCAACTGCAGGCAATTCAAGAATATCTCTACAAACCAAAAAATTATGTGTGTGAGTCAGTTAAGTTTTAGGTAATGAGAGCAGCAGATCTGCTAATTCAGATAAGTTGTGCACTTTTTTTTTAAGCTCATATTTGTTACCATTATTTAGAATCAATTGATTGTACATTTGGCCATCCTGGACACATAATGCCACATGGTAATGATCTGCTGGGCTGAGTGTAGAGGACTGGTCCACTATTTAGGCATGTGAATGTCCTATTGGAAATTTGGATTAAAAAAAATTTCAAAGAAGAAATTACTAAACTGCTTACTCTGTCTTTAGGAAAACTAAATATTGGTCCCATGAATGTATTGCTTATAGCAAAGCTCCCGGTTGGTAAATCTATATGAAAAATTACTTGCAAAACATACCCTTAAAAAATTCACCTGGTATTTGTGAGATGTAGGGACAACAAATAAAAGGAGAAGAACAAGTTAAAACAAACTGACAGTGAACTAAAGCATAAGCAAAGAGGGTGAGGGAGGGTAAAATGTGGGGAGGGATGAGCACAAGATATTAAGGTGATGGTTCACAGATGACATGGTAGTGGAAGAACCTATGTGCAACCAATAAAAATTTGAATAAAAAAATAACCCAGCAGCAATGTTATTGCTGAAATAAAAAAAAATTTACCTACTATTTAGTAACTGGACCTTAGCCAATTAAGTTTGAGGACATGTACCAAAACAATTTTTCCAATCTTTAAACAGGTAAAGCAAAGTACCTTTAACTACAGGTTAAAGACAAAGTTACAACTTGCCTTTTTGTGCCACTTGAAATGCTTTCTGATCTGTCTGAGAATTCTATTGATCTTGACTTTTAAGGTCATGCAGAATTGCAGATTTTATCAGCACAAATTCTACACTGAATTCATAGCAGTTAACCTGAAAATAGTTCTTGTCCAGCGTCAAAGCCTGAGAAACCACAGGCATCTTTTAAAAATGAAGTTTACATTTTCTAATTAGAAAATAAATATATCCTGTCAACAAGTTAGAAAATAAAGACGTTAGATTATTTTCCCCAGTTTATTTTGAAAAATTCCAAATGAACCGAATACAGATATGTAGGCCAAGGATCCTCCCAGTTAACTAATACCGGGATCCACAAACTCACTCAGTATCTTGGCCATCCAAGTTAAAAGAGAAAACTGCCAGTTATATAATTCATATTGTCTATAAGGAGAAAACATATTACCCCAGGATGGACAAGTTTCATGACAGCTGACCAAGAGAGAAAATTTCCCCATGTTCATTAAGTAAGGAATACAAAGTCATAACACATTCAACAACCTCACAGTAACCACACTGGTAGTTCTGTAAATAACTCTCGAATCCCTCAATATTAGCTTTAGAGTGCAGAGTAGTAACCCTAGTGAAGAGTATGGATTCTTGAGTGCAACTGCCTGGATTTGAATCCTGGCTGTCACTTTTATTGTATGACCTTTTGTAAGTCACTTAATTTTCCTGTGCCTTCGTTTACTGATTTACAAAGTACTGTGATTAATAAAATCACCCACTTTAAAGGGTTATTTGTGGCTTAAATAATGTGTCTAAAACAGGACCTAGTACACAGTAATATTATTGCTACAGCTAAAGCTGAAGAAGTTTGCACATGATGTCATACTACAATAAGGAGCACTTACACCAGAATAGTTTGAGGGAAGGTTTCCAAGAAACAGGATGCCTGTACTGCATGTAGATGTTGGTCACAACAACTAGTATTATGACCTCGGTTTAGTTGTTTGAACTTTGCATCTCTACCTGCCAGAACAGAGATATGTAGGTTGTTGATACAGTAAGCTAATGTTTGTGAAACTAAACTAGTTAATATATGAGGATAAGATGAGCAAATGTAACAGAGAATTATCAAGCAAACAAATGTTTCCTCTTGGATCTAGAAAAAGTAAATAAATTATTCTCACAACTTTAACATGTGCCTGTTTCTTCTCCTGATTAAACAATTATTTTTGAAGTAATTGTTACTAACTCAAACTATCTTGAATGTTAAATATTAGCACTGATTCAGCAAAATTCCTGTTTTTTAATCACCATGGAAATGCCTTGGGGTAGAGCTATGTCCATTTTTGAGGTATGTTGTGCTTATCTCAAAAAGTAACTAAATATAATACATTGATTTTCATCATGCAAAACTCATTGCTCCCTGATTTATCTAACTTTGCATATTCCTCACTTTCCAACATATAGAATTTTATTATAGCATCTAGTATACTATGATAACATGATATATAGTTCATTCAATTTATACCTTTGTTTACAAAAGCAATATGGCAACTAGTTACAAGCTTATGCATTTGCCTCTCTCCCAAAACTGCAAGTTTCTTAAATAATGGTGTCATATCTATACTATCTAGACAGATGCCAGCACTTACTATGACCTAATGTTTGATAAGATGATCTAAATAGGATTTGAAGTGTGGTGTTCTACGCAAATGTATCATTTGCTTGGAGACATTTTAAAGTTAGAGAGATCTAGGAGTTGATGCTAAAATCTTAGACTCAAGTTTAATTCTTTCCATTAGTGGGTAGGAAAACTGTCATAGCTAACTACTTTGCTTAAATTTATCATGCCAGGTAGTATGTTCACAATGGGGACATATATGTTGTATCATTGGATAACTATTATTTGCACTATTCTCCAAGTCATGGGGTTGATTTATATTAAATAAATTGAATTAATGAAGCTCACATGTGTTTGAATGCACCACAAGCAGTATGTGCTGCCCAATGGGCTGGCATAAATGTGTTAATGGCCGGGCCTAAATGGGGAATCTGCCATTAAATAGTCCAGATGCTAGCCAGCATATTGACATGTCAGGTCCCTGTAATTTTGTTTTTAAGTTTCATTTATTTTTATTCTTTAAATCACTATCTCAGTAAATGGTTTTTGGGGTACCTCCCCCTCCCTCCTTCAAGTGCCTCCTCCATTCTCTCACACCCACTGTTTGTTGTTTGCTAGTCTGTGTTAACTTCATTAGTCTCTTTCTTTCCTGTGGTAGTGTTCTTTCATTGGGCGAGGGACTGTGTTCTTGGAATCAGGAGAGCCTTGCTGGTAGGTTTTCAGTCTTAAGTTTGCATTGGGCAGACAATCTATATTTATCAATCCCATCTCTGCTATTTTGCTGCTTTACCTTATGGTTCTGGAGTCAGATTTAGGGGGGTCTCACCCCCTGCCAGTGCTAGTGAAGAAGTTTCTCTGTGGATACAGGTATTTGTGATTGACCATTGTAGATTATCTTCTCTGCCTCAGTTTGCATCTTTGCTGTGGGACCAATGCCCTCAGTCTTTGGCTTTTCTTTTCTCTTCCATAGTGCGGGGAGGGACACCTTGCTCTCCTAGAAGGCATCTCCAAAACGAAGTCTTGGATCTTCCAGACCCAGTGAGCACATAGATACTCTTCATGATATCGTGTTTCTATAGATACTTCTACTGTCATGCATGCATTGGTTCTTTTGATTGTCCATCTGCTGTGTCCAGCTCAGGTCTATAGGCTAGATTTTTACCTGGTCCCTCATCCATTTTATGATGGTGTTTGTGTTATATATGTTCTTGCTCCTCCTGAAGATTAGCTGGAGAGTGAAAAGGAAGGGGCATTTCTCCACCCCCCCACCCCCAACCCCGCTTACCTGCCTGGTACTTCCCTGTGTGGGGGCGGCACCCAGATGGCCATACATGTGCTATCCCAAGGCCCCCTTCTGCTGGGGGCGAATACCTTGGCAGATCCGGGCTGCAGATGGTTGCCCCGTGCAACAACCATCGCTGGTGGATGGGGCTAAAACCTCATCTGGTCCCCCCTCCTGGGATCTTAAGGTTTGGGGACCTTACCCTGGGGTCTTTTCTGCCTTTGCTCCCCATTGGTAAGGGGTGGCAGGGGGGAGCTCTGGGCCATATGGAGGCAGCCAGGCTGACCCAGCTACCCCTGGGGGAGAAGCTGGCCTGCACCCCACTGCACCCTCTGTAACAGAGGACACTACCTGAGGCCTCCCATCCAAGCATGGTGACCTGGAGGGGGTGTCAGGTCCCTGTAATTGATGTCCACCTTTATGTCACTAAAGCTGTTATTGTTGATCACCAAACACTTCCATGTAACTGAATCCAGTCAATGCCCTTAGCCCTTGATATACTTCACCTCTTTGTGGTCTCAGTTGCTTTACTAATCATCTTGCAATACTTCCCTACCTTAGACAGAGGTATTACACTAGTTCTTTTATATCTCTGGCCATTCTTCCTCAGACTTTCCTGGTGCATCTATTCATCTACCATTTCATTTTCAAGTGTTTCCTGAGGTTATATTCTTAGATTCTCTTATTTCTTCTACATTTTCTCCTTGATCGATCTCATCCATTCCTAGTGATATCGGGTCAAAATAAGATAGAAGCTACAGCCAACAAGCTAAAGGAAAAAAGCAGCACTTTTAAAATGTAGTTTCTGCCACCCATATTCTTTCAGATTCTTACCACCAGCACATTGCAGTTGCCAATCAAATGCAATTTAAACAACAGGGTTTTACTAACAAGGAAAATTAGCCAGGTAAACAAAAAAAAATCCTTACTACCACAAGTGACCAGTTATTTTATCCCAATTACTATTTAGTCCAAAAGTCCCAAACACATGTCCAAGATGGTGCCCTTTTTGCCCCTCCAAATGTGAGGCAGGCACTTTGCAAAATCCAGGCCTTCTTTTCTATCTTCACTTTGCTTCTTCAGCATTCTGAGCTATTCAGCTTCTTCAAGTTTCTTTCAACTTTTTCAACAAGTACTGATACAAAACAGCTTTCCAAATCTCCGGCTTTCTCCAGGTACCAGCTCTCCAGCAAGCTTCCACACCACCTTGCTGCAGTGCCACACACACTTCCTTTACCAGGCCCACCTTTGGCAGCATCTGGCCACATTCACCAGCCTTCCCTCAGCAGCCCCCTGTCCCCTCCACCTCCCCAAACCCCTCATGCCCCTCCCCATCGCCTCAGGCCTGCCACTCTGACATCCAACTCCACAATGGCTACTCCTTTGCTAGCCACTCTCCCAACATGGCTCCCCACTACCACCAACTCACTCTTCCAAGGATCATCTGCCCAGCCTGGCCACTCAGGATCCTCTTTACTAGCCTGCCATTCTCTTGTCTCCCACACCTCTCTCCAGCTTCCTCCTTTTGTGCACCCTTTTTGTGCTTCATTTCTTCTCTTGGGTCTTTCTTTCAGACCCAGTCAACTAGGACAGTATGGCACCCAATACAATTTTCAATTATGTCACTACTAGAGGCCCTGGCTGCCAATCCAGCTGAGTCACCCTGTATCACTAGGGCTTAAATTACTAACTATAAACTAGTGTACTCTAAATGTTTTTATTTCAACTCACCTTGTTTCCTCATTTATGGATTTGTGTAATTCAACTGCTAGTTGGATATTTCCATGCAGATGTGGAGGTGTCCTCCACTGAGTATTTACATTACAGTACATTACACTATGACATTACAGTAATCTTTGAGGGAACCTCAAGTGTACCCTTCTTTCTCAGATAAAGGAGAGTGCAGCAGGAGACCAACTATTATCTTTACCACAGAATGTATTACTTACAGCTCTTGCAACAAATTATCATGAACTCAGTGACTTTAAACAACACAAATTTATTAAATGACAGTCCTAGAGATCAGAAAACCCAAAATAAAGGACTTGACTGGGATGAATTCTTTCTGGGAGCTTAATTTCCTTGCCTTATCTAGCCTCTAGAGACTGCCTACATTCTGTGGTTCCATCTTCAAAGCCAGCAATGCAGATTCTTCACCTCTCTCTCTCTTATCTTTGCTTCTATCATCATACTTCTTTCATCTTGACACTCCTGCCACCAGCCCTCATGGGTAATCGAAGATTTTATTTCCATCTCAAGATCCACAACTTAATCACATCTGCAAAGTTCCTTCTGCTATGTAGGGCAACATGTTCATAGATTCTGATAATCAGGGCACACACGTCTTTGGGGGAGGGGGAAACAGCATTAGTATTCTAAAACTGACAAAGTTGGTATTGGGTGTTACCTGTGGAAAGCATTCCCTAATGTCAAACTTTGAAATTAACTAGGTTTATTAATTTTTTAATTCTAGACTGGGCATCTTCAACCCCACCCCTAGGCCCTGTTCCTAGAGAAGCAGAGAAAACCACCATGACAATTCCTAAAAGTTAATTTGCTTTTAAGAGAAAGAGAATGGGATAAAATACAAATGACCAGTTTTCCTTTAAGTTTACCAATCAGGAAGTCACTGACTTCAGGGAATACTGAGCAGGAGCAGGTATAGCAAGAAGCTAGGAGCATATTAACGGATGTCACTCCATATGTGAAGAGACATGTTTAGAGACTATGCATTCCCCCTACAAATATATCCATATTTGGATTCATCCATATCCTAGAAATATCAATATCCTCTTAGGACTATCACTACCACTATCTAGTAACTTAGATTAGAAATTTGTAGATAACCCAATTCATCTTTTTTGCCCTCTTGCTAAGTGTTTCTATCATCCGGTACCCATACTAGAAATGTGTTCTACTCATTTCACCCTGATTCGTGCTGTCAATTCCACATCAATAGTGTTGACATCACCCCGCCTCTATATTCCCATTGTGGATACCTAGGGTAAAGATCATTTAAGTGGAGGACAGTCAGGGCCTCAAAATTGGTTTCTTTGTCTCAAGCCTTGTTCTTCCTGTCCATTTCACTTCCATATCTTTACTCATGAAGTTTCCTTTGCCTGGAATTATGTCTTCAGTCACTTTCTCCAACCCCCCTACACCCCAGTCCTCCAATTTGCCCAAAGGTGTGATGCAGACTTGACTTTCCATCACCAGATGGGACTGAAATTGAGCAGAGGTTTCTCTGACTCCGAAATCTAGGCTTCTAACTGCTCTTGCTCAGCTATCTTCTTATATTATCTTTTAAAGCCTATGGTCTTTACAGTTTACAAAGCACCTTTGCCTTTATATTTACCCTCACAACTCTCCGATATGAAAAAGGTGGATGTTATTATTCCCATGAAAAAAGAGTCAGGTTCGGTCAGGTTCATCACACCTTGCAAAGCTAGCGTGTGTCACTCAATAGACCTGGACATTACTGCACGTTCAGCCCCTTCTGGTCTCATCTCCTGGAGAACCTTCCCGCACTTCGCAGAAAATGTCGATGGGGGTCAGCAGCAGTCTGAAGGAAGCCACTGGTCTCCCCACTACAGGAGTCCCGGGGAGCCCGGCCCCCGCGGCGATCACCGCGATCAAGGCGATTACGGCGGAGACCTCCATTCACAGTGACGCGTCGGTGACGCCATACAGTGACGTGTGGTGACGTGACTGACCCGAAGCCAGGTGCTGGCAAGGCAGCCACACCCTGGGCTCCCCTGCTCGGAGGGCAGTAGGTCGGAGCGCTTGGGAAAAGCAACAAAACTGGCTTGAGATACCGCCAGTTGCCAAACCCTCAAATCCCGCCCGCCGGAGGACGATCGGTTGCTTAGTGACGCCAGCGCGCAGAGGCGCGTGCGCGGCCACGGCGGTGTGCGTGAGAGCGGACGCGCGCCGCGGCAGCGGCGGCGGCGAGGACGGCGGCGACGACAGCGGCCAAGGGGGCGGTGGCTACGAAGGGGGTCTTGTACAGGCGGAAGAGGAGTCTGTGCGGGCGGCTAGGTCACAGAGGAACATCGTTGGGGTGAGTGGCTGGGGCCTCGCAGGGGAGGTGGGGCCTGGCCGCACCTGCTGCGCGGGCCCGGCGCGCGGGGACGCGCGCCCCCACCGTACCCGCGCGCGCCGCTCCACGCCCCTCTGCCGCTTTTTCCGGGGGCGGGGAAGGAGTGGGGACGGGGGCTGATGAGGGTCAGTTCTGGGCGCGGGTGTTCGGGGCAGCGGCAGCTGTGGCCAGCGTAGACTATGTTGTTCTGGAAGGTGTAGTTGGAAGTGGGTGTCTAGGAGCTTCGGGTTGGCTCTGTCAGACTCCCAAACAGGAATAGTAGTCAGAAGTCTGGGTTCCCGGAGCAGCCTCGCATCCTGCCCAATACGCGGTCGCCCGTGACTGAGAAGAGGCGGAAACAGGGACTTCGGGGTTGGACACCGCTGGGGCCTTCGTCGCTGCTGCCCTGGCTAGGATGTGAGGAGGAGCCGGTTGTTATGGAGAGAGTTGTGAATCAGTGCCTGCGTGCAGCGTCAGACACACCCACGACCTAGGATCTGTCTGTGTGGATGGGGGGCAGCCAACTGTTGCCTGGAGTTTCCAACTTCACGTGTGTGGGCACGTGCTGAATGCAGGCATTAAACTTGAGTCTGTGCTCACTGTTGCTACAAAACTTGAGGCTAAGGGGCGAAGTCAACCCCACTTTTCACTTGCTTTTAAACTCAACTCACATGTCTTATTTCCCAGAACCTTGTGCTTCTGTCATTGTAGGGCTAAGGAATTGGGGAATTTTTTTTCCCCTTAGAAATAATATAGGCTTACTATTTACAGGGAAAAAAAAAATACAGGTGAAGCCTGAGTATAAAGGTGCGGCAAATCATCTAACAGTGTTCTGTTCTCAGTGCACTGGGCTCTCCTGTGGGTCTGTGGGTGAATGTGCTGTGGTAGTTCCCACCCTTGAGAGGGAGAATTTGAGAAAGGGAAGAAGTCAGTCTTTTCTCCAGACTGTTGATTAAAGCTGTGCCTAAAACCAGTAACAAGGTGCAGCGAAATTTAGTCATGTTTTGGGTTAGAAAACTGAAGAAAATAACTTCTAAGTTTTCATCCAGTTCTAGAATTTTGTGATTTAGTTTCATAACAGATTCTGTGTAGTATGTTACCTGTGGGCTATACATCTTAGAACCAGTGATAGCCTGGTTCTGTAACACTTAGAGTCCAGGGGATTCAGTGTTCTTTCTCCTCTGGACCAAAGTAGCTTCTAGGAAAGGAATCATCTGTCTTCTCTGTGGTATCTCCAACATCTACCTGAAGTTCTTGTCACAGAGTAGGCATGCAATAGGTATTTGTTGTATATCACACCATATAAACGTTGGTGTGTCACTGTAAGTATTAAGTTCAGTCCTTCAAGTATATAATACCTGTGCCCTCTCTGCCCAGCATTACTAGATATGGCTAGAGTATATGGGGTTATAAATGTCCTAAAAGACTGGGCTTTTCCACATTAAAAGCAGTCTCGTTAGTATATTAAAGCATATGTATGTAAAAGGATTATGAAACCAAATGGTAGTATGCACAAAAAATGTTATATGAGGACTATGAATGCTGTAGGAGTTTTAAATAAAATTTGTGTGTGATGAGTTAACTCTTTACAAGATGTGAGCTCAAAAAAAAGTGTAAAATTTTAATTAGAGAAAATAGTGTGAGCTTGGTCATTGTGGGATATATTGAGGAGGCTTAAGTGTCCTGTAACTAAAGAGGAAGGTGTCTGATGAGGAGTATGGAGAAGGAGATTAAGAAGTTTGAGCAGGGAATATGCGTAAAACCTGTGTGATAGGTGTTACTCTGTTTAAGGGTGTTATTCAGAGAACAGTCTTAAACAAGGAAAGGATTAGTCTTAAAAATTAAAGGATATTACGGTTGAACCAGAATCAGGTTGTTGTAAACTTCTGATTTCAATTATTTGAATAACTTCCTCACTGACATTATTCTTAGGTATTTAGTCAGCAAAGCATGTCACCATTTCTAGTAAATATATGATGTGGCTTAGACTATATCATTAGAGATTTTGTGAAATGAGGTACAGAAAGCAATCTTCCTGTCATATTCAGTGATACAGTTTTGCTTGGGACTATCTCTTTTGAAGGCCTGTGAGGTTTTTAGGACTGCTGCGCTCGTAAAATGCAAATAATGTTAGTTGGAAAGTTGAGAAAGGAGTCTGTTTGAAGAAAGATAATCAAAAATATTGACAAAAAGATTTGAGAAAATTAAAGATACTCCATGCTGAATTTTGAACTTCTGGTATTTATATTTTTTGTTGCAAAACTTCTTTTGTGTGTTGCATAAGCCTGAAGGTGAATTGCTACCTAAGACAAAGTTACACCAGCAAATGTTGCATTATTTAACATCTCAGCAAATATTTATTGGGTTCTGGCTTTGACTTGGTGCTGTGTTAGGTGCATGGAAGATAAGAATAAGACACAGTGCATCCCCAGAGATACTAAGTTTTTGTCAGAGGTGATAGATCACTGACCATTTTATGTTATAATAAAAGATAATCCCTTAGGGAA
The DNA here is from genome assembly GCA_004024945.1 of Uropsilus gracilis. NCBI lineage: Eukaryota > Metazoa > Chordata > Mammalia > Eulipotyphla > Talpidae > Uropsilus > Uropsilus gracilis. The sequence goes on from PVHY01000176.1 coordinate 98,139, forward strand.
TAGATAAAATGTTGAAAGAATATATCACTGGGGAGAAACTTCACAAGTCAGGGCAGCTTTAAAGAGGATGGAATTTAGCCCTTGAATGCTAAATAGAATGTTGTCACATGTAAAAGGGTGAATATTCCAGGCAGGAGTGGGGAAGCATAAACAAAGCTACAAAGGATTAAAATTGAATAGTTTTTTGGGGAAAAACTTTGAGTTGTTTCTTACAGATTGGCAGAAATGATGAGTCAAGAAAGATATAGTTGGAGCCACATTATGAAGGAGTCTTATATTCTATTCTGAAAGTCTAACTTCCCTCTTCCTTAGATACTCTTTCCTGTATTGGTGATGGAGACCTTTTCAAGGTAGAATAACCAGATTACAAAATAAAATTTGCAGACTGAGCAAATGATACAGGCGGACTGGCCAGAGTGTACATGGGAGATACTGGGAACCTGAAGAGGTACAGTGGAAGTGGAAATGGATGGATTGCAGAGATAGTTTAATGTTAAAAATTTCTGAATGTTATGCCTCGTTAGAGGTGAGAGAATAGGAAGACAAAAATGACACATACAGCTTGAGTAACTGGTGATTGTGATGCTATCAAATTAGAATACCACAGGAGTAGAAACATGGAAAGATGAAATGATGATATTTTAAGGCCCCTGCATGGAATTGAGAGGTCATTAGGTAGTTGAACATTCTACTCCAAAGTTTAATAGACAGTGTAGGGATAATTGTAAGTGACAGCCTCTATCTTCACAGTTAGTGTATTGGTTATTGTGGACTTTGGAGTCAGGAAGATCTGAGGTCCAGTCTGTATTCTGCCACTTAATGGTTGGATTGGACAACTTAAAGCAAGTTATTTCTAAATGTAGGTTTCTTCCTAAAAGTGGAGTTACTAATACTTTTAAGAATTGTGGAGATTATGTAAAGTAATATGTGTACAATGATTAATACCACAGTCTAATTTATAAATGCTTAAAAATAGCAGCCAGTAGAAGTCAGTAGTAATAGTTACAGTGTACAGATTGTAGAAGATGTAATACCCAGAACAGTGAGAAGTGGAAATGACAAAGAGTGGAACTTTTGGAAATAAAGACCTTAGATGACACTTAAAGCTTAAGCATGCATCAGAAATACCACATATTTCTGGCATCCATCCCCATAGATTCTGATTCAGTAGGTTTGGGTGGGACTCAAGAAATCGCACTTTGGGTAAGTTCCCCAGTGATGCTGCTGGTCAATGCTGTTATTCCCAGAACTATACTGTGGGAACTATTGATTTGAAGGGTGGAAGAAAGAGGAGGAACTAACATACAAACTAATAAAGAAATTGAGATTGATGGAGAACCAGGAGAGAGTATAAAGATGAGGAAGTTACTCTGTGGATTCACTAGTGTACTTTCCGATTTCACAGATCTCATCTCATCCTTATTTCTCTTTTCTCCAGAATTTGGTCTAATGCTTGGTATATAGAATAGTTTGAATGAAGCTTTGAATGTTTCTTAATACTATCCCTGTGCATGATTGCAAGTATTTTCACCCAAGATTTCAGTCCTCTTCTTGTATTTCTACTGAGTTGCAGAAGCATTTCTTATTTTACACACACACACACACACACAAAAAAAAAAAACTACAACTAAAGAAATTTCCTTCCAGATAGCTGATGTTGTGTAAATAGGTGCTTTGTCTTTGTGTTAGATGTCCTTCCTTTTGCTTTTTCAAATGTCTAAGTTGCAAAATAATTGTCAGTAATAGGGTCAGTATTCTAATCTGTGTCTTGTATAGAAGCTTTGCAAGTTTATAAGAATTAATATACTACCTCTATTTGGAAAACTTACAGTAAGATGAACAAAACTGGAAAAACCTTCAGGAAAGAAACAAAGATAAAACCTCAGAAATCTGAATGAGAGGAACCTGAAGATAAAAACTTACTCCTTGTTTGCTGATATACTTTGTTTTTGTTTTTGTTTTTGTTTTTTTTGTTTTTTGACACAATCAAGGTTTTATTTGGGGAAGCCCACAAAGATGCATCCACATAGGAGATGGGCTCAGGGAGAGGCAGGTATGCAGGTCAGGAGATAGAAACAGTATCTTTCTGCCCAGGTCAGCAGACCCAGAGGCCATTTCCATATTTATCTTTGGGATATGATTGAAGACATTGTTCATATACTATATAATGGTGAGAATAAATCGTGTTTCCCTTTTTGCTTTGGTTGCTAGGGAGCTCAGAGTGCCCATTTGTGGTCTTTTCGATATTCCAGCATTCAAATGCTATAGCAAATCTTTTATGTGCCCATTTAGTATTGCTGTTTTTCTCCTACCCTCACTTTCTTTTCATCTGAATTTCATCACCTGTGCAATCTTCCACCTTGATGTGAAAACACGCATTTAAGGTAAAATACACGAGTGTGAGCTTTAAATAAACTGAAAGCGAAACATACTGAAGCAGCTGGAGAACATCTTTGTAGACAAGATTAGAGGTTCCTGGAAAAGGGGGCTGTTCTTCCCTCTGACCCAGGGCTGGGTGACTGGTGAGTGCATCATAGTGGTGAACCTTGGGCTGTCAGAGATGGGGCAGACCCGAGGGAGCCTCTGTTTCTCAAAGAACAGATGTGAACCCCCAGTGGTATGCAAGGTTGCTTCAATGGAGCCTGGATGAACAATTTAGTTTCATTGTCATGTATGCTGATATACTTTGAATCTTATGTGTTACATTTTCTTTTTTTTTTTCACTACAATATTATTTAATTATTTAATTATTATTTTGTAATTTTCCTACAATATTGGTCCCATTTGTATGTTTGTTTTGCCCCTTAGGTATTCCCCTCCCTTCCTTATTGTCCCCCTATCTCCTCAGATGACTCCCCCTTTCCCCCTTCCCCCTTCTGGTCACTCCAACTCCTCCCACTGTAAGTTGTTGGTTCATATTTGGCCCACTGGTTTTCTCTTTTTTTCTGGAACAATGTCCTTTTTTCCTGGGTGTGGACTTGCACTCCTGAACAACAGACCAGGCTATTCAGATCTCCAGGAATAACTGAGACAGATGGTCAAGCCATGCATGTCAGGAACTTGTAGGACAGATGCGTGGTGCGGTTCTCCGGGATCCTTTCTGATGTCTGTCACGTGATACTGCTCTTGTGCCATATAGTTCTAATAACTTGGTTTGGGAGCCCAACTCCCAGCCACTGGCAGTGGAGGCATTCCCTGCTGGGGACAGTCTTTCGCAGGTGGTGTGTTCAGCTTCTCTCCTCTCTTGTGTTAGCAGTTCTGCCATGGGACCACTGCCACATCTCTGTAGCTTTCTTCCCTCATTGATAAAGAAGGGAGCCTCTTTCTCACACAAAACTGTGGACAAGGCTTTTGGTTCCCTAACCTTGGAGATAAAGCAGGTAGAAATCTGTGAAAGGTCACCACAATCACTGCTCTCATGTTTATGTCTCAGTAGTTCCTAACCCACTGCTTGTCCTTCCCAGGTGGTGAGTGTATCCAGGGCTGTTATTACTTCTTTTCCTCTCCATTATATCTGCAGCTGGAGAGACTGGTTTTTCCATTTCCTAGTGCAGGTCTGATTGAGGTTGGAGTAAACCAGAGAGGGGTACCTCCTACCCCCACAAAACCTGCATCTGGCAGAGGTGCCCAGTACCTACCCACTGCCCAAGTGCAAGCAGAGGCTCCTTCCTCAGCCTGGTACCCCTGGATATAAGACCCTGAGACCCCAGTGGCATAGGCCTAGGCCATAGTAGGGTGTGTTGGAGTTAAGGGCCTGAGCCTCTGAAAGGACCTTAACTCAAACCTCCAGCCTGACTAGGCTCAGGGTCAGTCTTGGAAGGCAGAGTCTATTAATCCCTTCTTTCAGCTCAGAACCCCTAGGTGTCTCCCCACTCCCACCCTGGACACTGAAAGGGTGGAGACCCTGAGATCCTGAGACCCTGCTGGTGCAGGACTTACCCTATCCCCTGCTGGAAGGCTCCCTGAAGGGCCAGTTCTTTTAAGGGGACCTTGGTCCCTACTCCCATTCTGGCTTGGATCAGGGCCAGGCCTAGAAGGCAGGCCTTACAAACCCCCTCTCCCAGCTCAGGTCTCCTGGGAATCTGCCCAGCCTACATTCCCCACCCACACATGAGGGACAAGGCCAGGTCCCCTAGCTTGAGACCCCTAGACCCCAAGATCCCAAGATCCTAGTGGTACAGGACTCACCCTGCCCCCACCCCCACCAGCAGTCTAGGCTGCAGCAGAAGTGTGCTGGGGACCCTCCCCTGGACCCAGGTGGTGGTGGAGGTGTGTATGTGTGTGTGGGTGGGGTAGGGACTTTCAACTCTCTCCTCTGGCCTGACTGGGACTAGACTTGGACCTGAAAGGCAGAGTCTCCTAGTTCCCCCTCCCCAGCCGAAGAGCCAGCAGAGGTGCCCAGCCCCCACATCCTGCCCATGTTGAGTCAGAGGCCAGCTTGCCCAGCCTGAGACCCCTGGACCCGAGATTCTAAGATCCTGAGACCCCAGTGGCATAGGAATAACCCTACCCCCATTCCCACCCCCACCATCAGCCTAGGCCATAGCGGGGGTATGCTGGAGTTCTTCTCCAAGGGCCTGAGCTGTCCAAGAGGACATGTTACATATTCTTTTGACAAGGAGCACAAATATTATCACTGATATCTGAGAAGAAGTTAAAAAGGAGTTCCACTGTTTAAGGAACTCAAAGATTGTGCAAAGATGTAAACCATCTCAAAAGAAGTTTCAGGAGTTAAATGGGAACTTTCCTAACTATTTACTTTGTGTTAGAAACTGCAAAGTGCTGGGCACAGAGAATTGTTCTGGTCATCTCATTGGCTTTAGGAAAAGGAGTAAGATTCTGAATGATTAAGTGTGCACACATGTTTTTAGGGGAAAGATCTGATGTATGCATTTTATAATCTTAAAATTATATTGATATAAATAGATGTCAAGAACTTGATGTGATGTGAAATTCAGATATATATGTGTGTGTGTGTGTGTGTGTGTGTGTATGCAAAGGACCATAAGATATAGAGATAGAAAATTTTAAAGCAAAGAACTTGGTAGGAGAGAAAAACTATTAAAACTACTGTGTAGACGGTGAGAGATGCTGTATAAATATTGATCATGGACTAGGTTCTTAAATGCTTATTGAGTCCTGAGTATTCAGTTTTGATTTTAATTCATAAGCTGTTTTATTATTTCAGAAATCAAAGCATCATATTTTAACGTTCACTTCTTGACCTTCCTTTTGCATCTTTATATAATACTAGAAACATTTCTCTAGCAGTCTGTGTCCTTTTTTTCTCTTGGTTGAGAAATATGAAACATAAAAGCAGAAAGGTCATTAACAGGTAGCTGCTGTTTGTAAAGTAATGATCTTATGCTTTGCCTTTTCTATATGCCCTTAATCCTTAATAATAACAATCTAGTAAATTGAAAATCATCTCCATTTTATTAATAAGGTAGCTAACAAAGTAATTAGTTTCAGAATGGGGAGAACAGTTTGCTTGTAGTTTTTGACCAGTAGGGTGAGATGGGATTTCACCCCAAACTTGGATTCCAGAGCCAATGCTCTTCATGTCAACTCCTGCCTGGTGTCAGCATGAGGTCCTGCAAATAGCCTCAAGGAGCAATTCAATCTTGTTTCTGATGGACTGGGAAAAGCTGCTTGAGGAAGTTAGAATTTTAATAACTATCTGACTACTTGAAAAATTGAATATTAATGATGAGGGTGAAAACAAAGTGTTCATTGAAAGGTTTCAATCTTGATTCTTCTGTGAAGAGGTGCTATATTTGAACCAAATTTTTCAGTTGGCTAACAGATTTTACATAAGCATTCAGGTATCCCACTTCTTTATGTTTAGATGGAAAGTCTCCTAGAGGAGAAACTATACTTTTTCAATCTAATGATACTTAAAGTAAATCCAAAACTTCTTTTTTATTTCTTAGTGAAAAATGTCTTCTTCACTCCAAACAATATATACTTGAGATTTTTCAACTAATCTCCCTTCTCTCGACACCACTTATTCCTCCTACCAACCCAAGTGTTTATCTTCTAATCTGTTTACAAGATAATACCTGTCTGTTTATTCTGTTTTATTATTTAATGTTCTTATTTTGATGTGATTCATCCTCTTTGGTCCTATTTTATACATTCCTAGAAATTTCAACCATACTTTGAAAAGCATAGTCAATTTCAACTATAATCACAAACACTTCTATAATATCTACATTATTATCTGTTGTATTATCTATTGCTGCAGAGCCAATTACCTAAAAATTGAGCAGTTTAAAGTAAACATTTCTTAACTAAAAAATTTCTGTGAGTCAGGAATTTGGTTGCAGCTTAGCTAGGGGTTTTAAGTCAAGATCTCTGAGCTGCAGCCAAGCTGTTCATCAGCACTGTGACACTCCTGAAGACTGTACTGTGACAGTCCTGAAGACTGTACTGTGGCTAGAGGATCTACTTTCAAGATGACTGGCTCAGAGCTGTTGACAAGAGGACTCACATGTTTGTTACCTGACTTCATCCACAATAAGTGATGGAAGAGTGAGCAAGGAGAGAACCACATGCCTTCTATATACTATTTTGAATTTACTTATACCATTTCTACTAAATTTTATTTGTATTAAAAGAGTTGCTGAGCTCAGCCCACATTCCTACCTGCAACAAGTACCAATTACGTATTTTTTTCCTTTAAGCTTTTTCTTCAAATTTAGACTGAGTTTTTTCCCCCTCTACCCCTCCCCTAGACAAAGTTCTTTATATCATCACCATATTCCTCAAGTGTTAACATTTTATGATACTTGTTTTATCTTTCTCTTTTTCATATGTGTTTATTTCCTAACTATTCAAGAATATGTTGCATATGTCATGCCTTTTGCTCAACTCTTTGAGCTTTTCCTAAATAGGAAATTACCAAAATCTGTAAATTAGTATAATACTATAATCTACAAACCTTGTTCATTGCTTTATCCATGCATATTTATAGCAACTAGAACACAAACCCAACATGAAAATAACAAGAAAAAAGGAATTCAATTTTTGTAATATAAGCCCACATTAAGCAAGAAAAATCTCAGGGAACTTAATATTACACCTAAATCAACTTGAAAAAGAGGAACAAATAAGGCCTAAAGTTAGTAAGAGGAAGGAAATTGTTGAAGTAAAAATCAGACAGTGCTTATAAAGAATCAGTGAAACTAAGAGTTAGTTCTTCAAGAAGATAAACAAGATGGACAAACATCTTTATTAATTCTAATAAAGAAGAGAGAAAGCATTAACAATCAGTTTTCCTTTTATTCTTGCTCCACAGACACCCAGTTCCTCCTTATAGAAGCAGCAACTACTACTGTTGATTCATTAATTTATGCAACTAATTTTTATTATTTTTGTTCATTGCTTCCTAAATTTCAGGTAGTATTCAGTTGTTGATTGTGGGGCAAACTACATAGGCGAAGATGAGCTTCATTTATGGAAACTTCTATGAGGGGTGATTAAAAGTGTATCATTTCAAATTATTTTATGCTTCTTAGCATATTATGTTTAGTTCTAAACATAAATATCTCTTACCATACATACCATATGCATCTTGTTTTTTTCTAGTTTATCTGAGATCTAATAGGCTATTCAATAACAATTCATGACAAAGTTGTCTCATTCTCTTTACTAGCTGTGTAATGGTCTGTTGCATGGATGTTGTCAGGTAAAATTGTGTAGGACTCTGAAATGAGGACAGGGCTACTTTGTGTTCTCTGTAGTACACTCTTCCAAGTTACGTGTACCTTTCATTGTCTTTCATCATCTTATAATTCTGTAAGTTGTAGAAAATGGAGAGGAATACACATGATTCCTGTTCATAGAAGCACAGAAACCACTGGGTATTATCTGGTGGGATGCAGTGCATGTTGTTATGGGGATAGCAATCAGTTTGCATATATTTGTGAGGTAATTTTAGATTATATATAAGATAGCACATATATATGTATGTCCTTTGGCTTCTCCTTTTAACTGACTATTTTATCGGATGCTTCCTTAATGAGCTAAATAAAATCTTTGACATATTTTATATTTCTATGTGTCATGATTTTACTTTAAAAATTACCTTCTAAGAGATATAATAATTTCCTTTTTGATGGACATTTAATTTATTTAAAAGGCAGTGCATACCTCTTTTAATCTCTAGGAAGATCTGTGCTGTCAAGCGGTAGTAAGTACACTGTGGTGCTCTGCCAAGGAGATGAATGCATGAGACAGTTTTGTTAATTTTTCCATTAAACATTATGACCTAATCTCTGCTCTCAAGGAGTTTGTAGTCTCATGGAGGAAGAGGAGCAGGAATTTTGGGTAATATACTAAGGGAGAGCTAAGTTTTGGTTCCCCAGGGGAACTTAAGTGGATCTGCTTTCCTCATAATCATCTGCTTTGTTGGTCTTTCCTAGCTGAAGCAGAACTGAACGCCTCTCTTTGGAAAGCTGGGGGTTAGTGTTCTTGTTTTTAATGTTTGCTGTGAAATTAGTATAGTAGTAGGGACTCCAGTAGAATCCATTGTCTCTAGTTACCAGTAGACTGGTTCATCTATTTTTGCAGGTGATGGCATTAGCAAGAGACTATAGTGAGGCCATTGGTGTAGGAATGGGGTTGCTGGTTCTATTCTAAAATCAAGTGATATCAAGTACTGTTGAAATTTTCTTTATACAATTCTTTAATGCCTACAAAGTATCAGGGAATAGTTTTCTTAATATAGACATGTTTTAATATAAGATAATTTAGAGTATGATAATTGAATGTTACTAGAAATTTGATTTGGCACCCCTAATTTGGCTTATCAACACCTCACTTCAGTGAGGTGCCATCATTATTATGCATTTCATGGTTTGCCTCAAAAAACTACTATGAAACTAACTTTACAATTATGCAGGCAATTGGTGGTTTCTCTCAGGAACCTAATTTGCTGTTCCGAGTAATAATAATATTGTGTGCATTTACATTGTTTTCACTGATTTCTTCCTCTACTGTTTACCACCCCTCTATTACAGGCGTAATTACTTAGATATTAACATATGTGCACTTTGTTAATTACTGAAGTTGTGAATTATCTATCTCAGTAGTTATTAAATTCTTTTGACAGACACCTACTAAGAGTTTTTAAAGTAAGGACTGGTTTCCCCAAGGTTCCTCTCTGTTGCCAGTGTTTCTTCAGAGCTTTGAATTAATTCTTTGATCAGTGACTGAGAAACTTCTAAGGTCACTTGCATCTTCTGTTTCAGGCTGAATTGTAAGGAACATAGGTCATCAGGTGATGGGGAGCGTCAATTGTTTTGACTCCTCCTATAAAGTAGTTGAATTCACAGAGTTAAATTTGAGTATGATGTACTCAACAACTGAAATAATTCAGGTGAAACTGGAAAGAAGATACTCAGGCAGCATCCCTTTTATCCATGCAAACATAAATTGACCTTCTGCTACTAGGTTATATTAAGGGCTGTATATAAAAGGAGTATAATTTGTTTCCTACTCTTAAAGAACTTGTAGTGAAGGAAGTGCATTTAAAGGTTGATGTTTGTAGCAAAGTGTTATGTGCTGTGATAGAAATATATCTAGAGGACTATTAGCTAAGGATATATGTACCACAAATACAATAGCTGACTGTCAGTATTTCTGGTATACCCAATCTTCCTGGGGAAGTTGCTTTCTCACTAGGCTTAAAGAGAAAGAATTACCTATGCAGGAGGTGACAGGAATACATACATTTGGTAGAGAAATGACAAAATGTGTCAGAGTAAGTGCCTACTCACTTTGGTGTTGCTGAAACAAAGTGAGAGGCAAGGCATCCACAGAGAGGATACTGGAGTGATTAGCAAAGGGTCTATTTATGTATGGCCCATGAATTTGCATGTGAGTTCAATGGCTAGAATAATCACAGTTGAACTAATAATATAATAGCCAATGACTACCATTTGTTAAGACTTACTGTGCATCAAGAACTTTATTAAACACTTAAATTTTTATCTTATTTATCCCCCTGGAACATTCACAAGTGAAACTATTGAGGTACATAGAAGTAGGTCATATCTAATGAATACAGAGGATGGATTCCAAAGTGCAGAAATCTTTCTGATTGTAGAACCTTTTAATTGGAAAATCATTTAAAAAGTGTTAAGTAGAAGGTTGTGTGTTTATATCTTGATATCCTCTTAAATTGATTATTCAGCAAGCCAAGTGTCTATGGGATCAAGCGTAACAAAATTGGAAGCCTGGAAATATTTGGTTAGCTGTTGAAGTAGTTCAAGTGAGAGATGACTGAAATCTGGCCTAGAGAGAATTTACTAGGTAGGCATGGGATGAATTGGAGTGATATTTAAGAGGTAAATTAGAAGAGCTAACTAATTGATTATATAATGTGTGTTCATGGAGAGGAAGAAGTAAAAGGAAATGACAGATTTTTAACTTTGGATACTGTGTGGTTATAACCTCATATTAAAATAAAGAATGTTAGAAGTAGATATGCATTAAGGGGCAATTAGCTGGATGTTGAGTATGTTGCTATGAGGTGCCATTGATTATGTATAGTAGAATCATATTGTAGACATATAAATCTATACATTTGAACGTAAAGTTCAGAAGAAAAGTTTGGGCTAGAGATAGGGATTTGTAAGTTAGAAGGTGGTAGTTGAAAACCATGGGTGGATAAATTCACTAGAAGGCATAGTGTGGGGAAACACAACTCTGAAGGAGAAAGTTGTGAAAGTGGAGACATGCAGAGGTAAAGAGAGAAGCAGGAGAGTGCTACAGAGGTTAAGGGACTAGAATTTCAAGAGGGGCATGTTTAAAAGTGTCACATGCTGCAGAGAGATCTAGAAAGGTAAAGATGGAAAAGTCAGTCTTGGTTATTCCAATTAAGAGATCATTAGTGAGAACTATTTCCATAAATAATGGAGTAAGTGAGAATCGGAAGGTTAGAAAGCTAAGTCCAGGAATATAGATATTCTTATACGAAGTTTGAATAAAAACAGGAAAAAATGGATTAGAAAATATGAAACAAAGTTAACAAGTGACTAAATTCTGTCTCCCCTCAGCCTTGGAAGAGCTAATTTGGAAGCGCTAAATTCCAACAAGTAATATAGCAATATAAAAAATAAATACATATAAAATTCATAAAATAAAAACTTAAAAAAAATTTCCAACAAGTTGAAAGTCATTAAAGCCGTTAGGGAATGGAGATTCAACTGCTGAGAGTTAGGGTCAACTGCTTCCTCCGTAGCCTCCTAGTATTTCTATTCCTAAATGTACAATACTTGCTCTAATCTGTTGTGGATGCAACCGACATGTCAGAAAGTCATCACTAAAGCACATTATCCTTGGATGTTTTTTAGTAAGAAAATAAAAGGGTTGGGTGGAAATTTTGATCAGTGAAACCCTTGGAAAGAAAATGATAGTTAAGAAGTGGTTGTTAACTGTCAAGCATTGTATTATATCTCATGCATTTTATTTAACACTATTTCCATAGCCACTCTATCAGGGGTAGGGTCATCTCCATTTTTTAAATTTAGATCCTGTGGCCTTATTGTTCCTTATTTCAGCCCAGGTTCTGCCACTGATGACTGTGACCTTGAACAAGTTTCTGAGTTTTCTGTAGAAAATGCAGTTTTAATACTTAAATCCTCTCTAGCTCTAAGGTTCTCAGACTCCATGAATATTTACTAATAATGTGGTATTGGGGCATGGAAAAAAAACTGTTCAGGGAGTTCCCCCCTTCCCCCCCCCCTTAGTGAATTAACAACTTAATAGTAACACTGTCTGGTTGTCCAGAGTAAATAATTTATTTTCCCATCACAAAGTGAGTACCCATTATATATGTGGCCTTAGAAGGCTACTGTAAAATAAATCAAGTAAATAGACTTGGTGACAGGCTCTCCATCAATTGTTACTGGCCCTGGGCACATGGACAAATAGCTACCTGCAAGATTGTGTGATGATTTTAAAGTGTGTTATAGGTTAAGTACTAAGTATTTTTTATTAATTTAAGAAGTACTTTGGCATGTGGCCTTTAAAAATTACATTATTATATTATCATAAATCTTGATTAAGGCAACAAAGCGTATTTACTATGGCCAGCTTCACAGCTGGGGTGAAATATTTTATAGCATGTATAATGAGCCACTAGATGATGGTGATTCTCTGTTCACATCTGAAAAATGAGAGTTGGGAAATGAATTTGAAGCTTTAAAGGTCTATTTAATTGTGAAAATTAATTTCAAGGAACAGTATCATGTGCCCAGTGAGTGCTTAATAATTGAGGAGTAGGAGGGGAAAGAGGAAATTATGACACTTTTGAACCTTCTCAGTCCATTTGGGAAAAAAGTTAAAAATATAATGCTAATGACTTTCAAAGACATGCTTTAAAACATTATGTATAAAGTAACAAAATTAACAAATACTAGGCATCTAAAGATTAAATAGTCTTCCAATTTGAAGCTAATATGTTCTAGATACACTGTTTCTGGCAAGCATTCTCAATAAATGTGGACTCTTCCCTCAGAAGGCATGAAAATTTATAGAGGCAATTTTATTTTCCAGTATAGTTGAGATGCTTGTTATTTTATTATAATTTATTTTCTTTTATTTTCTTTTATAATTATTATGTTTTTCTAAGTGTCTAGTAGGCTTTAAATCTCTGAATTTTATTTGGTAATGGTAGGAGTCATAACAAGGCATTTGTTTAAAAAGTGGGCATTGGGTTTGATAGAGTTGATGAAAATTATATTAGTTTTCTATTGTGTGTAACAGTGGACCGTAAACTTATAGCTTGAAACAACTGCCAAGTATTACATCATAGTTTCTATACATAAGAAGTCCAACTTGATGTAGCTATATTCTTTGTTCAATGTTTTATGGGACTGAAATCAAGTTGTCTATGGGCCTACACTCTCATCTGAGGTTTGGGATACTTGGGCAAAATTTGATACCTTGCTATTATATAACTGAGGTCATCATTTTCTTGATATTAGCCAGAGTCACTCTCAGTTTCTGCCTTTTATATATAGCTTACTCACAGCATGGAAGATTATTTCTTCAAGCCACTAGGAAAATCTCTCTAGCTATCTATCAAAATAGTCTTGTCACATGAGTAACTATCCTATGTTCACAGGTCCTGTCCACAATTAAAGAAAAGGGGTTACACCTGACATGTACCTGTTGGGGACATCTTAGAATTTTGCTTACTGTGCCACCAGTATCTTACCTTCTTTCCTCTATCTCTTATCTTTGTCAGTAGAATACAGTTTTTTGTTTCTTTTTAAACAGGACTATATTACTTTAGGCATTCATGCAGGTATTAAGTACCTACCATCTATCAGATACCTGTAGAGTCAGAGAGAAAGAAGAACAGGAAAGAATTCTTGTTCCCTTGGTGGTTATCTTCTAATGACTAGTACAGTGAAGAAAATAAAATGGAGTAGAGGGTTAGAATAGGGATAGAGGGATGTTCTTTTAGATAGGGTGGCAGGGGCAGAGTCTTGAATGGTGGTACTTGGTAAAATGGGAACGCTAGGAACAAAACATTCTGGCAGAGGAAAAATAATCATCAGGACCCAACTCAGGTGTAAGCTTTGGGAATAGGAAGACCAGTGTGACTGGTGCAGAATGTGTGAGGGGCGAGGTAGTAAATGAGTTCAGGAGGTAGCTGGGTGATGTTGATGAAGGACTTTTTAGGCCTTAACTACTAAGACCTTAACTTAAATTATGCCTTTTTTATAAAGTCATAAAAGACATATAAAAACATATAAAGACAGAAAGGTACTACTGAATTACTGATCTAGTTTACGAGTTTAAAAGGTTTGTGTTGAGAAGGAACTTCTAAGTGGGATGGGAGGCATTAAATACTAAGAGATTAATTCTGTGAAAGGAATGAATACAGTATATATGGCAGGGAGCCTAGGCAAAATGACTGAAACCAAGAGGCTACCTGAAAAATGGTATCTAAGTCACATTTGGCTGTCAGGAGGTGGAAAGAGAGGGAGGATGGTCCCAGAGTAGGAACAGCTAATGCCATGATCCTGTGACATCAGGAAGCTTGTCAAGTGCCAGGAAAAATGGGTTGGCCTTAGAAAGGAGCCAGAGTCCCCAAGCCTTAGAAGCCTTTCTATGTGTCTATTGTTCTATGTTAAGAGCTTTGGGAAGCCACTGAAGGGTTTTAAGTGGAGCTGGGAGTCTTGGTGGAAAGGGTGTAGGGAAATGGTTCCCATCGCCTTTATAATTTGGTAGATTCAAATTGAGAGGATGATTTAAAGTGGAAGCACTAGAACAGTCAGTTAGGAGCTAAATGATGATCCAAGTGAGACACAAAGGTGGCATGGAGTAGAACGGTAGCAAAGAGGCTGCTGAGAAATGAGTCAACCGAGAGCTCATTTAGGAGTTAAAATCAAAAGACTTGCTGATGAATTGTATGGGAGGTGAGATTGAGAGAGGTGGCCTTCTTGTTCTCACAACTGAATTTGCTGAGCAGTGGAACATTGTCAGAAGACAGGCTTTTGGTGGGAGAAAGGACATAGGGATTATAAATTGAGGTTTCTTTTTTTTTTTTTCCTTTTTAATAAACTGTTAAGGACTTACCATTTGACCCAGCAATCCCACTACTAGGAATCTACCCAGAGAACATGAAAACATTAATTCAAAAGGACACATGTACGCGCATGTTCATTGCAGCTCTGTTTACAATTGCCAAGAGTTGGAAACAAGCCAAATGCCCCAAAACAGATGATTGGCTAAAAAAATGTGGTATACATACACACTATGGAATACTATGCATCCATCAAGGAGGACAAACATATGTCATTCGCAGTAACCTGGATGGAACTAGAAAGACATATTAGCAGAAATAGGTCAAAAAGAAAAAGAGAAGTACAGGATGGTCTCACTTATGTGATGAATATAGGGAAAAACAAACAAATGAATAAGAAAGAATGAAAACAACCAATGGGACTGAACTATGGAGCGAGAGAGGAGGAGGGGGAAGAAGGTGGGGAAGGTGAAGAGTACAAAAGATCAGGATGGTTAACAAATGTTAGTGAAGTGGGAAAGCCCCGGGGTACACAATAATGGACTAATGTAATATAAATATACATATATATGCAAATTTAAAAACATTTAAATTAAATTTAAAAAGAAAGAAAGAAAAAAAAAGGGACGGGGTTATTAGGAAATGGAGAAAGAAAAAGAGAGCCATCTGCATAGTGCCAGGCAAGCAGGAGAGCTGCTTCTCCCCAGCATGGAAATTGTACTGATTCCTTTTTTTTTCCTTAATTAATTTTTTTATATACATGTTTCACATTTTTGTATTCCCTGGAGACCACACACCACCTTCCTTCCTTCCCTTACCACTCCCTCCCATCTCCACCCCTCCTAACCCCCCACATACTCATCCCTTTTATGGAAATTTCATGTACATGTCTATGGCATAAATTGTCAACCGGAATAAACTTTATAATAATAAAAAATAAATAAATAGACTGTTACCTTGATGCTATATGGTGGCAAATTAGTGAATATGCAGTTTATACTCATACTCAGTTCAGAGCTGTCAGAAATAATATTGAGGTAGGCATTCATTTTCCAAGGTCAAAGACTGAGCCTGAAGAAAGGGTGAATAACATGTTCTCTATAAATACCAAAACCAAGTCCAGGCTTCAGCATCTTTTAAGTATATTAAAATAGCCTGCAACCATGGAGGAGGATAGTTTTAAAAAACAAAGACATGTAAAAATGCTCATGACAGCTTTGGCGTGTACTGTAAAAAAACTGGATATTTGATTATATAAATAATATAACCCAAATTATTTCCACATGAGCTCTTTATTTCCTACAGAATAGAGACCCGCTCTTGAGAGCACAGGTAAATTAGACATAAGGATAAATATTAATACAGAAAATGTCAATAAAATCCAAGAGCCTCAACTTAATGGAATTAAAAAAAAGAGGAAGACAGCAAGAAATAAGTTGAGTTTTGAAGCACCTTTGAGGTAACAAAGTGGAGACATAAAGTAGACAGTGGGATAAAGGTCTCTGGAATTCAGAGACCTGTTAATATCTGTATGTCCTCTTCTGAAATTTGAGAACTTGTGTGTATCACACACTGTCTTAGGTCTTGGAAATGCAGAATTGAAGAATAAAATATAATTCAGTACTTGTTGAAAACCTACAGGCATTGTGTCCTGGTTATTGCTCTCTGGGAGCTGACTTACTAACAAAACAAGTTAATAGCAAAATCATGATATGGTATAACAAGGATGATGAGAGAGGGAAACTGCAACTGATTCCAAGGCATATAAAATATCCCTTGACCTAGATTTGCAACATCAGTGAATGCTCTTGTTGAAGGGTATGAAGTCTGTGCTGAACCTTGAAAAAGGAGGCAAAAATAGCTAGACAAGAGGAGCACAAAAAGCCCCAGCAGTAAAGGTTATAGTTGTATGCAAGAATGATGACACTGCAGAGAAGCCAAGACATGCCTTTCACTCTAGGCTGAACAGTTGAGAAGACCTCTCACTGGTCCTGTCTGTGATTACACTGGATGTTTTTATGGTGGTGGTGGAGCACCTGTGTACCCCTTCTTGTTCTGCAGTCATTTTTGAAACAGGGGGAAAGTATTTATAGCTGAAGGAACTTCAGAGAAAATATAGCCTGTAAATAAACAGCACAGCTGACTCACAGATAGCAATTCAAGTCTAGAGTTCAGGTTAATGTTCCTTTTACTGCTATAGGATAGCTCTTTAACTACATATTACATGTTCTCTGTTGTATTTCTGTGGAAAGAGAATGTCCTAGATATACCCAGAGGTTGCCATTGAGTAGTGCATCGTGCAAGTCTGCATGTGGACTATCTTAGGAGCATATAACTAACCTAACATTAATGTGGCAAATTGGGCCAGTTCCTTATTGGGACTAACTACCCTTTTCAGTTTAAGTCCTAAAGCATTCTATCAGGACTGCCAGTATTTATGTCCTCTCTCAGTCTTTCTAACTAATTGTCTTTGTCCTTTTTTCTTCCTTATGTACTAATGGTGAATAATGATAATAATAGTATAATTGTTGACACAATAATGATAGTAGTGGTTAATATTTATTGAGTATTAGTAGGTACCAGGCACCATAGTAATTGCTTTACTAACATCAGCCCTAAGAGGTAACATTTTTATTATCATTATTTAACATTGTTATTATCACATTTACAGAAGAGAAAATAGAGGCTTAGAGAGAAATTAAGTAACATTTCAAAAACTGCACAGTAGTAAATATTGGTGCCACATTTGAAGGTAGGTTTCTGACTTTGAGTACTTTTTACTGTCTTATTGAAGATAAGCTGCTAAGTGGTGCTAATAAAATATGATGTGAATTACACATACAATTGTTTCTGTACTTCAAAATTTTCTAGTAGCTGTCCTATAGGTAAAGTTAGCTAAAATATTTTTATTAAGTCAAACATTAGGAAGATGTGATATATACACACATGTGTGTGCATATACATACACAATGGAATACTAATCAGTTGTATTTAAAAAAGTAATAAACTTTTGCCATTTGAATGGAACTGGAGAATATCCTAAGCAAAATAAGAAAAGCCCAAAGGAACAAGACAAATAGGAGATGGTTTCGCTTATACATGGAATGTAGAGAAACAAAACAAAGGGTCAGATACCCAAACCAATAACAAACTCTTGGAATCTAAGTATGGAATTGAGGTTACCTAAGGGAGGGGCAGGAGATCAAAGTTGGGATGGGACAATGGACTGGTAGAGGATGGTGAATGCCTTGGTGTGGTGGCTGTGTTGTTAAGGGTATGGTCCTGTACCTCTAAATCATATATCATGTTGTAAACCAATGTTACCTAATTTAAAAATAAATTAATAAAAAAGAATCCTAATATTTTTAAGTACCTTTTTGGGGGGGAGAATATCGTCTTTTGTTCATTGTGGAGGGCATGAGACTGTAGAGGAAGCCATTGTGATCATTTGCTTTATGATTACTAACTTATTGTTATAACACAAGATTGTATTTAGGGACAGTGCTCATTATCTGTTATTTTCTTTCCCCCCTGTGTTGCTTGTGGTAAGCTTACTGTGTTGGTTGGTTTGGATATTGACTGAGAAAAAAATATCTCTAGAACTGAGCTGTTTGTATCATTTCCTTCATGGGTTTTCTTTGTTAAAACACTTACTTACCTCTGTGTCTACCCTATAAAAAAAGCAATATAGGCTTATCCTATCAAACTATCAGATATGTAGAAGGAATGGATAGTGCTTTTTTTTCTCTGTTCTGAAAGTGCAGACCCGTGCATTACAGAGAAGTGCACCAACATGAGTTCCGATGACATAGTGAAAATTGTAAGTAATTGTTGACTCTCAGGATTATGCTGTTGTTGGTGTTTGCTTACATTTAGTGCTTTTTTAAAATAAAATTTACAATAAAAAAGACCACAACTAGAGACATAGTGAACACAAAGAAGGTACTACATAATAGTGAAGTGGTTTTCTAAGTTTAAAAATATCTGGAAAAAAATTTCTTTCAAATGTAGGAATATGATAAGTGAGTATAAAGTTGGTTAGTAAAGCAGAAATTAGGGAGCAAAGTATTTGCTGAATATTAAAATGGTGATAATTTCTTTTTTTAAGTTTTAATTTTTATTATTTTCTTACAGCCTTGGCCACATTTGTGTAATTATAGATCCCCTTATACATGGCCCTCCTCTTTCTGATATTGGGTT
This sequence comes from Uropsilus gracilis, assembly GCA_004024945.1. Classification (NCBI taxonomy): domain Eukaryota; kingdom Metazoa; phylum Chordata; class Mammalia; order Eulipotyphla; family Talpidae; genus Uropsilus; species Uropsilus gracilis. The sequence goes on from PVHY01000176.1 coordinate 116,884, forward strand.
GAAAGGGGCAGAAACCACCAACCAACAAGCCACAGAAAAAAACCTCCTAAAATGCAGTTTCTGCCTCCCAAGTTCCCTCACTGGCATGTAGCATCTTTGTAGGTGTGGGTTCACCTACCACCTCCACTCCCTGACTGTTCCCACTCATCCCCCTCCCTTCCAGTTGTGTACTTTATTTTGGTTATTAACTTGTTTTGACTTTTCCTCCTGGCCTTTTGTTTTTCCTATGTCCCATATATTAGTGAAACCATTTCGTTTCTGTCTTTTTCTTTCTGACTTATTTATGCTAAGATGATTTCTTCTAGGTATATCCATGTTATCTCAAATTCATCAAATTTGTCACTTTAAATTGGTGAGTAATATTCCATTATGTTTATATACTACATCTTTTTTATCCACTCATCTGTTTTGGGACATACCCTTGCAATTATAAATAGTGCCCCAGTAAACATCCAAGGACAGGTGTCCTTTTGTGTAAGTATTGAGGTCTCCTTTGGGTAGATCCCCAGAAGAGCGATTGCTGGGTTAAATGGCAGTTTCATTTTCATTAGTTTGCGGGTACTCCACACTACTTTCCATAGTGGCTGGACCAATTTACATTCCCACCATCAGTGTAAGTGTTCTTTTCCCTCCAGATCCACTCCAGCACTTGTTCTTGCACATTTTTTTTGATGTGGCCTTTCTTACTGGTGTAAGGTGGTATCTCATTGTGGTATCTCATTTGTGCATTTCCCTGATTGCTAGTCAGATCAATGGAACAGAATTGAGTGCCCTGAAATAAAATCACACATATATAGTCAACTAATCTTTGACAAAGGAGTGAAAAGTTTACATTGGAACAAGGACAACCTCTTCAATAAATGGTGCTGGGGAAACTGGACCAAGATATGCAAAAAAATGAACCAAGACAACTCCCTCACACCATGTACAAAAACCAACTCAAAATAGATAAAAGATTTGGATGTCAGACTGAAATCATAAAATATATAGAGGAAAACTTGGGCAAAACCCTCCATGAATTACACTTCAGAAATCCTTTCTGGAAACATCCACAGCTGGAAAAAAAATGAAGGAAAACTTGAACAGCTGGGACTGCATCAAACTAAAAAGCTTCTGTACAGCAAAAGAGACAACAGACAAAAAAACCCAACCAGGTGGGAGAAAATTTTTGCCCTCCACAAAAGTGATAAGGGTTTGATAACAAAAATTCGCAAGGGACCAGGATGCTGCACCCTCACTGCTCAGCTACCTTCTGTACCAGCCAGGCAGAGTTGATCCAAAGTCAGGATAGCCATACTCTCTAAGGAATATGGATTTGTGGTTCTAATCGGCGCTGCTGGCTTCATCATGGTAGCTCACCTAGTCATCAATGTTTCCAAGGCCTGCACGAAGTACAGGTGGAGTATCCTACCATCTAACAGCTCAGATCACCTCTTCAACTGCATTCAGGGAGCCTACCAGAACATGTTTGAAGTGTAGCCTCCCTTCTTATTTTTTCTAATTGTTGGAGGTGTTTATCACCCACGTATAGTTTCTGGTTTGGGCTTAGCCTGTATTGTTGGATGAGTTCTTTATGACTACAGCTATTACACAGGAGAATCCAGCAAGTAAACTCGGGGAGCTCTGGACTCCATTGCCTTCATTGGCCTGATGGGCACAACGGTGTGCTCTGCCTTCAAGCATCTGGGTTGGATGAAGACTGGCCTGGGAGGTGTATCTAGACACTGCCATTAAAGAAATACTGGGTGTTTGAAAGCTCTCATTCATTTTGAGGGACTTTTATTTCCAGTTACTTTTCCCCCCCTAAAAGTTATCTGGCATCAGCCTCATACCTAAAAAACAAACAAACAAACCACAAGGAACTCAGGCAACTTAGCAAAATCAAAACTAGAAGCCCAGTCAAAAAATGGGGAGAAGAACTAAAAAGACACTTCTCCAAAGAGATAATACAGACACATGAAAAAAATGCTCAACATCACTAGCATGATAACTTTTTTTTTTTTTTTTTTGAGACTAGGTCTTGCTATTTTTGCCTGTGGAACCGCAGGCTCACATTGCCTAGGGTACCACAGACTCAAGCAATCCCCAGCCTCAGCTTCCCCCAGGTAGCTGGGATTACAGGTGCGTGCCACCACACCCAGCTATATTTTTTTGGAACTAGGTCTCGCTACGTGCCCCCAGTAGGACTCGAACTGCAATCCCTGGTCCCCGCCACAGCTTCCTAGGCTGCTTCTTACAGACATGCGCCACCATGCCCAGCCACATGATAACTTCTTAATGAAAAAATTTAGTTATAAGTTTTAAGAAATATATTTTTCAAATTAACTCCTTAGAATGGGCTCCTTAGAGTTCATTTCAGATTAACTCCTTAGAGTCCCACCTTTTGTTTCCAACTTTTACTTAGATCATTTTATCTTAATATAATATTTATTTATTGACTGTTGTCCTTCTGGGACACAAGGAAAGCCCTAGTCTCTGCTCTCCAGGAACTTGTGTTTGGCTCATTTTTATAGCTAATATAAACTTGCTTGCTATGTTGTGTTTTTACTGACAGGTGTTGTACTTTTGGTGATTTATGTTTCAGTGTATTGGAAGCTTTCCATTTTATTTAGTAAAACTATTGCATGTTAAAAATTTTGATAAAAGAGGAAGTTTTTATAATAAAAAATCTTAATTATTATTTACTTATTTTTTTTTCTGCTTCAGTACCTACTTATTCTTACATTGATTAAATCTCAATAAGTGCAGAAAGTCAGAGGTCATCTGTATCAGAGTTTTTATTCGTTTCTGGGAAAAAATCTCCTTTCCTTTTATTGTTTATACTAAACATTTTTAAAGTATTTATATAAAAAAGAAAATCACTTCTTTAAAGAAGAAAATTCCTCAGAAGTACATTGAGTTTAAACATTTATTACCTTTCATCCCCATTTTCCCTTCCCACTCTAGAGATTAGTGCTTTTAATAGAATGCTTTTCTGGTAGTCCTTTTTTTTCATGTATAGATTTAGTTAATTGGTCCATTAGACATTTAAGCACTTTCTTAAATATCTCCATGAACACACAACTATATATTTACATAAGTCATTCCTATGTGCTGAGGCCTAGTGTTTCACTTACTGTTTTAGTGCTCAGGTCAGAACATTCGGGTGTGCTCTGCACTGAATGGATGCATCATAGTTTATTTCTCACTGGTATATTGATGGACATCCAGGGACCTCAATGTTCTGCTATTGCAAGCAGTAATGAATTAATAACCTGTATTACGAGAAGCGTGGTGCTGGATTATAGGAAATGTATATTTAAAATTTTCACAAATCTGCTAAAATTAGTCTCAAAAAAATCAAACCTGTTACACTCCCAACTTATATGAATGCAGCATTTCCTACATAGATGATTGTGTTTGTTGAGTGTTAGAACAACATGTTAGAGTACTCACTGTAGCTTTTCCCTTTCACTCCTTTCTCAAGGTACAAATTGAGTCTGTTCTCAAGGTATAAAATGAGTGATTTGCCCAGATCTTACCCAGCTGAGTGATGAGTTTAGACATATTTTATATTCCTAGGTTCTACTATTATATTTATCTGTTTTTGTCTCCTCTTCCCTGTTATTTCTCAATACAAACTTCCTTTTTTAGTCACGTTTTCTGACACACCTGCCCCTGCCATCTTGTCTGCATGGAACGACTTTCACTTAATATCCTTAAAAAGCTACCTTCTTCCATTATTTAAAAACCACCTTTTCCACACAGTATGTAAGTTACTCTACCCATGGGTACAGCACAGCAAAGGAAGTGTTTTATGAATCTTGCTTCCTTATCAGCAAGTGACCCTGCTCTGTTGGCCAAGTAAAACATAAACTTCTTCCTTTATAAGCTCAGAGAAGGAAATAGACTGCAGGTATTTGTCACAGCATTTTGGCTACATTTATTTATTTATTTTATATTTTCCAAATGATCTGCTATTATTTTAGTGAAATGAAATCAACTTAATAACATAAAAATGTATTAATCACAATTTATTTGTTCTCTTAGAAATGACCTTCAGAAAGCATTCTGCTGTTGAAGTCTAAACAGATGCACCTACTTTTGAGTCAGTGTGTTATCCCTAAGGTGCCTGTGCTGTAGGATTGTTTCTCTTATAAAGGCATGGTCGTCATATCTTTTCTTGATGTGCTGTGAGAATTTCTGTCAGTGATATCCCAAGTTGGTGCTGTAATGGAGCTGGTCACATATCAAGATTATGACCATAAGTAAAGAATCAACAGATAACATTCTGTGGAACAGAGATCAGCCTTGATGCATATTTTGATCATGCTTAAAGGAGTAGAATTCAGTATTAGATGTGAATTAAATTTGGTTCATGGACATTGTTCATAACTGAGGATAGCAGTCTAATCATAAGCTCATCAATTATTCAATACCATCTTGGGGGTATTAGTGCACAGAATATAGACGATCCATCACTACCCTTTATAGTTTTTGTTCTAAAACAAAAGAAGAAAACATACATTATTTTCTTTATTTTATGGGTTTTACTCTCCCACAGTGTAAGTGAAGTTTATATGTGCACCGGAAGAGGGTGAAAGGAAGGCCACGTATTAGCTTATTTGTGAAAGTTTGTGGAAGATTTGGAGTAAGATTAAGTTTGAAAACTGAAAAGGGTGGCAGTTTTATAGGAAAAGTCCTTTTTCTTACCTTAAGAGACACGGACTTCTTGACCTTTCTGCTTGAGTTTTTATGTTCCTAAAATGAAAGTTGTTTGCTTGACATGTATCTGTCACTGTATAGATTTAGGTTTAGCTATAGATTTTAATCAATATTCTGTTAAACAGAAGAAACTCCTAGACTATCTAATTATATCTTATTTTTACTCCCCCCCCCATTTATTGCAGTAGAGAATTATATATTGGAAGAATAAATACAGTGCTATCAGACTGAGCCTTTAAAGAGATTATATAGGGGAAAAAAGAACCAAAGAGAAGTATAATTTGTGAACATTTCCTTTAGATTATATTCTAGAATGGCAACAAGTGAACATACATCAAGATTTCAGGTGGGCTAATATATCTCAGCGTTGTTTTTATTTTAAGAATTTACCAAAATAGCCAAGGTATGGGGTTTAACAATTTATATCAAAGTATGCACTGTAGAATACTTTTATAACATCTACAAATGAAAAGCCAATTTCCTTTACACCAACAATAATGCAAATGTTCACAGTAGCTTTGCTACAAAGAAATTAAATTGTTGCAATTGATGATTCCACTGCTTTAATGGGAGTTCATACTATAATAACCTTTATTAATTAGGAAAATATCATATAATTTAAATCTGGGCAAGAATATTAGAGGCCTATAAGTTACCACCAAAGAAATTAAACAGAAATGGCTTGTCTTGTATTTTCAAATATTATTACAACTAATAACCTCTGCACTCATCCTGGCTTTTTCATTGTATTTTTTGGCTCTAGGTACATATATTTTTCTGCTTCCAGCCTACAGTTCTTGCATTTTCAGTGGACTTGGGACCAATAAGCCTGAGAGTCCAAAAAAGGATACTTTTATAAGCTACTTCATGAAGCTGCAACCTGGTGACTTGTCTTTCCCAAAAGTCATTCCATCTTAGAGAAGAATGCTTTTCAGGGAATTACACAGTATTAACAAACAAGAACTGAGAGACAGAGGGAAGCTTTGTGACTGTGTGAAGAAGGTCTTTAGAAAAACATTTAGCACTTAGGTTAATATAATCTGATCTAAGTTTCTTTCTGAAGTATAAGTTCAAGAAGATGCTTTGTAAGGAACAAAGAAGCAGCAAGCTTCAGTATTAGGAAAAACTTAAAACATAGTAGAATGAAACTCACTTGGATCATTGATATTTATTTTGTTTTAGGGTTCCTGAATTGAATGTTTCAGTTTATTTGCAGGTATTTGGGATCGGTTATCTTAACTAGAGATTTTATTCACAGAAATGAAAGCCAGAATTGAATAGAAAATAAAAGTACTACTGCAAATTGTATATAGGGCTGTTCCTGCCATGGGTTCTTAGAGATTTTGTCAGTGAATAGTAGAGTAGCTTCTCTCAGCCACCATAGAATTAGCTGCCAAACTGAGCCAGGATCATTATTTAGTCTAGAAGAATACTTCTCAAAAGATGGCCCATGGCTCCTGGTGGGCCCTGATAAAAAAATAATTGGCAAATGGCAGGCATCTTATAGTCTTTCATTTATGTATATCCTTTGGCAATGTACTCGTAATGAATGAAGTGAAGCATTAAGGGTATGCAAAATTCTGCATTCTTCAATCCATATTAATGTATACTAGAGTTTATAAGAAATCTTATTCAGTTTCTACTAAGTCTGGCTGCTATGCAGTCTGTAGCAACATTGCAAAACTCTACATATGAACATGTGTACATAGAATTACTTTACATTTATGGGAAAATACATAACATCAGTGTAGGTTGAATTGCTTTTCAGTTATTTCTGTTCTTATTTTTGATTATAAATTACTTTTCATCCTTATCACTTTCAATATAATTTGTTATAGGTTGTTCAGCCCTACAGTATATAATAATTCATATTTATATTAACAATATTCTGAACCTATAATTTTCAGTACTAGAGTTTAACTATATCATAGTTAACATGTGGATAATTTTGCTTATATTAGTAAGGCAAATGTATATGTGACTCCCAAGAGGTGACTTGAAAAATGATACTTCCTTCTTACCACCCATATCATATTTTATCTGGCTCATATAAGGTGAATTTAAAAAAATTGAGAACGGCTTGTTTGAGTAGAATCTCAGTCAGAATCATTTCTGATTTCTTCACAGAATAGCTCTGGAAAGTTTACTACTTTGACAGATGTTGGTTTGAATCTATTATTTATTGGCTGTGTCCTTGGACAAGTTGCCTAATCTTGTGTATCTCAATTTTGTATCCATAAGGTAAAATTAAACAGTACATACACATTCAGGCCTTTGAGTATTAAACGATGTATATCAAATGCTAGGACTCGTGCTTGGCCTATATATAGTAAGTTTTTAACAACTGCAAACCATTAAGTGAGAAGTACTGTCCCAACTACAGATTGTAATTTTGTTTAAAAAAAAAATTTAATTTTATGTTTGGATTTTTTATAATACATGACTGTATAATTGCTGATCCCCATGGGAATATCCCACCACACCACATCCCCCCTGGTCACTTTGCCTCCTTTCTTTTTGCTGTTTGTCCATGTTTAGCCCTTTAGTCTTTTTTTTTTTTTCTGGATCCATTTCCTCACCCTTGGTGAGGGTGCGATTTCCCGGGACATGGTAGAGGTGCTGTTTATGTACCCTGTACTGCTTTTGCCTTCGTAGGCCGATTGGAGCACCTTTGCCTTGTATGATTTTTTGTTTCTTGATGGGTCTCATC